>OW121744.1:37322568-37845068 GCA_933228675.1 Stomorhina lunata
ATTTCATTAGAAAATTTTTTCTATAGAAAAAATTTCATTAGAAAATTTTTTCTATAGAAAAAATTTCATTAGAAAATTTTTTCTATAGAAAAAATTTCATTAGAAAATTTTTTCTATAGAAAAAATTTCATTAGAAAATTTTTTCTATAGAAAAAATTTCATTAGAAAATTTTTTCTATAGAAAAAATTTCATTAGAAAATGTTTTCTATAGAAAAAATTTCATTAGAAAATGTTTTCTATAGAAAAAATTTCATTAGAAAATTTTTTCTATAGAAAAAATTTCATTAGAAAATTTTTTCTATAGAAAAAATTTCATTAGAAAATTTTTTCTATAGAAAAAATTTCATTAGAAAATTTTTTCTATAGAAAAAATTTCATTAGAAAATTTTTTCTATAGAAAAAATTTCATTAGAAAATTTTTTCTATAGAAAAAATTTCATTAGAAAATTTTTTCTATAGAAAAAATTTCATTAGAAAATTTTTCATTAGAAAATTTTTTCTATAGAAAAAATTTCATTAGAAAATTTTTTCTATAGAAAAAATTTCATTAGAAAATTTTTTCTATAGAAAAAATTTCATTAGAAAATTTTTTCTATAGAAAAAATTTCATTAGAAAATTTTTTCTATAGAAAAAATTTCATTAGAAAATTTTTTCTATAGAAAAAATTTCATTAGAAAATTTTTTCTATAGAAAAAATTTCATTAGAAAATTTTTTCTATAGAAAAAATTTCATTAGAAAATTTTTTCTATAGAAAAAATTTCATTAGAAAATTTTTTCTATAGATAAAATTTCATTAGAAAATTTTTTCTATAGAAAAAATTTCATTAGAAAATTTTTTCTATAGAAAAAATTTCATTAGAAAATTTTTTCTATAGAAAAAATTTCATTAGAAAATTTTTTCTATAGGAAAAATTTCATTAGAAAATTTTTTTTATAGAAAAAATTTCATTAGAAAATTTTTTCTAACGAAAAATTTTAGTTACAAAATTTTGTCTAAACAAAAATTTTTCTATAGAAAAATTTTCATTACAAAATTTTTTCTATAGAAAAATTTTAATTATAAAATTTTTTCTATACAAAAATTTTCATTATAAAATATTTTCTATAGAAAAATTTTCATTATAAAATTTTTTTCTATAGAAAAATGTATAGCAAAATTTTCATTATAAAATTTGTTCTATAGAAAATTTTTACTATGGAAAAATTTTCATTATAAAAGGCCTTTAGTTGTTTCCCTTAAAATTATAGAACTTTTTAATAGTTTAAAATTATGACATCTCTATTGTTTGAAATCAGTTTTAAACTGTATTTCCGTTGTTTCCACACACCATAAATTGATTGTAAATATCGCGCGACATCATGAAAAACATGATGTTTCTTCCAACAACAGCTAAAGCAATTCGATGTGAAACATTTTCGCATTTCTATGTCCAATAAATATGTTTAAACGTCATCTCAATTTAACCCATATTTGTCATAATGGTCAGTCAGACAAATCAAATGGTTTGGGCATGCAACACCAACCTGAAACCGCAACGAACAAAAACATAAAAAAACAGATACTTTAATTGTGGTTGCAGAGAAGTTTTTCCACTGGAAACAGAAAAAAAAACATTTATAGTTGCTACCATTTTTTCGTATTTAGTATATCGGTGATATGCTGATATTGTGGACTGAGGAAAAAGCAATAAAAATCATGTTTAATTTTTTTTTGATATCAAACGAAAATGATTCAGAAATTAATTGCAATACAGGCTGTTTCATCGTTGGCTGAAGTTGTAGAAAAAAATTAAATCTCATTTTTATAGAAAATTATTTAAAAATTTCTGATTTTTATAGAAAATTTTTCAAAAATTTCCTATTTTTAAAGGAAATTTTTCAAAAATTTCCTATTTTTAAAGGAAATTTTTCAAAAATTTCCTATTTTTATAGGAAATTTTTCAAAAATTTCATATTTTTATAGGAAATTTTTCAAAAATTTCATATTTTTATAGGAAATTTTTCAAAAATTTCCTACTTTTATAGGAAATTTTTCAAAAATTTCCTACTTTTATAGGAAATTTTTCAAAAATTTCCTACTTTTATAGGAAATTTTTCAAAAACTTCCTATTTTTATAGGAAATTTTTCAAAAATTTACTATTTTTATAGGAAATTTTTCAAAAATTTCCTATTTTTATAGGAAATTTTTCAAAAATTTCCTGTTTTTATAGGAAATTTTTCAAAAATTTCCTATTTTTATAGGAAATTTTTCAAAAATTTCCTATTTTTATAGGAAATTTTTCAAAAATTTCCTATTTTTATAGGAAATTTTTCAAAAATTTCCAATTTTTATAGGAAATTTTTCAAAAATTTCCTATTTTTATAGGAAATTTTTCAAAAATTTCCTATTTTTATAGGAAATTTTTCAAAAATTTCCTATTTTTATAGGAAATTTTTCAAAAATTTCCTATTTTTATAGGAAATTTTTCAAAAATTTCCTATTTTTATAGGAAATTTTTCAAAAATTTCCTATTTTTATAGGAAATTTTTCAAAAATTTCCTATTTTTATAGGAAATTTTTCAAAAATTTCCTATTTTTATAGGAAATTTTTCAAAAATTTCCTATTTTTATAGGAAATTTTTCAAAAATTTCCTATTTTTATAGGAAATTTTTCAAAAATTTCCTATTTTTATAGGAAATTTTTCAAAAATTTCCTATTTTTATAGGAAATTTTTCAAAAATTTCCTATTTTTATAGGAAATTTTTCAAAAATTTCTTATTTTTATAGGAAATTTTTCAAAAATTTCCTATTTTTATAGGAAATTTTTTAAAAATTTCCTATTTTTATAGGAAATTTTTCAAAAATTTCCTATTTTTATAGGAAATTTTTCAAAAATTTCCTATTTTTATAGGAAATTTTTCAAAAATTTCCTATTTTTATAGGAAATTTTTCAAAAATTTCCTATTTTTATAGGAAATTTTTCAAAAATTTCCTATTTTTATAGGAAATTTTTCAAAAATTTCCTATTTTTATAGGAAATTTTTCAAAAATTTCCTATTTTTATAGGAAATTTTTCAAAAATTTCCTATTTTTATAGGAAATTTTTCAAAAATTTCCTATTTTTATAGGAAATTTTTCAAAAATTTCCTATTTTTATAGGAAATTTTTCAAAAATTTCCTATTTTTATAGGAAATTTTTCAAAAATTTCCTATTTTTATAGGAAATTTTTCAAAAATTTCCTATTTTTATAGGAAATTTTTCAAAAATTTCCTATTTTTATAGGAAATTTTTCAAAAATTTCCTATTTTTATAGGAAATTTTTCAAAAATTTCCTATTTTTATAGGAAATTTTTCAAAAATTTCCTATTTTTATAGGAAATTTTTCAAAAATTTCCTATTTTTATAGGAAATTTTTCAAAAATTTCCTATTTTTATAGGAAATTTTTCAAAAATTTCCTATTTTTATAGGAAATTTTTCAAAAATTTCCTATTTTTATAGGAAATTTTTCAAAAATTTCCTATTTTTATAGGAAATTTTTCAAAAATTTCCTATTTTTATAGGAAATTTTTCAAAAATTTCCTATTTTTATAGGAAATTTTTCAAAAATTTCCTATTTTTATAGGAAATTTTTCAAAAATTTCCTATTTTTATAGGAAATTTTTCAAAAATTTCCTATTTTTATAGGAAATTTTTCAAAAATTTCCTATTTTTATAGGAAATTTTTCAAAAATTTCCTATTTTTATAGGAAATTTTTCAAAAATTTCCTATTTTTATAGGAAATTTTTCAAAAATTTCCTATTTTTATAGGAAATTTTTCAAAAATTTCCTATTTTTATAAAAAATTTTTCAAAAATTTCCTATTTTTATAGGAAATTTTTCAAAAATTTCATATTTTTATAGAAAATTTTTCAAAAATTTCCTATTTTTATAGGAAATTTTTCAAAAATTTCCTATTTTTATAGGAAATTTTTCAAAAATTTCCTATTTTTATAGGAAATTTTTCAAAAATTTCCTATTTTTATAGGAAATTTTTCAAAAATTTCCTATTTTTATAGGAAATTTTTCAAAAATTTCCTATTTTTATAGGAAATTTTTCAAAAATTTCCTATTTTTATAGGAAATTTTTCAAAAATTTCCTATTTTTATAGGAAATTTTTCAAAAATTTCCTATTTTTATAGGAAATTTTTCAAAAATTTCCTATTTTTATAGGAAATTTTTCAAAAATTTCCTATTTTTATAGGAAATTTTTCAAAAATTTCCTATTTTTATAGGAAATTTTTCAAAAATTTCCTATTTTTATAGGAAATTTTTCAAAAATTTCCTATTTTTATAGGAAATTTTTCAAAAATTTCCTATTTTTATAGGAAATTTTTCAAAAATTTCCTATTTTTATAGGAAATTTTTCAAAAATTTCCTATTTTTATAGGAAATTTTTCAAAAATTTCCTATTTTTACAGGAAATTTTTCAAAAAATTTCCTATGTTTACAGGAAATTTTTCAAAAAATTTCCTATTTTTACAGGAAATTTTTCAAAAATTTCCTATTGTTATAGGAAATTTTTCAAAAATTTCCTATTTTTATAGGAAATTTTTCAAAAATTTCCTATTTTTATAGGAAATTTTTCAAAAATTTCCTATTTTTATAGGAAATTTTTCAAAAATTTCCTATTTTTATAGGAAATTTTTCAAAAATTTCCTATTTTTATAGGAAATTTTTCAAAAATTTCCTATTTTTATAGGAAATTTTTCAAAAATTTCCTATTTTTATAGGAAATTTTTCAAAAATTTCCTATTTTTATAGGAAATTTTTCAAAAATTTCCTATTTTTATAGGAAATTTTTCAAAAATTTCCTATTTTTATAGGAAATTTTTCAAAAATTTCCTATTTTTATAGGAAATTTTTCAAAAATTTCCTATTTTTATAGGAAATTTTTCAAAAATTTCCTATTTTTATAGGAAATTTTTCAAAAATTTCCTATTTTTATAGGAAATTTTTCAAAAATTTCCTATTTTTATAGGAAATTTTTCAAAAATTTCCTATTTTTATAGGAAATTTTTCAAAAATTTCCTATTTTTATAGGAAATTTTTCAAAAATTTCCTATTTATATAGGAAATTTTTCAAAAATTTTCTATTTTTATAGGAAATTTTTCAAAAATTTCCTATTTTTATAGGAATTTTTTTTAAAAATTTCCTATTTTTATAGGAAATTTTTCAAAAATTTCCTATTTTTATAGGAAATTTTTCAAAAATTTCCTATTTTTATAGGAAATTTTTCAAAAATTTCCTATTTTTATAGGAAATTTTTCAAAAATTTCCTATTTTTATAGGAAATTTTTCAAAAATTTCCTATTTTTATAGGAAATTTTTCAAAAATTTCCTATTTTTATAGGAAATTTTTCAAAAATTTCCTATTTTTATAGGAAATTTTTCAAAAATTTCCTATTTTTATAGGAAATTTTTCAAAAATTTCCTATTTTTATAGGAAATTTTTCAAAAATTTCCTATTTTTATAGGAAATTTTTCAAAAATTTCCTATTTTTATAGGAAATTTTTCAAAAATTTCCTATTTTTATAGGAAATTTTTCAAAAATTTCCTATTTTTATAGGAAATTTTTCAAAAATTTCCTATTTTTATAGGAAATTTTTCAAAAATTTCCTATTTTTATAGGAAATTTTTCAAAAATTTCCTATTTTTATAGGAAATTTTTCAAAAATTTCCTATTTTTATAGGAAATTTTTCAAAAATTTCCTATTTATATAGGAAATTTTTCAAAAATTTTCTATTTTTATAGGAAATTTTTCAAAAATTTCCTATTTTTATAGGAATTTTTTTTAAAAATTTCCTATTTTTATAGGAAATTTTTCAAAAATTTCCTATTTTTATAGGAAATTTTTCAAAAATTTCCTATTTTTATAGGAAATTTTTCAAAAATTTCCTATTTTTATAGGAAATTTTTCAAAAATTTCCTATTTTTATAGGAAATTTTTCAAAAATTTCCTATTTTTATAGGAAATTTTTCAAAAATTTCCTATTTTTATAGGAAATTTTTCAAAAATTTCCTATTTTTATAGGAAATTTTTCAAAAATTTCCTATTTTTATAGGAAATTTTTCAAAAATTTCCTATTTTTATAGGAAATTTTTCAAAAATTTCCTATTTTTATAGGAAATTTTTCAAAAATTTCCTATTTTTATAGGAAATTTTTCAAAAATTTCCTATTTTTATAGGAAATTTTTCAAAAATTTCCTATTTTTATAGGAAATTTTTCAAAAATTTCCTATTTTTATAGGAAATTTTTCAAAAATTTCCTATTTATATAGGAAATTTTTCAAAAATTTTCTATTTTTATAGGAAATTTTTCAAAAATTTCCTATTTTTATAGGAATTTTTTTAAAAATTTCCTATTTTTATAGGAAATTTTTCAAAAATTTCCTATTTTTATAGGAAATTTTTCAAAAATTTCCTATTTTTATAGGAAATTTTTCAAAAATTTCCTATTTTTATAGGAAATTTTTCAAAAATTTCCTATTTTTATAGGAAATTTTTCAAAAATTTCCTATTTTTATAGGAAATTTTTCAAAAATTTCCTATTTTTATAGGAAATTTTTCAAAAATTTCCTATTTTTATAGGAAATTTTTCAAAAATTTCCTATTTTTATAGGAAATTTTTCAAAAATTTCCTATTTTTATAGGAAATTTTTCAAAAATTTCCTATTTTTATAGGAAATTTTTCAAAAATTTCCTATTTTTATAGGAAATTTTTCAAAAATTTCCTATTTTTATAGGAAATTTTTCAAAAATTTCCTATTTTTATAGGAAATTTTTCAAAAATTTCCTATTTTTACCACCTCCTCTTGCTACACATTAACTATATAAAAAATTTAAATCAAATCGAAAAAAGTAAATATCATCAAGTGTTTAACACTTAACCACATTAAATTTCAAGTTGATGTAATATTTCTTTTTGTTGCACACTTAAATGCCACAGAGTTGCAGAGTGGCAAAAACTACCTATATGTGGTTTCCTGGCCACATTTTTTCTCGCTGCTTTTTATGAAATGTGGCAGCTATAAAAAAGTGCGTTCAAATAAAACTGTTTTTTAATCCAATAATTTTTCATTTGATAAAAAACAGTTGTAGTGTTTTTGTTACAAAATAATTGCCATTAAGATAAAAAACTGAAAAAATGTTTTGTCGCCATATACAAGAATTTCGTCATGTTAAATGTTTTACAAGTTGTGTTTAATTTGAGATTATTGACTTTTTTGCAAGAAGAAATTAACCCATGAGGAAGCGTATACAAATAGTTAATGAAATATTAAGATTTCGATTAAACAAAGATTTTTTGACTTTTGAAGAGTTTAACTTTTATGTATATTAAAAAAGATTTTGACCAAAAGCTTTTGTGAAATTACCAGACCAGAGCGGGTTAATTCTATTGGTGTTACTAATTCATTTTGGTCTTTTCAAGAATTTTAGATATGTATTATTACATTATATTACGTTTGTGCCAATTTCATGCCATTATTGTCATCATTTGCCATTAAAGACTTCATAACTATTAACACATTTCTATCGACTGACTCTATATAATAATATTTTACAGAAACATGTTTCTAATATTATCTATAATTATCGGTAAATCATGAATTTATTCTTAAGAACGTGATTATTTCTACTTTTTAATTCGTTTGACTTTATATTCGAGTGTGAGTTTGTGTTTTCAAATCTTTAAGATAATGTTTTCCTGTTAAACATAATTTGTAACAGTTATATAACCGATAATACGTGATTTAATGGCATATCAGATGCTGATGATGAGGTTGATTTGGCGATTGTTTGAGAAACGTTGAGAAAACATTCAAATTAATTATTTTCAAAAATTCTTGGATAAATATTTTTTTCCTAGTATTAAGCCAAATGTAAAAATATTGGCTGGAATATTTCGATTTACTTTGCTAAACTAAGAAATTTTTGAAAAATTCTAATATATAACACTGATAAGATTGTTGCTGTCTAGACATTAAATGAGTCTTACGATATTTCTTAGGCAGAAAAACTTCCTATAAAAATAATAAATTTTTTAAAAATTTCTTAAAATAAAATAAGAAATTTTTGAAAAATTTCCTTAAAAAAATAAGAAACTTTTGAAAAATTTAATTTAAAAATAAGAAATTTTTAAAAATTTCTTATAACAATAAGAAATTTTTGAAAAATTTCTTATAAAAATAAGAAATTTTTGAAAAATTTCTTATAAAAATAAGAAATTTTTGAAAAATTTCTTATAAAAATAAGAAATTTTTGAAAAATTTCTTATAAAAATAAGAAATTTTTGAAAAATTTCTTATAAAAATAAGAAATTTTTGAAAAATTTCTTATAAAAATAAGAAATTTTTGAAAAATTTCTTATAAAAATAAGAAATTTTTGAAAAATTTCTTATAAAAATAAGAAATTTTTGAAAAATTTCTTATAAAAATAAGAAATTTTTGAAAAATTTCTTATAAAAATAAGAAATTTTTGAAAAATTTCTTATAAAAATAAGAAATTTTTGAAAAATTTCTTATAAAAATAAGAAATTTTTGAAAAATTTCTTATAAAAATAAGAAATTTTTGAAAAATTTCCCATAAAAATAAGAAATTTTTGAAAAATTTCTTATAAAAATAAGAAATTTTTGAAAAATTTCCTATAAAAATAAGAAATTTCTTAAATATTTTCTATAAAAATAAAAAAATTTTGAAAAATTTCTTATAAAAATAAGAAATTTTTGAAAAATTTCTAATAAAAATAAGAAATTTTTGAACAATTTTTAATAAAAATAAGAAATTTTTGAAAAATTTCTTATTAAAAATTTTTTGAAAAAATTCTTATAAAAATAAGAAATTTTTGAAAAATTTCCTATAAAAATAAGAAATTTTTGAAAAATTTCCTATAAAAATAAGAAATTTTTGAAAAATTTCCTATAAAAATAAGAAATTTTTGAAAAATTTCCTATAAAAATAAGAAATTTTTGAAAAATTTCCTATAAAAATAAGAAATTTTTGAAAAATTTCCTATAAAAATAAGAAATTTTTGAAAAATTTCCTATAAAAATAAGAAATTTTTGAAAAATTTCCTATCAAAATAAGAAGCTTTTGAAAAATTTCCTATAAAAATAAGAATTTTTTGAAAAATTTCCTATAAAAATACGAAATTTTTAACAAATTTTCCATAAAAACAAGAAATTTTTGAAAAATTTTTCCTATAAATAAGAAATTTTTGAAAATTTTCCTATAAAACTAAGGAAAATTTTCAGTAGAAAAATATTTTTATAGAAAAATTTTCGATAAAAAAATTTTTCTATAGAAAAATTTTCGATAAGAAAATTTTTGATAAGACAATTTTTCTATAAAAGAATTTTCGATATAAATAAAAATAAGAAATTTTTGAAAATTTTTTTATAAAAATAAGAAATTTTTGAAAAATTTCTTATAAAAATAAGATATTTTTAAAAAATTTCCTATAAAAATAAGAAATTTTTTAAAAATTTCCTATAAAAATAAGAAATTTCTTAAAAATTTTCTATAAAAATAAGAAATTTTTGAAAAATTTCCCATAAAGATGAGAAATTTCTGAAAATTTTCCTATAAAAATAAGAAATTTTTGAAAAATTTCCTATAAAAATAAGAAATTTTTGAAAAATTTCTTATAAAAATAAGAAGTTTTTGAAAAATTTATTATAAAAATAAGAAATTTTTGCAAAATTTTTTATAAAATTAAGAAAAATTTTCTATAAAATAAGAAATTTTTGAAAAATTTATTATTTAAATTTTTTCAAAAATTTTCGATAAAAAATTTTTTCTATAGAAAAATTTGCGATAAAAAAATTTTTCTATATAAAAATTTGCGATAAAAAAATTTTTCTATACAAAAATTTGCGATAAAAAAATGTTTCTATAGGAAAATTTGCGATAAAAAAATTTTTCTATAGAAAAATTGTCGATAACATTTTTTTTTTTAGAAAAATTATTGAAAACATTTTTTTTATAGAAAAATTTTCGAATAAAAATTTTTTTTATAGAAAAATTAAAAAAAAAAAATTCTATAGATAAATTTCGATTTGTCTGTAGAAAAATTTACGATAAATTTTGCTATAGAAAAATGTATGATAAATAAATTTTCTATAGATAAATTTTTGATAAAAAAAAATTTCTATAGACCTATGTCGCGAAAGTGATCAAGGTAGTCCAGAAAGTCCTACCCGTTCCAACGATGGACAATGCTTTAAATCATAAATGTATAACCAGTTAATTACAATAAAGCCTAAATGAAACTTATGATAACCTTTTGGCAAAGACTTTATAAAAAAAAAGATGTTACACTCCCATACTTTTATTTGGCGACAGGTCGTTTTGAAAAGTCCCAAAAGTCCCCGCTTTTACTCTTATGCGGAAACAACTAATGGAGACGATTATCCCATGAATAAAAGCTAAGGCACATACACGTGCTCCTGAAATGTTTGTTTGTGTGTTTTTCATTGTTCTTTTCTTTATACACTTTAATGTCACATTTGACAGAAATAATATGTAAAATGAGTGTAATATATTTATATTATATTGTCAACAACAAAAATTACATTTAACATAAACTATTTTAATACCCTATTACTTATTACATTTAATTAAATGACAGTCTGACAGTAGCACTTTATTAACAAAGAACAAACCCCGATTTTGAAAGAAATACACAAAACCCATAATTGAGCAAAATTTAGTAAATCTTCGAAAAAAACTGTTTCTTATGGGACTTTATATCCAAAAATCCGATTGAGTTCATTGATGCTGTTGGTTTTTTAGCTCAAAAAAGGCAACCCACTCAAAGTGGGTTGAAAAAAACTTATTAAAATAATTCAAGAACTAACATGAAATTTCACGAGGCTTTTGAGAATTTGGATCCGATATTAGCAAAATTCTAGGCCTTAGTCGTCAAAAATTTGAAAACGAAGTCGAAAATCTCATAAAGTATAAGGGATAAACCATACGTGTAGCAATGTTTTTTGTAGATCTCAGCTGGCAGATTTCGTACATATATCGGACCAAAAATGTGGCTCTACATTGACGGCATATAGCTCCTCTTTTGATAAGTCATGATAATCGGGCTTACAGTTTAAAAGTTCTTGAATTATTTCCGTAATTTTTTTCTTCAAACCTCTGTGGTACTTATAAAAAAATGTTACCTTTATAAAATGAAAAAGTGGATATTGCCATATGGCAACAAAATAGCTAAAGAGTTAAGATGTCACTTCACTTTATTTCAATAATAACAAGGCTTTCTTATTATACCCTTCACCATCATAGGTGGAAAGGGTATTATAAGTTTGTGCATGTATAAGACCCACCTTTTAGTATACCAATAGGCTTAGAATCACTTTCTGAGTCGATTTAGCGATGTCCGTTCGTCCGTCTGGCTGGCTGGACCCCCATGTAAATCTTGTAATCAAACTACAGGTCGCAATTCTAAAGATAATTTGATGAAATTTTGTACAGATCATTTTTTTGATAATGGGACCATGGCTATTGAAATTGGTCAAAATCGGTCCATTATTTATGGTACCTCCCATAGGTCCCACTTCCCGGAATTGACATATTGGCCACAAATATCAATATTTTTTCATGAAATTTAAAACAAATACTGCTAAAATCACTGTACGAAATTTCGTTGAAATCGGTCCACATTTGACCATAGCTCCCATACAAATTCTTCTTTAAAAACGCACTAAATGAGACAAAAAAATCACTAATATTGAAAATTTTGAGTCTATTTTTTGCATACATAATTTTTGTAACCACTGTAATCAACTTGCCAAATTTCGAGATAATCGGTCCACATTTGACCCTAGCTCTCATATGAGTCCAAATGACGGAAACAGATTAAATGTATAAGTTTTGAGAAAATGTTTGTATGATGGCAAAATTTAGCAAATATTTGTCTTTATACATGAAAAATAACACCTTTGACCTTAGTGGTGAAGGGTATCATATGGTCGGGCTTGACCGACTATAGCGCTTTATTACTTGTTTTCATCAAACCTCTGTGCTACTTATACAAAAATGTTACCTTTATAAAATGAAATAGTGGATATTGCCATATGGCAACAAATTAGCTAAAGACTTAAGATGTCACTTCACTTTATTTCAATAATAACAAGGGTTTCTTATTATTTTTAAATTTTCTTAAACAACAACAAAGAGATTTTTATATAAATTAACCCAAAGAACTGATAACGACCAAAATCAAATTATTTTAAAATTAAATTCAATTTCTTCTTTTTTTTCAAAACTCACATTAAATTCAAGACTGCTGTGACGTGCGGCGCTATTAAAAGGTATGGGACAAGACCAACGTTTATGTTTCTTATCCTCTTCAATATAAGAAATGAACATTTTGGAATTTTAGGGCAAAACCACATTTAATATAAATAAACAATTTTTTTTTTTAGAAATTTTAAGAAAATTTTAAAATTTTGAGTTAAACTATTATTTTTTTATGTATTATTTAGTTTAAAATTTTTTTTCAAATTTTATTTTTAACTATTTTTTATATACTTTTTCGCTTTTGCAAAAAAAAAACACATTAAAGATTATCCGTCCGTCAGCCAAAGTGAGAATTTAAAACTAAATAAAAATGATTCAATATTAAGCTGTTCCCTCATAAATCGCCAATAAAATATAATGTAGAAAGAAGAAAAAAAAAACAGAATTTTTTATTTTTAATTTACAATGTTTTTTTAAATTGTAATATTTATATATTCTAAATAAAAAGAGATGCTCTTGGAGAACCAAATTGTATAGAAAACTCAAAAATAAAACAAAGATTTAAATAAAAATAAAACCAAATCGCCAAAGCTTTTCCCAGTTCTATGGATTTATGCTGGACTGAGGGAAGTCAATTTTGTATGAGTACAAAAAAATACAATATTTAGCCCTATTAGTGAGTGATATGAGTTGATTTCCATTTTTATTTGTTTTAAATTGAAACGTTCGTTATCAATTCAAAAACAAGTGAGGGTGTAAATTTGTTTTGAATTGTTAACCTTCTGTTGATCAAACGACTCAAGTCAGGGACATAGAAACTGTTGATAACATTGGACACCTAAAATCTATCGCGCAACTTTTTATCTAGAACAGTAGTGCCCAATAACATATAAGCTCTCTATTAAAGAACAATGCTCGTTATAAAGAAATGTTTTGTCTTTCTGAGGAATTTCTCATTCCCGCGAAAGCCGGTTCTACGTACGGTTTCTCGGCCAAGGGCTGTCAACTTAGCAAGAACATATTAAAATTTTTTTCATTTAGAGGAGACATGTTCCGGCAGTGCTGCTCCGCAATCTTTTGATCCGTGCCAGAGTTGAAACAAATCCCGGAACATAGATCTGCACAGTGTGCCAGAACCGCTTGCACCATATGCTATTGTGCAACGCTTGTTTGGGCTGGTGTTACCTCAGGAACTGTTCAGGACTTCAGCATGACAGGGAGCGATCGGAGAGTTTCGTTGCGCAGTGCTGCCAATAACGGCGAAACTCAACGTCTTCATCGACATCATCAACTTCCCCACCGTCCGTCCAGAAATCGCAACAATCATGGCAGCATCAACATCAGCAGCACAATACATTACCACTGACACCATCGATTGCAATCCGAGTTCCTGGGTTAATATCAATTAACTGCAATGGCCCCTAAGCCAAAAATATCTGAAATAACGCCATTTATGCAGCAACACAACATCCTGGTCGTAGCTGTCCAGGAGACAAAACCTAACAGCAACTTCAGTCTGCAAAGTTGTAACAGGTAGAACCTTCTTCGAAAAGACCGCACCAGAAGTTACTGTGGAGGCATCGGATTTATCATATACAACTCAATGCAGTATAAAGTTCTATCTCCTGATCTAGACAATAGAGACCAATACCTTCAAGCTCGGGGTATTGCTGTCAGATTAGGGGACACGGAGTTAGAACTCTATAATGTCTACATTTAGCCTGTAACCAGTTGTCCAACTGGTTAACGTCCCGACATCAGAAGACTTTTAGAAGGAGAAACACGGCTGGTTCTGGGGCCTTAAACGTACACCATGATCTTTGGCACTTATTTCTTTGAAAAGATCAAAGAGGTGCGTCGTTAGCGCAACAGATTGACGAGTCTATCTTTTGTACTTTAAATGACGATGTCCCCATTTGATTATGGGTAATTGCGCCAGTTCTCAAGACATAAAAAATTCAGGTTTTGGTCTGATTAACTCAAACCAACGATTTTTATCGTCTGTGAACGCCGTACATAAACAGAAAAAATCAACCTGGAACGGCTTCAGAGAATTCACCGACCGCCACTTCAGAGACCTCCAACCACCCTCAAACATACACGACGCAAAGAGGAAGTTTCGCTCAACCATCAACGCTGCACATACTTACTTTATCATTGCTTGTAAAATACCCGTAGTGAGGTCGCACTTCCCAGCAGAGACGCGTGATGTGATCCGCAATACCAACCCTGATGATCCCAGGATCGTCCAGCTGAACCGTAATAATAGCAGGTTGGCAAATGAGGACAAGCGGAGTGGCTTGATTACTTGAAGGACTGCAACCTTGGCGGAGGAATAAGTAAGTTGTGGTCCCCTGTTCGATCTCTCTCGAATCCTATGAAAAAGGGTTCGATCATCCTTTTTCATAGGACTCGAGAGAGATCGAACAGGGGACCACAACTTACTTATGCACTACGGCGAGAAGAAGTTTCGCGTGATCGTCAACGCAGCATATACTAGCTTCATTTCTGCTGGTAGAATACCCGTAGTGAGATCGCACTTCACGCGATCCGCAATATTAACTCTGATAATTCCAGGATCGTCCAGATAAACCGTGATACCAGCAGGTTGGTAAATGAGGACAAGCGGAGTGGCTTGATCACTTGAAGAATTGCAACCGCAGAAATAAGTATGTTGTGGTCCACTGTTCGATCTCTCTCGAACCCTATAAAAAGAATAATCGGGTCTCCATAAAGTTTAAGGCAACACCACATCCGAACTGAAATTGGGTTCAGTAGCTCCTTGAATAAATAGTCAGAACGTGGTAAGTCTGACTCCAAGCCTAAGAAACCTGTTAAGCTTAGTGGTGTCCGCCTATAGCTAAGTATAACCGACTCATACATAATAACTAGACTTTTGGTTGCCATACCCTTTATAAAAAGAACAAGAGGGTATAGTGGCTCGACAGGCCTTACAATGGTTGCGTAAATCCAATACACAACTATTGGCCCTATTTTTTCTTACACAGTTTCTGCAGAAGTAGTAAGCATTAAGTCCCATTTTCATTCTTTCTAGGGTATTACTCTTCCAAGATAACTTACAGTCTAAGATGACGCATAACAATTTTGCCTCAGACGAAAATCTTAACTCTTAGCTCAGGTAGTTTAAAATTGTCAACCCTATATCTTCTGGTTTACAGGACTAACTTTGGTTTAGATTTAACCCCAATCCTTTATTATTGGCCTAGGAAAATAGTTCCTCTAAAGCCGACTGCATAATATCACAGGAATTTGTCTGATACAAGTAATACTACATCATCGGCATAGGCTACGACCTTTCTCCCCAACTGGTTAAGTCTTCTAAGGATGACATTGACAGCCAACAACCATAATAATGGCGATAAAACCCCTTCTTGTTGAGTGCCCCTAATCACTTGTTTGCGAATGCAACAGTCACATGGATTCGAGATAATGATCCTAGTATTAAGCATGTTCACAATCCACTGTATTAGAAAAACCCTGTATATTCATATCATCAAGTGAACCTCTAATGGCTTCAATCGCGATATCATGAACAAATAAGTAAGAAAGTTGTATAGTTGGTCAAGCCTGGCCATATTAAAAAATATGTTAGGTTAGGTTAGGCAGGCATCCGATGTTAAGTAAGCATCACTTGAATCCTAGAAACGGTCCCTTTGTGGAGCCTGCATGGGATAGACTTTAAAAGGAGAACACAGAGAATTTATTCCATCGACGAGAGGCTTATTCAAGCCAGCCTGTAGCCTTGATAAATGAATGTCAATACTCGGTCAGATAAATTATGCAGAAAAAGCTTCTCCAGATATAGGGCCGTCAAAATTAAAAGAGCGGGGCAGTGGCAGAGAAGATGAGTTACTGTCTCCTCCTCTTCGATGTTGTGACAACTCCGACAATAGTTAAGTGTTGAAGGTTAAGTCTTCTGGCATGCAACCCAAAAACGCAGTGACCTATTAGGGTTGAGATTAAGTAGGGGAGTCTGTGGCGAGGTAGAGATGTCAAGCATTTTTAATGTTTATTGTTGTAAGTGGGCCATGTTTGCCTGGATTTTGAACAATTGGTTTCAATGGACCAAGTGTTCTGCGCTGACCCGTAAAGAAATTGCTAATTATTAATTTGCAGGTCGATAGCGGTAAGCCCGTCGATGTTATCCTGACTCAGGAGAGCTAAATCCGGTGCAAGTTTGTCCGCAGTGGGGTTACCAGGTATGTTGTTGTGCCCGGGTACCCAGAAAAGTTCGATATTTCAATGTCTCGCCATCTCGTTAAGAGATGCCCGGCATTCGAGAGTAAGAACAGGTGTCGTGTGGACATTAGATAGGGATTTTTTGGCAGCTTGACTATCGATACAGAAACGAATATCTCTGTCGTATATTCTGTGCTATATTAACCATTTGACTGGTTTGTATATGGCCGATATATCGGCCTGAAAAATACTACATAGATCAATAAGCCTGAAACAAATTTCCTTCCCTAATAGCGGGATGAAGAAGACCCCCTCACACCTTTCTTTGACTTAGATCCGTCCGTGTATACCTCCACACATCCGTCATCAAGAGATGAGGGGTCTCCAGAGATAGTCACAGTAAAGGATCTGTCAAAAAGATAAGTGGATATGCAGTAGTCGATGTAGTCCGGGTCATTTTTAATTTTATCCAGAATAGCGGAGTGTCCTATTTGTGAGTGGGACCAGTTTCCGATAGTGCTAAGTCGAACAGCCGAGTTAAGAGTAATTTGTTGTGCCATAAGTTCGACTGGGAGCCAGTTAAGATGACAAAGAGGGCCTTAGATGGTGTGGTTCTAAAGACACCAGTAATCATTAGAGCGGACGATCTTAAAGTTTTAGTAAAAGAATCCCGCTGGTTAGACTTGGTGAGTGCAGGCCACCAAACCAGCGCACCATACATTAGTATAGGCTTGACAACCATGTCGAAGAGCCAGGCAGTGTTGGTAGGTTTTGCTTAAGCCCATTTACTTGAGTAGAATGCAATTGATGATTTAGACACCCTGAATTGGGTATTTATTCTTCAGGACAGTTCTGAGTCCAAGATATATGAGCAAAAAAATCTGTTATATGTAGTTATAATGGGTCTGTCCGGGGATCGAACTTGAGACCTCTGGTATGCTAGGCGGATGACTAACCTGATATACCATGGCGGTTCACTTGTATTGCTTTCGGTATAATTATTTATGATCTCAACTTCATTTAAATATATTCAAAGTTTTGGCTGCAAGGGGCCGAAAACTTTATTTTTGAAAAGTAGGCCTATGGAAAGTTCCTGAAGTAAAAGTTCCACAAAAAGTGATTCTGAGACGATAGCTAGAAATTCAATTAAACCTTCCTATTTTTATTGGTAAGATTAAACATTTGGAGATATGAAAAGATTTGATGATAAACTTACCTGTGATACTAAAGCTTTGGTTTCGGGTGTGGTACTTTCTAAGAAAATCTTTTTGAATTCACTAGGACTAGATAATTTGAAATCCGAGGCAGAGGCTATAAAAGCCTGAATCTCCTGAAGACTCTGCTCGGCCAATTCATGAGATGTGGAACATTTTTCAATGCGTTGGGAGGTAAGTAGTTCGACGCCATTGGCACACCATTCATTAGCCTAAAAAGTGGTTAAAGATTTAGTTGATATTAAATTTAAGTTACAAATCAAAACTCCTTCAAATACCTTTTCAACTCTCTCCATAAGTTCACGATTTTTATTAAGAATTTCCAAACGTTTCTGTAGACGTTCTGTGATTATATCACATACGCGTTGCAGTTCATCACACTTTGGCTGGACAATCTCCCAGGGATAAACACCGCGTGAGCCAATAAGTAGTTGACCTGCGGCAATAACCTCAGAAGCCTTATCAATATCTTCGACACATAAGGCCTGGAATTCTTGGGTTTGCATAATTAAATTGTCAACACGTTCAACACTTTCGCCAATTTCAGTCATTTCAGAAACGGTTTTGAGGCGACTATCAAAAGAGGACTAAAATAAAAAGAAGATAAGAAAATTTAAAAAATTGTTTAAAAATAATAAATTTATATTCTTACCTGCAGTTCACGAAAACTCTGCTCAAATTTCCTTAACTCCAAGCATTGTTGCAGGCGATTGCGATGTGTTCGCCAAAATTCATCGAAACGTCTTTCGGTCTCCTCCAGCTGCACCAGAAGTCTACGATAGTCCCGACAATCGTCATAATGTTGAGGTTTTTTCAATTTGTATTGTTGGTGATAAATAATTTGATGACGTTTTATAAATTGTTGTTGTTGTTGGGATTGTTGAGTTTGTATTAAATTTGTTTGCCCTGCACTGGATCTGCATTATTACTCATTATTATTTATTTATGTTTACGTTTTATAATTTCGTTTACAAATGAGCGATCGGGTGGGGTAGGTTTTAAATTTTTATATCAACAAACGCGTGTAATTGATTTGTTTATTTAGTTTGAGTCATGTGAGTTTAAGTTTAAGTTTTAGTTTTTTTTTATCATTTAATTTAATACAAGTGTGATATTTTTTAATTGTGGCATTTAAACAAAAACGATATAACGTTTTATCACACGTGGAAGAGAGTGAGCGATCGTTTGTTAGTTATAGAAGAAGAGAGAGAAAGAGAGAAAAGACACACAAATATTGTTTTTATGATGAGCCATGAAATGTAAACATTGACTTATGATCTTTTAAATTGATATGATGGAGATGTTAGTGTTGATTGTAGGTTTTGTGTAGTGAAAGGAAAATTTGTGCGGAAGTCAAATTCTAAATATGTAAATATTTAGCTGGATATCTTAGTGTCATTGCTCATATTGAGGAGGTTTCTTATTAAACATAGATTACAAATTTATACCAAAAGAAAAGTTTTACATTAAATGATCATATTTGATAGTTTTCGCTATTAAAATTTTTCTTTGAAAATTTTTCTATAAAAATTTTTCTATGAAATATTTTCTATAAAAATTTTTCTATGAAATATTTTCTGTTCTAAAAATTTTTCTATGAAATATTTTCTATAAAAATTTTTCTATGAAATATTTTCTATAAAAATTTTTCTATTAAAAATTTTCTATTAAAATTTTTCTATGAAATATTTTCTATTAAAATTTTTCTATGAAATATTTTCTATTAAAATTTTTCTATGAAATATTTTCTATTAAAATTTTTCTATGAAATATTTTCTATAAAAATTTTTCTATGAAAAATTTTCTATAAAAATTTTTCTATGAAAAATTTTCTATAAAAATTTTTCCATGAAAAATTTTCTATAAAAATTTTTCTATGAAAAATTTTCTATAAAAATTTTTCTATGAAAAATTTTCTATAAAAATTTTTCTATGAAAAATTTTCTATAAAAATTTTTCTATGAAAAATTTTCTATAAAAATTTTCCTATGAAAAATTTTCTATAAAAATTTTCCTATGAAAAATTTTCTATAAAAATTTTCCTATGAAAAATTTTCTATAAAAATTTTCCTATGAAAAATTTTCTATAAAAATTTTTCTGTGAAAAATTTTCTATAAAAATTTTTCTGTGAAAAATTTTCTATAAAAATTTTTCTGTGAAAAATTTTCTATAAAAATTTTTCTGTGAAAAATTTTCTATAAAAATTTTTCTGTGAAAAATTTTCTATAAAAATTTTTCTGTGAAAAATTTTCTATAAAAATTTTTTTATGAAAAATTTTCTATAAAAATTTTTGTATGAAAAATTTTCTATAGAAATTTTTTCTATGAAAAATTTTCTATAGAAATTTTTTCTATGAAAAATTTTCTATAGAAATTTTTTCTATGAAAAATTTTCTAAAGAAATTTTTTCTATGAAAAATTTTCTAAAGAAATTTTTTCTATGAAAAATTTTCTATAGAAATTTTTTCTATGAAAAATTTTCTATAGAAATTTTTTCTATGAAAAATTTTCTATAGAAATTTTTTCTATGAAAAATTTTCTATAGAAATTTTTTCTATGAAAAATTTTCTATAGAAATTTTTTCTATGAAAAATTTTCTATAGAAATTTTTTCTATGAAAAATTTTCTATAGAAATTTTTTCTATGAAAAATTTTCTATAGAAATTTTTTCTATGAAAAATTTTCTATAGAAATTTTTTCTATGAAAAATTTTCTATAGAAATTTTTTCTATGAAAAATTTTCTATAGAAATTTTTTCTATGAAAAATTTTCTATAGAAATTTTTTCTATGAAAAATTTTCTATAGAAATTTTTTCTATGAAAAATTTTCTATAGAAATTTTTTCTATGAAAAATTTTCTATAGAAATTTTTTCTATGAAAAATTTTCTATAGAAATTTTTTCTATGAAAAATTTTCTATAGAAATTTTTTCTATGAAAAATTTTCTATAGAAATTTTTTCTATGAAAAATTTTCTATAGAAATTTTTTCTATGAAAAATTTTCTATAGAAATTTTTTCTATGAAAAATTTTCTATAGAAATTTTTTCTATGAAAAATTTTCTATAGAAATTTTTTCTATGAAAAATTTTCTATAGAAATTTTTTCTATGAAAAATTTTCTATAGAAATTTTTTCTATGAAAAATTTTCTATAGAAATTTTTTCTATGAAAAATTTTCTATAGAAATTTTTTCTATGAAAAATTTTCTATAGAAATTTTTTCTATGAAAAATTTTCTATAGAAATTTTTTCTATGAAAAATTTTCTATAGAAATTTTTTCTATGAAAAATTTTCTATAGAAATTTTTTCTATGAAAAATTTTCTATAGAAATTTTTTCTATGAAAAATTTTCTATAGAAATTTTTTCTATGAAAAATTTTCTATAGAAATTTTTTCTATGAAAAATTTTCTATAGAAATTTTTTCTATGAAAAATTTTCTATAGAAATTTTTTCTATGAAAAATTTTCTATAGAAATTTTTTCTATGAAAAATTTTCTATAGAAATTTTTTCTATGAAAAATTTTCTATAGAAATTTTTTCTATGAAAAATTTTCTATAGAAATTTTTTCTATGAAAAATTTTCTATAGAAATTTTTTCTATGAAAAATTTTCTATAGAAATTTTTTCTATGAAAAATTTTCTATAGAAATTTTTTCTATGAAAAATTTTCTATAGAAATTTTTTTTATGAAAAATTTTCTATAAAAATTTTTTCTATAAAAAATTTTCTATAGAAATTTTTTCTATAAAAAATTTTCTATAGAAATGTATTCTATAAAAAATTTTCTATAGAAATGTATTCTATAAAAAATTTTCTATAGAAATGTATTCTATAAAAAATTTTCTATAGAAATGTATTCTATAAAAAATTTTCTATTGAAATGTATTCTATGAAAAATTTTCTATAGAAATTTTTTCTATGAAAAATTTTCTATAGAAATTTTTTCTATGAAAAATTTTCTATAGAAATTTTTTGTATGAAAAATTTTCTATAGAAATTTTTTCTATGAAAAATTTTCTATAGAAATTTTTTCTATGAAAATTTTCTATAGAAATTTTTTCTATGAAAAATTTTATAAAGAAATTTTTTCATAGAAAAATTTTTATAGGAAATTGTTCATAGAAAAATTTTTATAGGAAATTGTTCATAGAAAAATTTTTATAGGAAATTTTTCATAGAAAATTTTTATAGAAAATTTTTCATAGAAAAATTTTTATAGAAAATTTTTCATAGAAAAATTTTTATAGAAAATTTTTCATAGAAAAATTTTTATAGAAAATTTTTCATAGAAAAATTTTTATAGAAAATTTTTCATAGAAAAATTTTTATAGAAAATTTTTCATAGAAAAATTTTTATAGAAAATTTTTCATAGAAAAATTTTTATAGAAAATTTTTCATAGAAAAATTTTTATAGAAAATTTTTCATAGAAAAATTTTTATAGAAAATTTTTCATAGAAAAATTTTTATAGAAAATATTTCATAGAAAAATTTTTATAGAAAATTTTTCATAGAAAAATTTTTATAGAAAAATTTTCATAAAAAAATTTTTATAGAAAATTTTTCATAGAAAAATTTTTGTAGAAAATTTTTCATAGAAAATTTTTCACAGAAAAATGTTTATAGAAAATTTTTCATAGAAAAATGTTTATAGAAAATTTTTCATAGAAAAATGTTTATAGAAAAATGTTTATAAGAAAAATGTTTATAAGAAAAATCTGATAAATAAGATCAAACAAATCTTTAATATATAGTGGCCCCATCGCATAAGGAATTAAGATTTACTTAACGCGACAAATCAAATCCGATACATATGTCAACGGAAATGGCAATGGATAGGACACAGGATATGCCTAACATCTCGCAATAGAGTCCGATATAAAAGGATGGTTGAGGCCCTATGCTCCACTAGAAGGACAACAGAAGAAGTATTTTAATAGGTCATGCACCACCAGTGTTACCTTGCGCAACGCATTAAGCAACAGCGGCTGCGTTGGCTAGGACATGTGAAATGTATGAAAATACTCCGGCAAGAAAAGTGTTCGATAATGATGCTATGGGAACTCGTAGAAGAGGGCGTCCAAAACTTCGAAAGAAAGAAGAAAATTTTTCAAAACTTGATATACGAAATTGGAGAATGTGCGCACAAGATATATAAAAAATTTCGGTCAAAATTTTTTATAGAAAAAATTTCGGTCAAAATTTTTTATAGAAAAAATTTCGGTCAAAATTTTTTATAGAAAAAATGTTGGTCAAAATTTTTTATAGAAAAAATTTCGGTCAAAATTTTTTATAGAAAAAATTTCG
The DNA here is from genome assembly GCA_933228675.1 of Stomorhina lunata. Classification (NCBI taxonomy): domain Eukaryota; kingdom Metazoa; phylum Arthropoda; class Insecta; order Diptera; family Rhiniidae; genus Stomorhina; species Stomorhina lunata. The sequence continues at coordinate 37,345,573 of OW121744.1, forward strand.
CCGAAAATATTTTATAGAAAAAATTTCGGCCAAAATATTTTATAGAAAAAATTTCGGCCAAAATTGTTTCTATAAAAAATTTCGGCCAAAATTGTTTCTATAAAAAATTTCGGCCAAAATTTTTATAGAAAAAATTTCGGTCAAAATTTTTTATAGAAAAAATTTCGGTCAAAATTTTTTATAGAAAAAATTTCGGTCAAAATTTTTTATAGAAAAAATTTCGGTCAAAATTTTTTATAGAAAAAATTTCGGTCAAAATTTTTTATAGCAAAAATTTCGGTCAAAATTTTTTATAGAAAAAATTTCGGTCAAAATTTTTTATAGAAAAAATTTCGGTCAAAATTTTTTATAGAAAAAATTTCGGTCAAAATTTTTTATAGAAAAAATTTCGGTCAAAATTTTTTATAGAAAAAATTTCGGTCAAAATTTTTTATAGAAAAAATTTCGGTCAAAATTTTTTATAGAAAAAATTTCGGTCAAAATTTTTTATAGAAAAAATTTCGGTCAAAATTTTTTATAGAAAAAATTTCGGTCAAAATTTTTTATAGAAAAAATTTCGGTCAAAATTTTTTATAGAAAAAATTTCGGTCAAAATTTTCTATAGAAAAAAATTCGGTCCAAATTATTTATAGAAAAAATTTCACTCAAAATTTTTTATAGAAAAAATTTCGGCCAAAATTTTTTATAGAAAAAATTTCGGCCAAAATTTTTTATAGAAAAAATTTTGCTCAAAATTTTTTATAGAAAAAATTTTGGTAAAAATTTTTTATAGAAAAAATTTTGGTAAAAATTTTTTGTAGAAAAAATTTCACTCAAAATTTTGTATAGGAAAAATTTCGGTCAAAATTTTTTATAGAAAAAATTTCACTCAAAATTTTTTATAGAAAAAATTTCACTCAAAATTTTTTATAGAAAAAATTTCACTCAAAATTTTTTATAGAAAAAATTTCGCCCAAAATATTTTATAGAAAAAATTTCGGCCAAAATATTTTATAGAAAAAATTTCGGCCAAAATTGTTTCTATAAAAAATTTCGGCCAAAATTTTTATAGAAAAAATTTCGGTCAAAATTTTTTATAGAAAAAATTTCGGTCAAAATTTTTTATAGAAAAAATTTCGGTCAAAATTTTTTATAGAAAAAATTTCGGTCAAAATTTTTTATAGAAAAAATTTCGGTCAAAATTTTTTATAGAAAAAATTTCGGTCAAAATTTTTTATAGAAAAAATTTCGGTCAAAATTTTTTATAGAAAAAATTTCGGTCAAAATTTTTTATAGAAAAAATTTCGGTCAAAATTTTTTATAGAAAAAATTTCGGTCAAAATTTTTTATAGAAAAAATTTCGGTCAAAATTTTTTATAGAAAAAATTTGGGTTAAAATTTTTTATAGAAAAAATTTCGGTCAAAATTTTTTATAGAAAAAAATTGGGTTAAAATTTTTTATAGAAAAAACTTGGGTTAAAATTTTTTATAGAAAAAATTTCGGTCAAAATTTTTTATAGAAAAAATTTCGGTCAAAATTTTTTATAGAAAAAGTTTTGGTCAAAATTTTTTATAGAAAAAGTTTTGGTCAATAATTTTCATAGAACAAATTTAGGTAAAATTTTTTTTTTAGATAAAATTTCGCTCAAAATTTTGTATAGAAAAAAATTTTGGTCAACATTTCTGATAGAAAAAATTTCGATAAAAATTGTAAATAGAATATATTTCGGTAAATATTTTTTTAAAGAAAAAATTTCGTTCTGTATTTTTTTAATGAACAAATTTTCTTCTAAATTTTTAGACAAAATTTAGGTCCAAATTATTTATAGAAAAATTTCGATCAAAGTTTTTTATGAAAATTGCTTAGTTTTACATCGTATCGTAATAAGAATCAAAACTACGTTTATTTAATTCAACAAAATACTGTAGTATAGTTTTCAGCTGCATACAATATTTCTATTTCATTATCAAACTTCGCTTTAACTACAAAAACTACAGCATACCTTGAAGCTGTTACAATATTCTTTGTCACACAAGTTGAGAAAAAAACTATTGTGTAGAGTTTTGGTAAAATAATGGCAAAAGTAAGAAAAGTGTAGCGTGAAAAAATGGTGAGTTTTTGTGAGATGGTGTAATGAGGTGAATCTAATCGTGGTGGGCGTGTAAAACTTTTGTTGTTTTCATTTCAAAACACTTATTAATTTGAAGAACAAAAAAAAAAAAAAAATCAACGAACAAACGAAAATAAAACCATCTATTTTACTAGAATTTACAAGATTTTACAACAAACATGCAAAAAAACACTGATTAATATAAAATTTTGGGTAATTTGTTTGAAAATCGGCGGGGGGCGCTAGGCTACGTAGAAAAGCCAATTATATACATATTTGTCAACAAGTAAGAAAGTAATATAGTGGGTCAAGCAGGACCATATAATACCCTACAGCACTAAGGTTAAAACTTTTATTCAATGATATCTGTTTAATTTTCTCATTCAAAATCCGTTGTTCAAAATCCGCTGCAAAAAATCTTATTATGAAATTGGTATAGCAAAAATTCTATTGAACTAAGAACATTTTTCATTTCCTATACCGATTTGCAAATTCTTAGAAGTTAGACTTTTTACAATGGATTGTAAACTGGACTTTAAGTCTTATGTATATGGGATTTAGGATCAAATGTGGACTGATTGTCTCGAAATTTAGCAAAATGATTTAGTAAAAATGTACACACAAACTGATTTCTATCTTCAGATTTACGTGCATTTTAGAAATTGTCATCACATTTAAGTGAGTTTTTTTAGGAGATATTCTTTGGGAGGAAAGTTATAGGCTATATGGACAGATTCCAACGAAATTTGTAACAGTTTTTTCTGCTTGTATAGGCAATATTTTTTTGCAAATAATATTTAAATATACTAAATTCTGCGGAAGCCAAAATCTTAATTCCGGGAAGTCACTTCAACGTGAGGAACCCGATCAAGTTATCTTTTAAATGACAACCTGCACTTTACATGTTCAGTCATCCAGACCGACAGACATCGTGAAATTCACTCAGAAAGTTAATTTAAGTCGATCGATGTGTTTTGAGTTGAGTCTCAGACAAATATTTCTACGCGTTACATAAATCAGCACAAGCTTAAAATACCATTTCTACGAATGGTGGTGTAGGGTATAATAAGAGATTCATTTTAAAATAAAAAAATGTAAAAGGATTCATTTTGAATAGAATAGAAAGTGAAAAGGACTTTTTTGATCTGAATGACAAGTGATCCGGTAATTTAAATTCAACGACAATAACCGATAGTTTTAAATACAAATGCAAGTATTTAAATGGGTTCGTCTTGCATAGAATAAAATGAAAATAATTTTGAGTACCAAGGAAATATTAATTTTATATTTAATAGAGTAAAACAATATCTGAGGCCAAATCGATGTATTCGATATCGATAGAAACGTTAGATATTTCAAAAACATTTGTGTAGCATACTTTCAGGATAATTTAAATAATATATAACCTATAGGTTAGGTTAGGCAGGCAGCCGATGTAGTTCAGCGTCACTTGGGTTCAAAAAAGCGGTCCCTTTGTGTTTACCTGCAAGTGATAGACTAGAAGAAAAGAACAAAAATAATTACTCCAGGCTATCAATGAGAGGCTAATCAAGCCATCCTGAAGCCCTGATAAATGAGTCTATTTTACGAATGTCAATACTCGCTAGATCCGATAAATCATGCAGAAAAGGTGCCCCCAGATTGAGAGCCCTTGAGGTCGAGAGGGCGGGGCAGTGACCAAGAAGATGAGTCACTGTAATCTATATGGTCAAGGATATTTGTGATTTTGTCCAGGATACCGGAATGTCCGGTTTGTGAGTGGGACCAGGTTCCAATTGTGCTGAGACGGACAGCCGAGTTAAGAGCAATTTGCATTGCCATTAGTTCGGCTGGGAGCCAGTTGAACATGGTGAAGAGCGCCTTAGATGGAGTAGTTCTTAAGGCATCGGTAATCATTAGAGCGGAAGATCTTAAGATTTTGTTAAAATAGTCCCTCTGGTTTGGCTTGGTAAGTGCAGGCCACCAGACCAGCGCACCATACATTAATATAGGCTTAACCACCATGTCGAAGAGCCAGGCAGTGTTGATGGGATTTAGACCCCAGGTTTTGCCAATGGCCCCTCAGGTTCAGGTTTCAGGACAGTTTTGAGTCCAGAATGACCCCCAGATATTTGGCTTGGTCAGTGAGCATAAGTTCAACCTTATTTAATTTTGGGGAGTAAAGCTGGGTATTTTGTATTTATGCGAGAAAAGTACGAGTTCCGTTTTAGTTGGATTGACTCCAAGGCCGTTGGAGACGCTAAATCGATAGAGTATGTCAAGAGCTGTTTCGAGACGTTGTGGCAGTGTGTTAAGAAATTTCCCTGATATTGCTATAGCAACATCATCCGAGAGAATCTAATTCAGTGAGTAGTTTATTAATGGCAAGGTTCCACAGAAGTGGTGATAGTACACCCCCTTGTGGAGTACCTCGACAAGCTACTATACAGATTGTAACAGTGCCCATGGTTGAGTAGATGACTCTATAGGTGAGAAGCTTATCTACAAACGAGATAATAGATTTGTCGACCCTTAAGTGCTCCATTGCCGATAAAATCGACTCAGGTCTAATGTTGTTAAAGGCGCCCTCTATGTCTAGGAAGGCGGCAAGTGTTAATTCGCCGAACTCAAGAGATTTTTCAATATATAACCTATAAGGTTCATTACATTGTAAGTTAGCTTAGGTTAAGCAGGAGGCTGGCCATAGAGTCTGCCTCACTAGGGTCCAAGGATGAAGTTGTAGTGTACCATATATAAAAAGGCTCAGCTAGAGCCAACCGGATGCCCATTTTACGAATGTTGAAATTCGAGACCTCTGATAAATCGTGCAGAAACGGGTAGCCCAGATGGTGAGTCCTAGGATCAGCAAGGGCTGGACAGTGAAGAGGGTGACATTTTCTTCATCCTCAACGTTATGACAACTTCTACAGTAGACATGGCTTTGAACATCAGGTCTTCTATCATGTAAATCTACTATGCAGTGAGGATTGATATTAGAGCGCATAGTCTATGGCGGGGTAGGGAGACTGGAGAACTCTTACTGTCGTAAGTTGGCCAAATTAGTCTTGAGATTGAGCAGGTTGTTTCCATGGACCAGTTGGTTTGCGCGGACCTAAATAAAAACTTAATGAGCAATTTACAGAATGATAGCGGTATACCTATGTATTGTTGTGCCACGTACCCAAGACAGTTCAGTATTGGAATGTTTCGCCATCCCGATTAAGAACGTATGTCGTAAAGATTATCTTCGGTCTTTACGATATCCGTTCTTGCTAGAGAGTGAATGGCGGAAAGACTGCCGGTACAAAAACGAATATCTCTGTAGTATATTCGGTGGTACCTTAGTCATTTGCCCGCCCTTTAGAATACTATAGAGTTTTGAGAGCTTGAAAAGGTTCTTTCCATTATTCGATTTGGATCTATCCGTATATATTTTCAGGATGTCAACTCTAGATTCGATTTGTGGACCAGTGTAGGAGCGGTCGAAGAATGGTGTGGGAATGCTTTAGTCTATGTTTTTAGGGATAGTTCTGAGCTTATCGAAAATAGTGGAGTGACCTATAGATGAAGGAGACCATTCTCTAGTAATGCTTAACCTAATGGCTGAGTTAAGGGCAACATTTTGAGTTATTGGCTCAGCCGGAAGACAGTTAAGCATAGTAAAGAGTGCCTTTGAAGGTGTAGTCCTAATGGCACCAGGGGCCAAATTACCGCATTCTATATCGATCGAAAACTCACACTTTTAAGCGAATATTGAATATTTAGGGATGTTCAAAGTTTCTTCGATGCAAAATGTTTATTGAAATTTGGCATCTATTTTGATTCGTTTTTAAAAACATATAGTTCAATTGAAACTCTTTTACTATTGTTCATCTTTTGGCAAATAACTTCAAAAGAATATAGTAAAATGTGCATCTTTTAAGTAATTTTGATTATCCTTAAAGTATGCTATTTGTATAGCATAGCTTTGAAAATATCTAAGATTTCGACCGATATCGAATACCGTAATTTGGCCCCCATTAATAGGGCAAATGATCTGAGGATTTTAACAAATCATCCCCGCTGATTAGAATTATATAGAGCAGGCCTCCAAACAATAGCACCATACATTTGCAACCATCTCAAAGATCTAGGCAGTATTAGCAGGGGAAAGGCCTCATGTGTTGCCTAAGGCTCTTCTGCACGAATAGAGCGCAATGGCTGCTTTAGACACCCTAGATTGGGTTTTAAAGCTCCAGGTTTTGGTATTTGGAGTGGTCAGTGGGCACCAGTTCAATTCCGTCTAATTTCGGGAGAATGAACTGAGGAATCTTATATTTTCTAGTAAATAACGCAAGTTCCGTTCTGCCGGGATTAACTTGACCTTTTCCCTGTTAATAGTTAAGGGTGTGGATTCAAATACAATCGAATTAAGGACCTCAGCTGGCGGTCCAGCTGTGACAAGTTTTTTGAATGTGTCATAAGGCGAGGTCGTTAGAATTTTGCGGAGCCTACTAATCTCAGGTGAACGATGAAAGTTCTCTGATAGTGGATAAGTTCGTCTAACTGAATCGATCATATGGTCATAGGTGAAATAGAAATGAGTGTTAATATAATTCTCGTTTTCAATTTCGCTTAAGAATTCAGTTAAATAGATGATCTTAACTACTGGCATCTAACAGTTGGTGACACAGTGTGCTGATGAAGTCCGTAGCGGGACAGAAAATGCAGCATTCCACACTGCTAAGTGTCACATAGTTTTTTCAGTATTCCTAAAATTTATTCATCTAATTTAAAAATCATAAATTAAAAAAAATAATTTATGACATGAACCTGAGCCCGACTCGAACCCACGACCATCAACATAAATTTCTGGTTCAACTAAAATTAATTTCTTTCAGTGAAAGAACTTCAATTAAACTAAATTGTTTTTTTAATTTTTTAGATATCAAATTTTATAAAATTTTTTGCAAAATAAATTATTTTGAAAATCCCTAAGGTATGTTATATAATATTTGCTTGAAAGTCTGAGTTTTCGATCGATAACGAATTTAAATGTGGATTTAATCTACATAAATAAAATATCTAATTGTTAGATAATTTTCTCCATTATTTAAACCAAATGAAAGAAAAGATATCAGTCAAACGGATTAAAGCCCATTTTTTTTTGGGAAAATAACCGAAAATTATCTCAAAAATATATCAGAAATCGATCGATTTGAAAACGATCGATTTCCATCACATACCGGAATGTTTATATCAAATTAAGAAAACATAATTTTTTCAAATTATTTTAAAATTATCTTCAATTTTGATAGCGATTTAAGAATAATCTTTAATATTATTTTGAAAACAACTAACTTTTCTATGGTTTATTGTCGAAAGAATCTATTTTTTAATCGGACTATATTTGAGAACATTTTGATATCAAATGTAATGTTGGGTTTATATAACTAAAGCGACTGACGATAGAGTGAAATTTACATGTATTTTGTTTTTGTTACGATAAAAAAACACATGTAAATTTCTCGCAATCGTCAACCGCTTGAGTTATATAAACCCCACATAAGTCATCTTATTTCAAACTTTTAATACCGTCCTTAATGGATCTATAAACATATTTCGAGGTAAGAGAAAATTTAAAGAATTTTGAATTCTTAAAAAGAAAAACTGTCTTAACAATAAAAGTGGAATGAATCGCAACATCTAAAGATCTAATTCGGCTAGGGAGCTTCAAAAGGACTGACAAGTAAATATTTTTCTAAACTATATACGTACAAATCAAAAACACATTTACAAATTATTTCGAAAACAGCAAAATTAATATAAAAATGACAAAATGATTAACGAAAACATGCAAAAATTTGAATATGACAAGAATAAAAGATAATAAAAATATAACCGTTTAACCGAAGGACTTGATTTTAATCAAATTTAAATCATCTTTTTTCAAACAATTAAAATAAGGATAAATCCAAATTTTTATAAACTTAATGAACCTAAAAATGGTATTTACGAAATTTTGTTATTTCATTTTTTTACAAAACCAGTGCAGAGCTAGAAATTAATAATGAACATTTAAAAGTTTTAAAAGAAAATTAGAGAGAGAGGGCTTAAGGAGTAAGTAGCAAAGGAAAAGAGGAACTAAGTTGTTATTGAGATATTAAGGGTTTGAGTATTTATTTTTTAAGGAATTTATAGACAGGATTATTTTTAGTTAGTATTTAAATAAATTTAAGGATAAAGTTTATTTGTTAAAAAAGTTTTCAAACAAAGCTTGTTTTTGAAAGAAGTAGAAAGCTTTTAACTATAATATAAAATAAAAGCTTACCGTTCAATGGAGCTAACATTGCCAGTACGCTCAGAGAATTCTTTGATTTCTTCATTTGATTTAATATTATTCAATAAAGTTTCACCATGTTTCGCTGCTGCTAGAATTTCCTCTTTAAGTCTTTGATAATCAATGCCCTGATCATCTAAAAGCTTTTGGGTGGCTTCAACAGAATTAGGGAATTCTGTATCGTGTATGGCTTGTATGAAAATATCCAATTCGGCCGAGACTTGATGGGTTAGGCTAGAGAATTTTTCCAGGGACTGTAAGAATTTAAATGAAATTAAAATTTTTGGTTTATGTTTTATAGCTTTTTGAAAAATAATTACTATTCTTTGTTGTATCCATTCATGGTGGGAATATATTAAAGTACCGCCCATATCTGCTGTCAGTTGGCTGGGTATTATGTACTCGTGCAGATCATTGAGAGCAGAACATATGACCAAGCGAAAACGATACTCGTCTTTGGAAAATTTTGAACTAACTTCTGAGATGGCTTTTTGAAAGAGACCAGAAGGCCGCAGCACATAGACCACGTGTATAATTCCGGGAAAATATATCTGTAATTTAAGAAAATGTATTTAATAAATTTAAAATTCTAGTTCAGGGTTAATATGAGAGTTTTCGATCGTTAATTGTGATATTACTATTTCCTATAATATTTTTATATCGAAAAATTTTCTATAAAATTTTTATATCGAAAAATTTTCTATAAAATTTTTATATCGAAAAATTTTCTCAAAAAATTTTTATATCAAAAAATTTTCTATAAAAATTTTTATATCGAAAAATTCTCTATAAAAATTTTTATTTCGAAAATTTTTTTTTCTAAAATTTATATATAAAAAAATTTTCTATAAAATTTTTAGATCGAAAAATTTTCTATAAAATTTTTAGATCGAAAAATTTTCTTTAAAATTTTTATATAAAATTTTCTATCAAATTTTTATATAAAATTTTTATTTTGAAAAATTTTCTATAGAAAAATTTTTTTATATAAAAAAACTTTTATATTGGAAAAATTTCTATAAAACTTTTATATCCAAAAATTTTCTATAAAATTTTTATATCGAAAAATTTTCTATAAAATTTTTATATCGAAAAATTTTCTATAAAATTTGTATATAAAACAATTTTCTATAAAATTTTAATATCGAAAAATTTTCTATAAAATTTTTATATCATAAAATTTTCTTAAAAAATGTTTATATCGAAAAATTTTCTTAAAAAATTTTTATTTAAAAAAATTTTCTATAAAAATTTTTATGTCAAAAAATTTTCTATAAGAATTTTTATATCGAAAATTTTTTTTATAAAATTTATATATAGAAAAATTTTCTATAAAATTTTTACATCGAAAAATTTTCTCTAAAATTTTTACATCGAAAAATTTTATATAAAATTTTTATATCGAAAAAATTTTTATAAATTTTTTATATCGAAAAAATTTTTATACCGAAAAATTTTCTATAAAATTTTTATACCGAAAAATTTTCTATAAAATTTTTATACCGAAAAATTGTCTATAAAATTTGTATATCGAAAAATTTTCTATTAAATTTATATATCAAAACATTTTCTATAAAATTTTTATATCGAAAAATTTTTGATAAAATTTTTATATCGAAAAATTTTCTATTAAAATTTTTATATTGAAAAATTTAATATAAAATTTTCATATCAAAAAATTTTTATATCGAAAAATTTTTTATAAAATTTTTATATCGAAAAATTTTTATATTGAAAAATTTTTATATCGAAAAATTTTCTATAAAATTTTTATATCGAAAAATTTTCTATAACATTTTTATATCGAAATATTTTCTATAAAATGTTTACATCGAAAAATTTTCTATAAAAATTTTTATATCGAAAAATTTTCTAAAAAATTTTTATATCAAAAAATTTTATATAAAATGTTTATATCAAAAAATTTGATATAAAATTGTTATATCGAAAAAATTTTCTATAAAATTCATATATAGAAAAATTTGTTATATCAAAAATTTTCTATAAAAATTTTTATATCGAAAAATTTTTTATAAAATTTTTAATATCGAAAGACTTTTCATAAAACTTTTATGACGAAAAATTTGATTTAAAATGTTTATATCGAAAAATATTCTATAAAATTTTTTGATCGAAAAATTTTCTATAAAATTTTTATATCGAATCATTTTCTATAAAATTTTTGTATCGAAAAATTTTCTATTAAAATTTTTATATTGAAAAATTTAATATAAAATTTTTATATCAAAAATTTTTTATAAAATTTTTACATAGAAAAATTTTTTATAAAATTTATATATCGAAAAATTTTTAAATTGAAAAATTTTCTATAAAATTTTTATATCGAAAAATTTTCTATAAAATTTTTATATCGAAAACTTTTCTATAAAAATTTTTATATCGAAAAATTTTCTAAAAATTTTTATATCGAAAAATTTTCTGTAAAATTTTTATATCAATAAAAATTTCTATAAAAATTTTTATGTCGAAAAATTTTCTATAAACTTTTTTGTTGAAAATTTTTCTATAAAATTTTTATATCGAAAAATTTTCTATAAACATTTTTATATCGAAAAATTTTCGATAAAATTTTTATATTGAAAAATTTTCTATAAAATTTTTATATCGAAAAATTTTCTATAAGATTTTTATATCAAAAAAATTTTCTATAAAAGTTCTAATATCGAAAAAATTTCTATAAAATTTGTATATCAAAAAAATTTCTATAAAATTTTTATATCAAACAATTTTCTATTACATTTTTATATCGAAAAATTTTCTAAAAAAATTTTATATCAAAAAAATTTTTTATCGAAAAATTTTCTATAAAATTTTTAATATAAAGAACATTTTTCTATAATTTTTTTTTACCAAAAATTTTCTATAAAGTTTTTATATCGAAAAATCTTCTATAAAACTTTTAGATCGAAAAATTTTCTATTAAAATTTTTATATCGAAAAATTTCCTATAAAATGTTATATTTTTCTATAAAATTTTTGTATCGAAAAATTTTCCATAAAAATTTTTATATCAAAAATTTTCTATAAAAATTTTTATATCGAAAAATTTTCTATAAAATTTTTATATCGAAAAATTTTCTATAAAATTTTAATATCGAAAAATTTTCTATAAAACTTTAATATCGAAAAATTTTCTATAAAATTTTAATATCGAAAAATTTTCTATAAAATTTTAATATCTAAAAATTTTGTATAAAATTTTAATATCGAAAAATTTTCTATAAAATTTTTATATCAAAAAATTTTCTATTACATTTTTATATCGACAAATTTTCCATACAATTTTTATATCGAAAAATTTGATATAAAATTTTTATATCGAACAATTTGATATAAAATTTTTATATCGAAAAATTTGATATAAAATTTTTATATCAAAAAATTTGATATAAAATTTTTATATCGAAAAATTTGATATAAAATTTTTGTATCGAAAAATTCGATATAAAATTTTTATATCAAAAAATTTTCTATAAAAATTGTTATATCGAAAAATTTTCTATTAAATTATTATACCAAAAAATTTTCTATAAACATTTTTATATCGAAAAATTTTCTATAAAATTTTTATATCGAAAAATTTTCTATAAAATTTTTATATCGAAAAATTTTCTATAAAATTTTTATATCGAAAAATTTTCTATAAAATTTTTATATCGAAAAATTTTCTATAAAATTTTTGTATCGAAAAATTCTTTAAAAAATGTTTATATTGAAAAATTTTTCTATAAAACTTGTATATCGAAAAATTTTCTGTAAGTCCATCCTGTATTACGTTTAATTGATGCGGAGTTGGAAACAGCAAACTATTCTTATAATGACGTATGCCTAACATCTCGCCCTAGAATCCGATATTAAAAGGCGGTTGAGGCTCTATGCTCCACTGGGAGTCAAGGATAGCAGAAGAAGAAGAGACTATTTTAAAAATTTGATTCGAACTTACCGAAATACGCTGTAATACTGTCTTTACCGAAGTCCATTTGTCCTTACGTCGATCGATTATCAGATGAAAACCCAAATCTGCATCTTGTAGCCTAAAATTAAAAACAAATTCTTATCATTCTCTAAAATCTAATAAAAATAAAATCCCATCTACTTACGATGGCACTGATGTTAAATACAATATCAGCTTCTGATAGTCCACTTCCTCCAAAGTATTGAAATTATTATTATCAGGAAATATGATTAAGGGACAACCTTCCTGTGAACGTCCACCCGTAATGATGGCATGTTGCGGATGTAGCAAGTCGGCAACATCACCAATATTCAAGACACCCTCACTACTCATGGTGGCGGGGGCAATGTGTTCCAACAATGAATTCACACTACCCGATACGTGCCGTAGACTGCCGGGCAGAGCTTCGATGGCATATGAAATATTCTGTTGAGAGTTAATCGATGAATTTGAGTTCGTACTAATGACAGATTGTTGTTGTAGCATTGAGATGCTACCGTTATGTTTTGGTGAATTGTGTATGACCGATTGTTGCAAGACCGTCTGTATTGAGGTTGTACTATTGATGGAACATTGTGATTCTAACATTTGATGATTGATAACTTGTTGATGTTGTGGTGTTTGTTGGCGCTGTTGTTGTTGTTGCTGCTGCTGTTGTTGTTGTTGTGTGGATGTCATAACAATTGCTTGAGATTCAGCCAATACAGCCTCAACATCATTATCTGGAAATTAGAGGAAACAAAAAGAAAATCTTTGAGCAATAGAAAAAATTATTAGATAATTGCAAAAACCAGAATAGGAAATTATGGGAAAGCGAAGTTTTAATGATTTTTGCAAGACTCAGACCGATAACATGTTTTAAGAATTAATGAGTCTTTTTTGTTGCTTTATGGGTCAATTCGATTAGAGGAAAAGAACAAAAAAAAAATGTTTGATTTCAAAAAAGAGTTTTGTTTGATGCGAACAGAAGAAGTTTAACAAGAAAAACTGGAATTTTAATAAAATACATACAGAGCAGCGAAAATTTTTGAATGAAATTTTTGAAAAATTATCTATAAAAATATGAAATTTTTGAATAATAAAAAAAATATGAAATTTTTTTAAAATTTTCTATAAATATAAGAAATTTTTGAAAAATTTCCTATAAAAATAGGAAATTTTTGAAAAATTTCCTATAAAAATAGGAAATTTTTGAAAAATTTCCTAAATAAATAGGAAATTTTTGAAAAATTTCCTAAATAAATAGGAAATTTTTGAAAAATTTCCTAAAAAAATAGGAAATTGTTGAAAAATTTCTAACCAAAATAGGAAATTTTTGAAAAATTTCCTATAAAAAATGGGAAATTTTTGAAAAATTTCCTATAAAAAATGGGAAATTTTTGAAAAATTTCCTATAAAAAATGGGAAATTTTTGAAAAATTTCCTATAAAAATAGGAAATTTTTGAAAAATTTCCTATAAAAATAGGAAATTTTTGAAAAATTTCCTATAAAAATAGGAAATTTTTGAAAAATTTCCTATAAAAATAGGAAATTTTTGAAAAATTTCCTATAAAAATAGGAAATTTTTGAAAAATTTCCTATAAAAATAGGAAATTTTTGAAAAATTTCCTATAAAAATAGGAAATTTTTGAAAAATTTCCTATAAAAATAGGAAATTTCTGAAAAATTTCCTATAAAAATAGGAAATTTTTGAAAAATTTCCTATAAAAATAGGAAATTTTTGAAAAATTTCCTATAAAAATAGGAAATTTTTGAAAAATTTCCTATAAAAATAGGAAATTTTTGAAAAATTTCCTATAAAAAAAGGAAATTTTTGAAAAATTTCCTATAAAAATAGGAAATTTTTGAAAAATTTCCTATAAAAATAGGAAATTTTTGAAAAATTTCATATAAAAATAGGAAATTTTTGAAAAATTTCCTATAAAAATAGGAAATTTTTGAAAAATTTCCTATAAAAATAGAAAATTTTTGAAAAATTTCCTAAATAAATAGGAAATTTTTGAAAAATTTCCTAAAAAAATAGGAAATTGTTGAAAAATTTCCTATAAAAAATAGGAAATTTTTGAAAAATTTCCTATAAAAAATAGGAAATTTTTTAAAAATTTCCTATAAAAAATGGAAAATTTTTGAAAAATTTCCTATAAAAAATGGAAAATTTTTGAAAAATTTCCTATAAAAAATGGAAAATTTTTGAAAAATTTCCTATAAAAATAGGAAATTTTGGAAAAATTTCCTATAAAAATAGGAAATTTTGGAAAAATTTCCTATAAAAATAGGAAATTTTTGAAAAATTTCCTATAAAAATAGGAAATTTTTGAAAAATTTCCTATAAAAATAGGAAATTTTTGAAAAATTTCCTATAAAAATAGGAAATTTTTTGAAAAATTTCCTATTAAAATAGGAAATTTTTTGAAAAATTTCCTATTAAAATAGGAAATTTTTTGAAAAATTTCCTATAAAAATAGGAATTTTTTTGAAAAATTTCCTATAAAAATAGGAAATTTTTTGAAAAATTTCCTATAAAAATAGGAAATTTTTTGAAAAATTTCCTATAAAAATAGGAAATTTTTGAAATTTTCCAATAAAACTAAGAAATTTTTGAAAACTTTCCTATAAAATTAAAAAATTTTGAAGAATTTCCTATAAAGGTAAGAAATTTTTGAAAAATTTCCTATAAATTTAAGAAATTTTTGAAAAATTTCCTATAAAACTAAGAAATTTTGGAAAATTTCCTATAAAAATATGAAGTTTTCACTGTTTTCTGGTATGTCTATCACTTTTAACTCTTTTTTCACATTCTCCAAGACCTAGTTTTATTTACACACTTGAATATCTCTGAAGACTTTCAAAGAAACCTAAACACTTCCTTAAAATCTTCTAAAGCACACATATAAATATAAACAATTAAAAATGTAAAATAAATGTAACAAAAAACGAAAAGCACTTGTTATTTCAATGCAATTGTTAAACCATAAAAAACACCTTTTTCTTGAGCATTTCGGCCACAAGCAAACATTTGATACCTTTAAAGACACGCGTTTAAATTGTATCTATTTCGATGTTTGTGTTGTCTAAAGCAAATTTAAATGCTAGAATGTAAATCCAAGCAAATGCTTAACTAGTCAAGAAGACAAACAAATTTACCAGCACTTCAACCAACCAACCACCCAACCAAAGAACAAACCAGCTATCCCAGTCAGCCACTTACTACTTACTCACTCTTGTTGTGGTCTGGCATGAATTTATTCATTCATTCGTTCGTTCATTCATTCATGAGAATACAAGTACAAAACCCAAACAATCATAATAAGAAGCAAATGAATATAAAGGAAAACTCATTCACTTCAATTAAGATACAACTCACTTTAGAAAAACACACATTTTTCATGTGAGGAGGAATGGGGAGTAATGGAACCGGCTATGAAGAAAAATAATTTCAAATGTTTCGAAGGTATTTGTGGAAGAGTTATCGATTTGACTTTACTTTAAATCTCAGTTCAGTAAAAGCCTTTCCGCTGTCCAGGGAAATTTATAGTAATTTCTTCTTCTTCTTCTGCTATCCTTGACTCCCAGTGGAACATGGGGCTTCTACTATCCTTTTATATCGGACTCTTTTGCGAGATGTTAGGCATACGTCATTAAAAGAATAGCTTCCTGCTTGCATCTCCGCATCAATCGATCTTCTCCACGTTCCAGCAGGTGTAGAAACACGACCGCCTCTTCCCTGTGAACTCGAACGAAGCGCTTGCGAAACAATGTTGGAAGTTGGCCTTCGAAGTGTGTGGCCTATCAATCGCCATTTTCGTTCACATACCTCTACAAAAGCAAGGATTTGGTTTGTCGCGTTAAGTAGATCTTTATTTCTTATGCAGTTTCGCCACTATTTATTAAGGATATGGCGTCAGCATTTGTTTGCAAAGGTTTGCAGGCGCTTACCGAAGTCATTTTTGCGTTTCCAAGTTTCGCAGTCGTAATACAGGACGGACTTGACATTCGAGTTGTATATTCGTAACTTGGTTGTTTTTGATATTTGCCGAGATTTCCAAATAGCTCCGAGAATGCCGATGCAGATTTTGTCTTATTAATACGCAATTCAATATCCTCGTCGGCACCACCTTTCGTAGTTACTAAACTTCCAAGATAATTGAAGGTACCTGCACATCCAAAAACCTCGTTATATGCATCGATTTAAATGCGTGTTGAGGGTTTGAACCATAGCCTCCAGGCAAAATGTTTGTCTTGGAAATATTGATTTCCAGCCCAGCTGCCCTAGATTTAACAGTGATAGCTTTAGTATTTTCTTGAAGGTGACCTAAGCTTTGGCTTAGAAGACATATGTCATCAGCATATTTCAAGTCCTCGAGTTTTTTAAAGGGTGTCCATTGAATACCGCGTCTGCAATTTAAAATCGTGCGCTATATTTTCGATGACAAATGATAAAAAGTATAGGTGACAAGATATATCCTTGTCTTACTCCAGTAGAGACTGATTTGACAATTTACCCTTATATAGGATTCGACATTTTAAATCCAAGTGCATTACCCGAATTAAGTTTCGTATTTTAGTTGGCATGTAAAATTCTCCATAGATAGCTTCTGTTGACACTGTCGAAGTCGATAAGCGCTAGGTAAATGGGGGTGCGGAATTCATACAAGAACGCTTCTCTCTAAACCCACACTAATTTTCGCGGAACGTAGAGGAAACTGCGTCGGATATTCTATTCAAAATTACTCGACTTAGTATTTTGATCGGAATTGGAAGAAGTGTTATACCCCTTTTGTTTTTTCAGTCTTTGAAGTCAGCTTCTTTTGGTATTTTGATTAGTTTACCTTCATTCCAGGAGGTTGTCAAAGCTTCTTCCCATATTTTACGCACAAATGGCTGCCACAGTCTCACCGATCCTTCAACATCACATAAAAACATCTCCGCTGAGATATTGTCACTGTCCGGGGACTTGTTGCGTTTAATGTCGTTTTAACTTCCTGTATTGTTGACGGCTTGTCTGAAATGCTGAAGGATTGTCTAAAATGCCGATCCTTTAACATCACATAAAAGCATCTCCGCTGAGATATTGTCATTGCCCGGGGCATTGTTGCGGTTAATGGCGTTATTAACTTCTTGTATTGTTGAAGGATTGTCTGAAATGCCAATGAGTATACTGTCACGGTTGGTTTCATTCCATCCACTTCCATCACTGGTTTTAATCCGATAGCGTTCTTCAATGTCGATTTGAAGTGTTCCATCCAGCGAATTAATTGTTCATCCGGAGTTGCAAGAAGAGTATCACTACTGCTCAAGATGGGACTGTTGGTGTAGGTATGTTTGCAATACAAAACTCTTGATATGCTGTATAAGGTCTTCATGTCTCCTATACTTGCAGCTGATTTAGCATGGCTTGCTTGTTCGTCTATTCACATTCTCTTGTCCATTCTTGCAGACCTTTTTATTCCGTTGGATCGGTGCACTTCAACATCTTCGTTTTTATTGTATTTTTTAGAATTTTACGTTGTTCAACCAGGTCCCATGTTACTTGGGTGAGCCAAATTTTCCTTTTATAATCTTTAAATCCTAATGTTTGTTGACCAACCTCATTGAACGTCTGAATGACACTTCTAGAAATTTCGTTAATACTAACGGCGCTGTTGTTTATAACATCTGGAAGCCGATTCCTTATGGAAGTAATAAAGGCATTTCGATGTCTCTCTAATTCCAGTTTTCCCACATCAATTTTCCGATCTACTTTCGCCGTATCAGACCTCAGAGTCTCAACCTTTAATCAAATTTTACATATAACTAAGTGATGGTCGCTGTTTATGTCTGCTCCGCGTCTCGAGCGTACATCAAGTTAAGATGACCGCCAATTAGAATTGATCAAAATATGATCAATTTGGTTCTTTGTAACGCCGTTCGACGATATCCAAGTTATTTTATGATATAATATATAAGGGAAAATGGTGTCATCAACAAGTTTCTTTTCGCAGCATAGTTCGATTAGTCTTTTTCCATTATCGTTTCTTACTCCGGTACCGTGCTTACTAATGTATTGTTCCAAACCGGTATTGTTTGAACCTTCCTTGAGGTTAAAGTCGCCCATTATCATAGTAATATCACAATTATTTACATTACAGTTCATCCAACTGCTTAGTATATCGTAAAATTCATTGTCCTTTTCAGGTTGGATTTCAGTAGGAAACAAACATTGATAACTACGAGCTTTGATCATGCCACCATCATGCTATCAAGGCTTAAACTATTCTTTAAGTTATCAGAAATCCCACTCCCTTACAGTTCTTAGCTGGTAGCTGGAGAGGCCAGGCAACTGCTGCACCCCATTACATCCAGCAAATCGATGGTATCAAATTAAGGCGATAGGCTTGAACAAATCAATTATAAAGGCATTATATGTCCACCATGCAACCAAAATGAGAAAAAGGCTTGAAGTGATGATGTGTCGGTTTTTTATTGAAACCATATGGCTAGAAGAACTTTGACAAACGTCTCAGCTTCCAGTGCACAACAAATGATATAAAACCGTATGTGCCAACTAAAGAGCCTTCTTTCATCCAACACAAAGTTAACGAAATAATAATAATGCCAATATGGCTTTATACCAGGTTAATCTACCACTGACCAGATCTTCACACTACGTAAAATCCGAAAGAAGACCCAAGAGTAGCAGATAGACTACACAGCAATGTCTGAGTTGGACATCGCTACGAATCGCCCTTCATAACTAAACGAAGATTTAAACACGACGATAGTTTATCATGGATTTCTTCCACATTTTGTTTCCGAATTAGAGTAAAAGCTTTTTTTTTTATGGAGTATTCAAAACGACCATACGGCAAATCAATATATGGAAGTGGAACATCTTTATATTACAGAGTCTTTGGTATTAGGACAGAGTCAAAGTCAACTCCGAGTTTTAGTCAAAGTTAAAGTCATAGTCATCCACTGATCTTCACACTAAGTGAAATCCCAAAGAAGACCCAAGAGTAGCAGATAGACTACATAGCAATGCCTGAGTTGGACATCGCTACAAAGTTAATAAGGTTGTGCAGGATGGCAGTTAAATCAGTTAAGAACTTCTCAAAGCCCTTCATAACTAGACGAGGATTCAGACAAGCCGATAGTTTATAATGCAATCTCTTCAACATTTTGTTTCCGAATTAGAGTAAAAGCTCTCTTTTTTATGGAGTTTTCAAAACGACCATACAGCAAATAAATGTATGGAAGTGCAAGATCTTTATATTAAAGAGTCTTTAGTATTAGGACAGAGTCAAAGTCAATTCCGAGTCTTAGTCAAAATTTAAGTCATGGTCCACCACTGACCAGATCTTCACACTAAGTGAAATCCCGAAGAAGATCGAAGAGTAGCAGATAGACTATATAAGAATGTCTGAGTTGGAAATCGCTACGAATCGCCCTTCACAACTAAACGAAGATTCAAGCAAGGCGATAGTTTATCATGCAATCTCTTCAACATTTTGTTTCCGAATTCGAGTAAAAGCGGCATACTCTTTTTTTTATGGAGTGTTCAAAACGACCATACGGCAAATCAATGTATGAAGGGTCAACATCTTTATATTAAAGAGCCTTTGGTATTAGGACAGAGTCAAAGTCAAATCGGAGTCTTAGTCAAATTTTAAGTCATAGTCCACCACTGAAAAGATCTTCACACTAAGTGAAATCCCAAAGAAGTTCCAAGAGTAGCAGATAGACTACATAGCAATGCCTGAGTTGGACATCGCTACAAAGTTAATAAAGTTCTGCAGGATGGCAGTTAAATCAGGTAAGAACTTCTCAAAGCGCTTCATAACTAGACGAGGATTCAGACAAGCCGATAGTTTATCATGCAATCTCTTCAACATTTTGTTTTCGAATTAGAGTAAAAGCTCTCTTTTTTATGGAGTTTTCAAAACGACCATACGGCAAATAAATGTATGGAAGTGCAACATCTTTATATTAAAGAGTCTTTGGTATTAGGGCAGAGTCAAAGTCAATTCCGAGTCTTAGTCAAAGTTTAAGTCATATTCCACCACTGACCAGATCTTCACACTAAGTGAAATCCCGAAGAAGATCGAAGAGTAGCAGATAGACTATATAAGAATGTCTGAGTTGGAAATCGCTACGAATCGCCCTTCATAACTAAACGAAGATTCAAGCAAGGCGATAGTTTATCATGCAATCTCTTCAACATTTTGTTTCCGAATTAGAGTAAAAGCGGCATACTCTCGTTTTTATGGAGTGTTCAAAACGACCATACGGCAAATCAATATATGGAAGTGGAACATCTTTATATTACAGAGTCTTTGGTATAAGGACAGAGTCAAAGTCAATTTCAAGTCAAAGTTTAAGCCATAGTCCACCACTAACCAGATCTTCACACTAAGTAAAATCCCGAAGAAGACCCAAGAGTAGCAGATAGACTACACAGCAATGTCTTAGTTGGACATCGCTATGAAATTAATAAGGTTGTGCAGGATGGCAGTTAAATCAGTCAAGAACCTGTCGGAGCCCTTCATAACTAAACGAAGATTCAAGCAAAGCGATAGCTTATCATGCAATCTCTTCAACATGTTGGCATCTTTCTCTCTTTTTTATGGAGTTTTAAAAACGACCATAAGGCAAATCAACGTATGGAAGTACAACATCTTTATTAGGACAGAGTCAAAGTCAATTCCGAGTCTTAGTCAAAGTGCAAGTCATAGTCAAAGTGCAAGTCATAGTCAAAGTGCAAGTCATTGCAAAAATGGAAATCATGGTCAAAGTTCAAGTCGTTCTCAAAGGACAAGTCTTTAAAAAAAGTAGGCCTTACATCCTCAGACTACCATTTGTTAGGGTCTTTGCAGAACTTTTTCAAAGGACAAGTCTTTAAAAAATAGGCCTTGTACCCTCAGACTACCATGTCTTTGCTGAACTTCTTTAAGGATGATAACTCTGTAAAATCGAACTTGGTTCAATTCTTCATGGAAAAAGATCAGAAGTTTTATGAACGTGGAATTATGAAGTTGCCAGAAAGATGCCGAAAGGCCATTCGATGAAAAATCCGCAATTACAATTAGAAGTTATAAACACAAATTTGTAGACAACTTTGGTCGATTCTTAGATTATTCAAGATATCATGACGGAAAGGTCCTCATAAATGATTTATAAAAATTTGCTTAATATTGGACAAATGTTTAATAGTTGGTCCCATTATTTAGTATCATCATGATATACGATACATAAGATATGTGCTTACGATGAATAGGAGCTACTAAAGCTCCTACAACTTAATTCATTTCTATTTTTTTTGTTGGTTGGTGGTTTTTTCTTATTTATTTTTACTTTATGTTAGTTTACTTCATTCAATCTCTTTCAGGTCTAGAAATCGTTAAGTAACAGAGTTTTTTATATATTTTCTTTTTGGATGGCAATCGGGAATTGCAGTCGAGTGTTTTAGTGCCATCAAGTGAAGCGGAATGTTTGCATACATTCACATTCACCATTTGCTTTCATTCATTTCATTTTTCTATTCGTTTTTAATTAAAATCTTTAGTCTAGCAAAATAGTATTCAAATATATAGTGTTACGTTGGATTTGACTGGGTTGATGTTGTCTTTGTGACCCATATTTAGTATAATCCGGTTGTTACTATTTATAACCAAAAGAACATCCCTTTTATTTAGTACCTCGCAACACTTGTTACACACTTCTTTCCATTCATTGGGTACAAATTTGTCTTACATTTGTTTAAGCTTTAACATTGTTGGGGAGCAATTAATAATAAAAGTTGTGTAAATACTTGTATTTTTAAATAGTATAGAATACTATAGACTAATTTATCTAAGATAAATAAACTAAAAATAACTACAAAAGATTTTTATTAGAAAATACTCATAAAATGATGTATATCACAGCAGGTTGTAATGTTTAAGGGTTATTTTTAGGTTTTAAATAAAATAAATAGTTTAAAGAAGAAAATTTTATATTTTTTATAGAAAATTTTATATTTTTTATAGAAAATTTTATATTTTTTATAGAAAATTTTTCGTTACAAAAATTTTTTTGTTAAAAATTTTTTATTATAAAAATTTTTCATTATAATAATTTTTCTATAGAAAATTTTAAATCGTCAAAATATTTTTATAGAAATTTCTTCTTATAATTTTTTTTACAGAAAGTTGTTACAAAAATTTCTCTAAAGAAAATTTTTTCTTACAAAAATTTTTTCTTACAAAAATTTTTCTATAGAAAATTATTTGTTACAAAAATTTTTATAACAAAAAAATTTTCTATAAAAAAATTTTAATAACGAAAAATTTTCTTTAGAAAATTTTTTATAACGAAAAAATTTTATAACCAAACATTTTCTATAGAAATCTTTTTTATAACGAAAAATATTCTATAGAAAATTTTTTTATAACGAAAAATTTACTACAGAAATTTTTTTATAACGAAAAATTTACTACAGAAATTTTTTATAACGAAAAATTTACTATAGAAAATTTTTTTATAATGAAAAATTTATTATAGAAAATTTTTTTATAACGAAAAATTTACTATAGAAAATTTTTTTATAACGAAAAATTTACTATAGAACATTTTTGTATAACAAGAAATTTACTATAGAAAATTTTTTTATAACGAAAAATTTTATATAGAAAATTTTTTTATAAGGAATAGAAAATTTTTTGTTAAAAAAATTTTTTGTTACAAAAATTTTTCTTTAGAAAATTTTTTGTTACAAAAATTTTTCCATAGAAATTTTTTTTTTACAAAAATTTTTCTATAGAAAATTTTTTGTTACAAAAATTTTTCTATAGAAAATTTTTTGTTACAAAAATTTTTCTAAAGAAAATTTTTTGTTACAAAAATTTTTCTATAGAAAATTTTTTGTTACAAAAATTTTTTATAGAAAATTTTTCTATAGAAAATTTTTTGTTACAAAAATTTTTCTATAGAAAATTTTTCATTACAAAAATTTTTTGTTACAAAAATTTTTCTATAGAAAATTTTTTGTTACAAAAATATTTCTTAGGAAAAAATTTTTGTAATGAAAAATTTTCTTAGGAAAAAACTTTTTTAATGAAAAATTTTCTATAGAAAAATTTTTTGTTACAAAAATTTTTCTATAGAAAATTTTTTGTTACAAAAATTTTTCTATAGAAAATTTTTTGTTACAAAAATTTTTCTATAGAAAAATTTTTGTTACAAAAATTTTTCTATAGAAAATTTTTTGTTAGAAAAATTTTTCTATAGAAAATTTTTTGTTAGAAAAATTTTTCTATAGAACATTTTTTGTTACAAAAAGTTTTCTATAGAACATTTTTTGTTACAAAAAGTTTTCTATAGAACATTTTTTGTTACAAAAAGTTTTCGATAGAAAATTTTTAAAAATGACTTTCAATAATTTTGGGACGTCAAACATTTAATTAAAAAGTTTTACTGTAGTGTACTGCACTAAGATCCCATTTTATTACAATTATTTATTTTTGTAATAAATAGTTTTTGATAAAACCGAAAAATGTTGGTGGGGAAACCTTCCGACGCGTTTCGATAGTTGGTTGGGCTATCTCTTCAGGAGGATTATCGCTAATTCTAGACAGAGCGAAAACCACACATTATATCTTATTTGAGAAACAGAATAACTTTAGTTATAACAATTTTTTGGAGAGAAAAGTTTATTTTTTTTGATAATTTTCCATGGAAAAATGCCATTTTCGTAGCTTTGTGTTGTGTGTTTTTAAAAAATCAATAATAAATGTGATAAAAAAAAATCAGCATTTAAAAATTCTTTAGATAAATATTATTACGTTAAAGATGAGTTTGCTTATAAACGATTGCATAAAATAGAAAATTGCTAATGTGATTCATAAATAAATCGGAAATACATTAACAATACGCTAACAGCGGAAGAATATTTAGAAGAATTATATATTTAGGAGACAATAGAAAATACGAGGGAGGACTAATACGTCAATTTTCCAGATCTTAATATATTTCCCTTATGTGACAAAAGCAAGTTATTGCTTATTATTTTTTCACTGTTTACGGGTCCACTACTAAAATATCATGGGAATTTCTTCCGATATAATAATAGGGTTTTTTTTCATAGTAAACAATTTATAAATAATTAAAAAAATATATTTACTTCCATGTACTTTTCATGTGTTAAATGACGTCAAACCCTCAACAATTGTTAATTTATATTTAACAATCAAAAATTGCAAAAACTAACAATAAAAGTAAAATTATTCAACTTAACTTTGAAACAAACAATTAAACTGCAAAATGTATGAGATGAGATTTAAATAAAATAAAAATTGTATGTACAGTAAACCCTCGATTTTCGTTATTTGGTCTAAGTTTTCATAATTTTGGATGATGATGGGATGGTTTAAAAATAGAATGGAAATAAGTCCGTAACTTCTAAACCGTTGGGCGAATTTTAAAATAATTTTTTTATGAATATAGCAGAAGTGTTGGGGAGCTTTTAAACCTAGAAAGCCTAGATATTATTGGGGCGGCACAATCGCCCGCACCTCAGACTTATAAATCATTTGAGCGATATATAATTGTCATTTCCAACCGATTTGAAGAATCATACTATAAAATAAATACGTAGGTCAAGATCTACAAAAACATTGCGACATTTAAATTGTTGTTCCCTTTGGGCCATCCTAATGAAAATCCGAAAAAATACCTCAATGAAAATAGGGGCCAACCTAAGGACAATAAAAAATTTTTCTATAGAAAATTTTTCGTTATAAAAATTTTTCTATAGAAAATTTTTCGTTATAAAAATTTTTCTATAGAAAATTTTTCGTTATAAAAATGTTTCTATAGAAAATTTTTCGTTATAAAAATTATTCTATAGAAAATTTTTCGTTATAAAAATTTTTCTATAGAAAATTTTTCGTTATAAAAATGTTTCTATAGAAAATTTTTCGTTATAAAAATTTTTCTATAGAAAATTTTTCGTTATAAAAATTTTTCTATAGAAAATTTTTCGTTATAAAAATTTTTCTATAGAAAATTTTTCGTTATAAAAATTTTTCCATAGAAAATTTTTCGTTATAAAAATTTTTCTATAGAAAATTTTTCGTTATAAAAATTTTTCTATAGAAAATTTTTCGTTACAAAAATTTTTCTATAGAAAATTTTTCGTTACAAAAATTTTTCTATAGAAAATTTTTCGTTATAAAAATTTTTCTATAGAAAATTTTTCGTTATAAAAATTTGTCTATAGAAAAGTTTTCGTTATAAAAATTTGTCTATAGAAAAGTTTTCGTTATACAAATTTGTCTATAGAAAATTTTTCGTTATAAAAGTTTTTCTATAGAAAATTTTTCGTTATAAAAATTTTTCGTTACAAAAATTTTTCTATAGAAAATTTTTTTCAAATTTTTCTATAGAAAATTTTTTATAAAAATTTTTCTATAGAACATTTTTTGTTATAAACATTTTTCTATAGAAAATTTTTTGTTATAAAAATTTTTCTATAGAACATTTTTCGTTATAAAAATTTTTCTATAGAAAAGTTTTCGTTATAAAAATTTTTCTATAGAAAATTTTTCGTTATAAAAGTTTTTCTATAGAAAATTTTTCGTTATAAAAATTTTTTGTTACAAAAATTTTTCTATAGAAAATTTTTCGTTATAAAAATTTTTCTATAGAAAATTTTTCGTTATAAAAATTTTTCTATAGAAAATTTTTCGTTATAAAAATTTTTCTATAGAAAATTTTTTATAAAAATTTTTCTACAGAACATTTTTTGTTATAAACATTTTTCTATAGAAAATTTTTCGTTATAAAAATTTTTCTATAGAAAATTTTTTCGTTGGAAAAAGTTTTCTATAGAAAATTTTTCGTTGTTAAAATTTTTCGTTGTAAAAATTTTTCGTTATAAAATTTTTTATGTAGAAAATTTTTCATTATAAAGTTTTTTTTATAGAAAATTTTCCGTTATAAAAATTTTTCTATAGAAAATTTTTCGTTGTAAAAATTTTTCTATAGAAAATTTTTCGTTGTAAAAATTTTTCTATAGAAAATTTTTCGTTGTAAAAAAATTTTCAATAAACAATTTTTTGTTATAAAAATTTGTCTATAGAAAATTTTTCGTTATAAAATTTTTTCAATAGAAAATGTTTCGTTATACAAATTTTTCTTAGTAATTTTTTTGTTATGAAAATTTATCTATAGAAAATGTTTCGTTACATAAGTTTTTCTATAGAAAACTTTTCGCTATAAAAATGTTTCTATAGAAAATATTTATAGCGAAAAGTTTTCTAAAGAAAAAATTTTTTGTATAAAATTTTTCTTTATAAAATTTTTTCAATAGAAAATTTCACGTTTTAAAAATTTCTATAGAACATTTTTCGTTAAAAAAATATTTTTAAAGAAAATTTTTTGTTTCAAAATTTTTTGTTTAAAAATTTTTCTAAAGAAATCTCTCATTTTAGAAATTTTTCTGTACAAAATTTTTCATTATAAAAATTTTTCTATAAAATTTTTTGTTACAAAAGTTTTTCTAAAGAAAATATTTTGTCATAAAAATTTTTCTATGGAAAATTTTTCGTTATAAACATTTTTCTATAGAAAATTTTTGGGATCTATCATCAAATGTGAATCGAACCATAAATTTCAACGTAAATTCCTGCATAATACAGTAAACCTTCGATTTTCGTCATTTCGTTCAGGGTTGCCGCAATTTTAGTCCTTTCGAAAAGGATGACAATGTTAAGGGGGGAATACCTGCAGATATAGGAATTAATTTTTACCAGCCAACATTACCAAACTAATTACTTTGAGTATGAATTTTCATTATTTACGTGTGTAATGACAAAGTAACGACAAATTAATGACAAAGAACGTACAATGGGAATAAGTAAAAGTGTTGTTAAGGTAGTCGGTACAAACAAACAAAGAATCATTATTTTTAAACTTTATGTTGTTATATTCTTTTGTTTTGTAAATTTATTGCAAACAACTTTTTTAAATTCTCATAGAAATAATAATAAAATTATATAAATGAATACATGACACTCACATGAATGTGAAATTATTATTTCATCAAAGTTTTTTTTTTAATTTGAATTTTTGCGGTATTTTGATTTGAATTTTAGACAAGGTCATATAAGGAATAAAGGAATAAACAAAAACATAATAAAATCTACTAATTAACAAAAATAGATGATATAAATGTTTTATGCAAATCATTAAATATTGATTATTCTTATCTGAAATAGTCACTTTAGAACAAGTTGCGCAATTTATTAACAATGGGTGTCCCTTGGTTGCCATAAATAGTTTTTTACGAAACATTAAAATAGATCAAATGCGTCCCTTTATTTACTTCATTGACTTGTTATAAAAACCTACCTCTGTATAGTTTTTTTTAATAACAAAGTTTGTATGCGAGAAAGATTTTACGTTTTCAAATTAAAATATTGATGGTTTGAAACTGGTTTATGTTTGCAGACGAACACGATTGTTCTATTAAATATACCAGATGAATACTTCGTAGACAGATACATATATTGCGGTACTATCGGGTGGGCTATCCCAGCTAGCAATTTGGTGATTGTTAACGATAATATCAGCAAAATGAGTCTCTTGGAGTTCGTATAGATGATCAAAATCGAATTAATCAGCTTGGTGATCTAAAAAAGATTCCAAAACGACTCCTTAAAACGCTTACAAAACGACTAGTTTACAAAAGCACAAACAATTCTTGCAGAATGTGTGCAGTCAAAATGTTATCGTGCAAACAATCCTAATACGACTGTTTTTATGTTATCAGTTTGGTGATCAAAAAAGACCACAAAAAGACTCAGAAAATACCTTGAAAGTAAAATGTGTGCAATCAGTTTGGTGATCAAAAAAGGGTACAAAAAGACTCATAGACGCTTAGCAAGCAACTAGTTTAAAATAGCACAAAAAATCTTGTAAAATGAGCGTAATATAACTATTATTAGGTGATAAATAAATGCCACAAAAAGACTCGTATCTCATTATGGGTGATGTGGCTTAGTTGGTTAGCACGTCGACTACTTAGCATAACATAACATATTCAGCAGCCCAGGGTCGATCCTTGATCTCGGCAACTTCAATTTCACTGTCCTAACAATAGATATGACGTGTTCTAAAAATAGATATACTGTGTTGAGTAATAAAAAGTTGTCTTTTTTACAAATCTAGCAAAATGTGTGCAGTCATATTCTAATCAGCAAAACGAGTCATTAAAGACTCGCTTTGAAGAGTCGCATGAAGGGTACCATTTTCTCACGCAAAAATATCATTTTTGACTCATAAGTGATATCATAAATGATAATTTTAATCGTGCAGTGAAGTCAGAAAAGACTCTCATTTGATTAAAATTTTCCAAAAATGCTAACTAAGATCTAACTTATACACAAATTTATTTGTATGTAAAATACACAGAAATACTTTAATCTCGGAAATTCTTATTGTAAGAATTAAGAAGAACTTGAAAATTTTTTAACAATTGGTCCATACTTGACCATGGCTGTGAAGGGTATCAAATGGCACTTTCTTAATTGTTTGTCTTTTTTCTTAATTCGAACTATTTTAAAGCAAAAATTTCTGGGACTTCAAAAAATCAGGGGCCAAATTACGGCATTCGATATCGATCGAAATATTAGATATTTTCAAAACATTTGTATAGCATACTTTAAGGATAATCAAAATTATTCAAAAGATGCACAATTTACTATATTTTTTGAAGTTATTTGCCAAAAGATGAACAATAGTAAAAGAGTTTTAATTGAACAATATATATTTTTTAAAACGAATCAAAATGTATACCAAATTTCGATAAACTTTTTGCATCGAAGTAACTTTGAACATCCCTAAAGTATACTTCACAATATTCGCTTAAAAGTCTGAGTTTTCGATCAATATCGAATGGGGTAATTTGGCCAAAGGAGAAAAAAAAACGGTAAGACATTTTTCGTTCACAATCTTTCTTTCGATTAGAAAGTGTTTTATATAGTATATGGATTTTTTATGGATTTTTTCTATATATTGGCTGTAGTCATAAGTTTGCAAAATTTAATAATTTTTTTATTTTCACAATTAACACAGAAGTTAAATAAACACACCTCAACCTTAGTCAAGACCACATAAAATCAAATAAATATGAAAGAAATTTCAAACATAAAAAAATATTAATAATATAAAAAAATATTAATCAATCTATAATAAGAGTTCATTAAACTTTTATGGCTTTATTTGGTTATTAAATCAAATTTTTCTAAAGTTGGAAAGCACGAAAAAGAGAATCAAATTTTATATATTTAAAAGTATTTAAAGATACTTAAGACATACATCATTTAGAGACAATAAAATGTAGATCACAAAACCTTGATCGTTTTTCAAGTTCACCAGCTTAAGTGGAAGATGTACTTTTTATATTTTTATTAATAAATATAAAAAGTTTAAAATGTTGGTAACAATCAGTCTAGTAATCAGCGGTATAGGGTATTTTAAGGTTAGGGTTCACCGACTATAACACAGCACAACAAAATAAAAAAAAAATGTAATGTGCTCTTAAAACCACTATACAATTTTGATGTATCATGACTACCTTTGTACAAAAATGTTAAAATTTAAATTGGATAGATTTAAAATTTTTTTTTTTTTTAAATTGCAATTTTTTTAGACGTTTCTTCAAATAATTAATGATAACTGAAAAGGTACTGGTCCGATATTATTAAAATAAAATCAGTAAAATTAAGATTTACATAGCCTTTAATTCGTCTATATATCGCGATTCAATCGGATCAATAGTATCGGAGTTATAATAAAAAAATATGTTTTTTACGTAAAAATGGCAAAAATTTTCGTTTTAAAAAAATCATGAAAAATCGAAAACGGCAAAAAAACTTCCAGATTTATCGCATAGCGACATATAATAACACACATGATGGCAGATTTTTGCTGGAGTATTCAGAGCAACACTTCGTTGTTCAATAATAGAAAATGTCATAAAAGAAAATTCCAAAGTTTGTAGTTTATAATGTTTATTTATTTATTTCCTTATTTTATAAGTTGTAATAAATTTAAATAATAAAATATAAAATAAAAGAAAATACATGAATAAACCAATGAAATGCATTTTCGATCTATTCCATCGATTTGACTTAGTCACATTGTTTGGTCAATTGCCTTCGGCAAGTCCTCAAGGGCATATAATGGCCAGTGCAAATTGTAGTAACTCGAAAACTGTTCAACCGATTTTAAAGATATGTAGCTTATTGGAAATCTCATTGTGTTTGCCCTAAGGACCAGGGTCCACTTTTTTGCAAAAGGGGGAATAAATAGCGTTAATTTTGCAAAAACTTAAAAATTATAAAATTTGTTCGATATAAACTTGGTTTGTCAGCTTTAGGACCTGGGCGACACGTGTTAGCGTTGTCCAATTTGGCTAAAATTTTGTGGGTGAAAGTTCCTCACCAAATCTCACAATCACCGGCAATCCTTGAAATTCTAAAATCTATTTTTTCACACATTTGAAAAAGCCTGTATACGTATATCAAGCAAAAATATAAAATTTTGTGAAAATGAATGAATTCACTTAATTGTGAATAAATTCGAAAATAATCAATCGATTTTTATGGTCGATATCTCGTTTAGTTGCTATTATTTGTGGCTTTGCGACAGAATAATGAATCTGAACATTGTTTGCCGTTTTCTATTTTTCATGATTTTTTTAAAACAAAAATTTTTGCCATTTTTACGTAAAAAATATATTTTTTTCTTAAATTTTTTATTATAACTCTGATACTATTGATCCGATTGAAACGCGATATATCGACGAATCAAAGACAATGTAAATCTTAATTTTTCTGATTTTATTCTAATAATATCCGATTATTAGTTTCTGAGTTATCATTAATTATGTGAAAAAGTGTCAAAAAATTTTACAAAAAAATGTATATAGTGGTTACTCGAGCATATTTTTGCTGTTGCCCTGTGTAATTTCTCCTACTTGTTCGTATTTAAATAAAGGTATTCCAACCCATCAAAATGTTGTTTAGCAATTATACAATCCCTTTGAAAAAAAAACAATCTTCCATTCTATATATTTTGGTAATAATCTTTGATTATGTTGGCCATAAATTTGTTCTGTCATATGTCTCCTTTCTGTCCCGTTTTCTTTTCCTCAAAGATTTTAAGAAAATTAATTGACTTGGGATATGTGTACAAAAAAAAAAAAAAAGGAAATGCAACCAAAATAATAAAAACCATTTTGAAATATGATAAAGTTCAGTGAACGTTTTTGATCTCAAATAAAAATTTGCACGATTTTGTGGTGCGTGCCACATATAAGTTAACAACTATTTTGTGGTGTGTGCCACATATAAGTGACACACTCCTTCAAAATTTAAAAGCATTTCGGTTTTTTATTACTTAAGTTGAAGATGAGGCATTAGCAAAAGATTAATGCATTTTTATAATTTTGTAAGAACATGACAGAGGAGACAAGAATGAGAAAATGTTTTCATTTGTTAAGTTATAAATGAATTAGGCGGCATTAAATTGTCACTACAATCAACCGAATAATCCATTTTCATAGCAAACAGATGTTGCAAAGAGAAGAGTTTGATGGTCTAGCCTTTAGGAAATGGGAAATTTGAGTGGGCTTTTGGTTTATGAATGTTTCGAGAACATTTACTTTGATCTATTTTTGTTGTGTTTTATTGTCTAGTACAATAAGAGGTAAAATTTTAAAGATTTCATAATTGTTTTTGACATATTTAGGCAGAAAACAGCGTAATTTTATACATTTCCGTTTTTTTTTTCTACAAAAGTTCGGGACGCACGTTTAAGGGGTCTACATCCGAAATAATTAAGAAATTGTCGATATAGTATTAGCCGATCGGTGATTGAAAGTAAAATAGATTGTAAAAAAGCCTTAGGATTTCAACATTCATTTGGCCAACCTTGCTCTAAATTGACTTCAGTTTCAGCGAAGTATTGAACTATATTTCATTCTAGCAAACAATCTCTTGAGGTCTGAGAACAGCAGAAAGTCGGTGGCCTGATCTAAAGAATATGGTGGGTGCGGAATCAATACGAAGCCTTATTCGCGATATTTTGTCATAGTTTTTATTAATTTGATACAAAGGTTAGGACTAACTAAAATAATATGGATTTATTACTAATAGCACCACGTAAATATCAATATAAGAATTATTACCAAGTTCCATAACAAAATAAATACGAATTATAATGTTTTGCAAACCAGCAAACAAACTAAATGAGAAGAACTGGCGATGAACTAGTATTTATTGATGGTTTTCTGGATTCAAAACGGCCATAGATGTTCGTGGAGAACCGGTTATTATTGGGCATAAGGATTAATTCAACATCTTATTTTAACCCTCTAAGATACACTATTTTAACAACCCCAATATCTTTCACATAAATCGCACAAATAATTGAAATTATTTGTTTTCGAAAGTGGGCATATGTTTTTGACACCCACCCCTTATTTCAAGAACATTTTCTAAATTAAATTGTTGCAAAATTCTAGATAAAAACACTCGGAACAAATATCAAATTGATAAATTCAATATAGAAAAATAACACATGAATTAAATGATGTGGAACTTCATCGTTACTTTTGGGGGAGTATCATAGAAAAATAATTGCAAAAATGAAACCAAAAAAAAAAAAAAAAAAACAAGAAAATTTCATCGTTTTTAACGAAAAATTTTCTATATAGAAAATTTTATCGTTTTTAACGAAAAATTTTCTATATAGAAAATTTTATAGTTTTTAACGAAAAATTTTCTATACAGAAAATTTTATCGTTTTTAACGAAAAATTTTCTTTATAGAAAATTTTATCGTTTTTAACGAAAAATTTTCTATATAGAAAATTTTATCGTTTTTAACGAAAAATTTTCTATATAGAAAATTTTATAGTTTTTAACGAAAAATTTTCTATATAGAAAATTTTATCGTTTTTAACGAAAAATTTTCTATATAGAAAATTTTATCGTTTTTAACGAAAAATTTTCTATATAGAAAATTTTATCGTTTTTAACGAAAAATTTTCTATATAGAAAATTTTATCGTTTTTAACGAAAAATTTTCTATATAGAAAATTTTATCGTTTTTAACGAAAAATTTTCTATATAGAAAATTTTATCGTTTTTAACGAAAAATTTTCTATATCGAAAATTTTATCGTTTTTAACGAAAAATTTTCTATATCGAAAATTTTATCGTTTTTAACGAAAAATTTTTTATATAGAAAATTTTCTTATAAAAATAGGAAATTTTTGAAAATTTTCCTATAAAAATAGGAAATTTTTGAAAAATTTCCTATAAAAATAGGAATTTTTTGAAAAATTTCCTATAAAAATAGGAAATTTTTGAAAAATTTCCTATAAAAATAGGAAATTTTTGAAAAATTTCCTATAAAAATAGGAAATTTTTGAAAAATTTCCTATAAAAATAGGAAATTTTTGAATTTTTGAAAAATTTCCTATAAAAATAGGAAATTTTTGAATTTTAGAAAAATTTCCT
Source organism: Stomorhina lunata (assembly GCA_933228675.1). NCBI lineage: Eukaryota > Metazoa > Arthropoda > Insecta > Diptera > Rhiniidae > Stomorhina > Stomorhina lunata. The sequence goes on from OW121744.1 coordinate 37,379,482, forward strand.
ATAAAAATAGGAAATTTTTGAATTTTAGAAAAATTTCCTATAAAAATAGGAAATTTTTGAATTTTAGAAAAATTTCCTATAAAAATAGGAAATTTTTGAATTTTAGAAAAATTTCCTATAAAAATAGGAAATTTTAGAAAAATTTCCTATAAAAATAGGAAATTTTTGAAAAATTTCCTATAAAAATAGGAAATTTTTGAAAAATTTCCTATAAAAATAGGAAATTTTTGAAAAATTTCCTATAAAAATAGGAAATTTTTGAAAAATTTCCTATAAAAATAGGAAATTTTTGAAAAATTTCCTATAAAAATAGGAAATTTTAGAAAAATTTCCTATAAAAATAGGAAATTTTAGAAAAATTTCCTATAAAAATAGGAAATTTTTGAAAAATTTCCTATAAAAATAGGAAATTTTTGAAAAATTTCCTATAAAAATAGGAAATTTTTGAAAAATTTCCTATAAAAATAGGAAATTTTCGAAAAATTTCCTATAAAAATAGGAAATTTTCGAAAAATTTCCTATAAAAATAGGAAATTTTCTAAAAATTTCCTATAAAAATAGGAAATTTTCTAAAAATTTCCTATAAAAATAGGAAATTTTTGAAAAATTTCCTATAAAAATAGGAAATTTTTGTTAAATCTTATCTTATATTCTTAAACGAGCAATAATTGTATATATATATATATATATATATATATATATATATCTTATATTCTTAAACGAGCAATAATTGTATATATATATATATATATATATATATATATATATATATATATAGAATGGCTATCTCGAAAACGGCTCTAACGATTTTGATAAAATTTGGACAGTGGGTATCTTTTTTGATGTATAGGTCGAAGAAGAAGGGACTTTTGGAACTTTTACCTCTAAGAGGGTAAAAACGGGTAAAAAGGGGAAAAAATCGAAAACGCTATGTCTCCTAAAGTAATAGGTATAGAAACAAAATTAAAATTACGTTTTAAACAGCTTTGAAAATAAGCGGACAGGTGTTTGGTACTTTTTTGAAACTATGTCCGATAGGGGGTAAAAAAGGGTGAAAATAGTTTTTTTGGCACCTTTTTAACCCACTCTTATATTTTAAACTAAAGAATATAGAAAGAAACTTGGTACTGCAATCAATAGATGTAAAAAAACATGAAACACGTATTTGGTACTTTTTTGATTTTGGAGCCAAAATGGGTAAAAAAGGGATAAAATGATAACTTAACATCTCCAAAGTAATATGAATAGGAACATTATACATTATGTTAAATGCGTTTTAAAAAAATGTACCGAATTCAATTGGCACCAAAAAAGTACCAAATTTACATATGGAACTTTTAGAAATTAGGGAATAAAAAGGGGGAAAAATTAGTATTATTTTAAACAAATGAATGTTTGTCTGTATGTATGTTCTTTATAGAATAGTAAACTGTGAATTTGATTGTGTTATGCTCTTTAGCGAAGATGTTGCGGATAAGCCGGCGAAGGTTTTAAAGTTGATAATACTACTTTCCGACAGATGGCGCCACTGAAAATTACTAAAAATTAATTAAATCGTAAACTGTACATTTGATCATGCTATGATCTTTAGCAAAGTTGTAGCGCATGAGGCGACGAAGGCTTTTTAGTTGGTATGAATAATTTCCGACAGGTGGCGCTACAGAAACTTAATTTTAATCGTAATCTGTACATTTAATCATGCTATAATCTTCAGCAAAGTTGTTGAGGATAAGCCGAAGAAGGTTTATGAATTGGAATAAGCAAAGTCCGACAGGTGGCGCTACAGAAAATTACTCAAAATGAATTAAATCGTAAACTGTGCATTTGATCAGACTATAATCTTTAGCAAAGTTGTTGCGCATGAGTCGACAGAGGTTTCTGTTGATATGAATAATTTCCAAAATTATTCAAAATGAGTTAAACTGTAAACTATGCAAACTATGTGTTGGTCGGACAAAATAAATCAAATAATTCAAAATTAACTGAATATTTCTACAATGTCTTTCCTCTAAATTTATTTTAGCATTTATAATATAAAATATATAAAAACTTTAAAATTTTCCTCAAAATGCTTATCATAAAGCTCCGAGCAAGGCTCGGTCTACCAGGTACTATATATATATATATATATATATATATATATATATATATATATATATATATATATATATATATATATATATATATCGCGAAAACGGCTCTAACGATTTTGATAAAATTTGGACAGTGGGTATCTTTTTTAATGTATAGGTCGAAGAAGCAGGGACTTTTGGAAACTTTTCCCTCTAAGAGGGTAAAAACGGGTAAAAAGGGGAAAAATTCGAAAACGCTATATCTCCTAAAGTAATAGGTATAGAAACAAAATTAAAATTACGTTTTAAAAAGCTATGAAAATAAGCGGACAGGTGTTTGGTACTTTTTTGAAACTATGTCCGATAGGGGGTAAAAAAGGGTGAAAATAGTTTTTTTTGGTACTTTTTAACCAACTCTTATATTTTAAACTAAAGAATATAGAAAGAAACTTTGTACTGCAATCAATAGATGTGAAAGAAACAGTAAATACGTATTTGGTACTTTTTTGATTTTGGGCCAAAATGGGTAAAAAAGGGATAAAATGATAACTTAACATCTCAAAAAGTAATATGGATAGGAACATTATGTTAACTGCATTTTAATAAAATGTACCGAATTCAATTGATACCAAAGAAGTTCCAATTATGCATATGGAACTTTTTGAAATTAGGGGATAAAAAGGGTAAAAAATTAGTAATGCTATGAATGTTTGTCTGTATGTATGTTCTTTATAGAATTGTAAACTGTGAATTGGATCATATTATGCTCTTTAGCGAAGATGTTGGGGATAAGCCTGCGAAGGTTTTTAAGTTGATAAGACTAATTTCCGACAGATGGCTCCACTGAAAATTCCTAAAAATTAATTAAATCGTAAACTGTACATTTGATCATGCTATAATCTTTAGCAAAGTTGTAGCGTATGAGCCAGCGAAGGCTTTTTAGTTGGTGTGAATAATTTCCGACAGGTGGCGCTACTGAAACTTACTCAAAGTCAATTTAATCGCAAGCTGTACATTTAATCATGCTACAATCTTTAGCAAAGTTATTGCACACGAGCCGACAAAGGTTTCTTAATTGGTATGAAGAAATTTCGACAGGTGGCGCCACTCAAATTTACTCGAAGTCAATTTAATCGTAAGCTGTACATTTAATCATGCTTTAATCTTCAACAAAGTTGTTACGGATAAGCCGACGAATATTTATGAATTGGAATAAGCAAAGTCCGACAGGTGGCGCCACAGAAAATTACTCAAAGTGAATTAAATCGTAAACTGTGCATTTGATCATGTTATAATCATAAGCAAAGTTGTTACACATAAGCAGACGAAGGTTTCTTAGTTGGTATGAACAACTTCAGGTGGGCCACTGAAAACTACTTAAAATGCATTAAATCGTAAACTGTGCATTTGATCAGACTATAATCTTTATCAAAGTTGTTGCGCATGAGTCGACGGAGGTTTCTTTTGGTATGACCAATTTCCAAAATTATTAACATGGGTTAAACTGTAAACTATGCAAACTATGTGTTGGTCGGACAAAATAAATAAAATAATTCAAAATTAACTAAATATTTGTACAATGTCTTTCCTCTAAATTTATTTTAGTACTTTATGAAATATATAAAAACTATAAAATTTGCCTCAAAATGCTTATCATAAAGCTCCGAGCAAGGCTCGGTCAACCAGGTACTTTCCTATAAAAATAGGAAATTTTTGTTAAATTTCCAATCAAAATAGGAAACTTTTGTTAAATTTTCTATAAAAATAGGAAACTTTTGTTAAATTTCCTATAAAAATAGTTAATTTTTGTTAAATTTCCTATAAAAATAGGAAATTTTTGTTAAATTTCCTATAAAAATAGGAAATTTTTTAAAAATTTCCTATAAAAATAGGAAATTTTTGAAAACTTTTCTATAGAAATAGGAAAATTTCCTATAAAAATAAGAAATTTTTGTTAAATTTCCTATAAAAATAGGAAATTTTTTGTTAAATTTCCTATAAAAATAGGAAATTTTTGTTAAATTTCTTATAAAAATAGGAAATTTTTGTTAAATTTCTTATAAAAAAAAGGAAATTTTTGTTAAACTTCCTATAAAAATTGGAAATTTTTGTTAAATTTCCAATAAAAATAGGAAATTTTTGTTAAATTTCCTACAAAAATAGGAAATTTTTGTTAAATTTCCTATAAAAATGAAAAATTTCCTATAAAAATAGGAAATTTTTTAAAAATTTCCTATAAAAATAGGAAATTTTTGAAAACTTTTCTATAATAATAGGAAAATTTCCTATAAAAATAGGAAATTTTTGTTAAATTTCCTATAAAAATAGGAAATTTTTGTTAAATTTCCTATAAAAATAAGAAAATTTTTGGTTAAATTTCCTATAAAAATAGGAAATTTTTGTTAAATTTCTTATAAAAAAAGGAAATTTTTGTTAAATTTCCAATAAAAATAGGAAATTTTTGTTAAATTTCCTACAAAAATAGGAAATTTTTGTTAAATTTCCTATAAAAATAGGAAATTTTTGTTAAATTGCCTATAAAAATAGGAAATTTTTGTTAAATTTCCTATAAAAATAGGTAATTTTTGTTAAATTTCCTATAAAAATAGGAAATTTTTGTTAAATTTCTTATAAAAAAAAGGAAATTTTTGTTAAACTTCCTATAAAAATTGGAAATTTTTGTTAAATTTCCAATAAAAATAGGAAATTTTTGTTAAATTTCCTACAAAAATAGGAAATTTTTGTTAAATTTCCTATAAAAATGAAAAATTTCCTATAAAAATAGGAAATTTTTTAAAAATTTCCTATAAAAATAGGAAATTTTTGAAAACTTTTCTATAAAAATAGGAAAATTTCCTATAAAAATAGGAAATTTTTGTTAAATTTCCTATAAAAATAGGAAATTTTTGTTAAATTTCCTATAAAAATAGGAAATTTTTGTTAAATTTCCTATAAAAATAGGAAATTTTTTGTTAAATTTCCTATAAAAATAGGAAATTTTTGTTAAATTTCCTATAAAAATAGGAAATTTTTGTAAAATTTCCTATAAAAATAGGAAATTTTTGTTAAATTTCCTATAAAAATACGAAATTTTTGTTAAATTTCCTACAAAAATAGGAAATTTTTGTTAAATTTCCTATAAAAATAAAAAATTTCCTATAAAAATAGGAAATTTTTTAAAAATTTCCTATAAAAATAGGAAATTTTTGAAAACTTTTCTATAAAAATAGGAAAATTTCCTATAAAAATAGGAAATTTTTGTTAAATTTCCTATAAAAATAGGAAATTTTTGTTAAATTTCCTATAAATATAGGAAATTTTTGAAAAATTTCCTATAAAAATAGGAAATTTTTGAAAACTTTTCTATAAAAATAGGAAAATTTCCTATAAAAATAGGAAATTTTTTGTTAAATTTCCTATAAAAATAGGAAATTTTTGTTAAATTTCCTATAAAAATAGGAAATTTTTGTAAAATTTCCTATAAAAATAGGAAATTTTTGTTAAATTTCCTATAAAAATACGAAATTTTTGTTAAATTTCCTATAAAAATAGGAAATTTTTGTTAAAATTCTTATAAAAATAGGAAATTTTTGTTAAATTTCCTATAAAAATAGGAAATTTTTGTTAAATTTCCTATAAAAATAGAAAATTTTTGTTAAATTTCCTATAAAAACAGGAAATTTTTGTTAAATTTCCTATTAAAATAGGAAATTTTTGTTAAATTTCCTATAAAAATAGGAAATTTTTGTTAAATTTCCTATAAAAATAGGAAATTTTTGTTAAATTTCTTATAAAACTAGGAAATTTTTGTTAAATTTCCTATAAAAATAGGAAATTTTTGTTAAATTTCCCATAAAAATAGGAAATTTTTGAAAAATTTCCTATAAAAATAGGAAATTTTTGAAAACTTTTCTATAAAAATAGGAAAATTTCCTATAAAAATAGGAAATTTTTTGTTAAATTTCCTATAAAAATAGGAAATTTTTTGTTAAATTTCCTATAAAAATAGGAAATTTTTGTTAAATTTCCTATAAAAATAGGAAATTTTTGTTAAATTTCCTATAAAAATAGGAAATTTTTGAAAAATTTCCTATAAAAATAGGAAATTTTTGAAAACTTTTCTATAAAAATAGGAAAATTTCCTATAAAAATAGGAAATTTTTTGTTAAATTTCCTATAAAAATAGGAAATTTTTGTTAAATTTCCTATAAAAATAGGAAATTTTTGTTAAATTTCCTATAAAAATAGGAAACTTTTGTTAAATTTCCTATAAAAATAGGAAACTTTTGTTAAATTTCCTATAAAAATAGGAAACTTTTGTTAAATTTCCTATAAAAATAGTTAATTTTTGTTAAATTTCCTATAAAAATAGGAAATTTTTGTTAAATTTCCTATAAAAATAGAAAATTTTTGAAAAATTTCCTTTAAAAATAGGAAATTTTTGTTAAATTTTTTATAAAAATAGGAAATTTTTGTTAAATTTCCTATAAAAATAGGAAATTTTTGTTAAATTTCCTATAGAAATAGGAAATTTTTTAAAAATTTCCTATAAACATTTTTGGTCTATAGCTTTTATTTCGTCACTGACTGCATAACTATTAAGTCACTGTTTTTACCAGTCTATCATGTCAGTCTGCTTATAATTATTATGCCAAATAATAAACAAACAATCATGTGAATTTTTCGGTGTTGAATTTTCGAAATTCTTATCAAATAATAATAATGGAAAATATTAACAAAAATACATACATTAAAAGTGTTAAAATTTTGTTTATAAAGAATTATGCAAAAATTTTTAATATATGAAAAATTTTTTAAAGAAAAAAAACTTACTTGTTATTTGATAGTAGTAACCAAATCCCCAATTTCAAAAAATAAGTTAATCCATATTAAAGAAAGAAATTTGTAAAATTTACATAAATTCCAAATTTTACTGGTTTCCTCAAATCGAAGGCACTTTTTAGTAATTTTTTTGAAGAAAATACACAAGAAAATTTTAGGCAAAAAAATATTTTAAAAACTTTTCTAATTGGATTCAAAACACATATCACTAAACAGCACGTGAGCTATTTTTATTAGTTGAAAATTTGTATTCTTAGATTTTAGCTACAAAATATATTCAGCATTAGAAACTGCTTTCGTTTTCTTTCAATTCCTTTCGATTTTTATGTTAAATTTTTTTATTTGATTTCACTTAATTTTCGATTTTCGGGAATTTATTTTCTAAAATTACCTTTAAAATTTCTTTAGACTTTAATTCACACACTCAGACACTTTAGATATTTTTTGTTTTATTTAAATTTATTTTTTTTTTGCGCTTTACTAAAATAAACAAAAATAATTATTCAGAGAAATTCTCATAGATTAAACTTTTGGCATATGTCACGACATTTCTCTGCTATGACGCAGCCACTTTTTTCTAAATTTTTTTCAATAGAACCGAAACGTTTGCAAATCATTTCGATTTTGTTTGCTTTTGATAAAAAATTGTATCTTTTAGATAAAAAATTTGTTAATATTTGAATTTAATTTATTATGAAACATTTGTTTGATTTTTGTTATACAGGTAAAAAATTGTGACCGATAAGATATATTTTCTACACATTTTTTTTTAAATTCAGCAAAATTTTAAAAAGTTTAAAAAAAAAAATTAGTTTTAATCAAATTTAACGAAAAATTATCTATATGGAAAGTTTTTTTAAATTTTACAAAAAATTTTCTATATAGAAAAATTTGATCGAATTTAAAGAAAATTTTTTTTAAAAAATTTAAGAAATATTTAAAATTTTTTCATATTTTACGAAAAATTTTCTAAGTAGAATTTTTATTTTATTAAATTTAAAGAAAATTTTATAAAATTTAAAGAAAATTGTATAAAAATTAAAGAAAATTGTATAAAATTTAAAGAAAACTTTATAAAATTTATCGTAAAAATTTAACAACAAATTTTCTAGATTTTATAAGATTTAACGAAAAATTATCTAAATAGAAATTTTTATTAAATTAAACAACAAAATTTCTAAAATTAAACGAAAGAAATTAACAAAAAATTTTCTAAATTTTATCAAATTTAACGAAAAAAATTCTAAATAAAAATTTGTATTAAATTTATAAAAGAAAAATTTATGAATAGAAAAATTTGATCAATCTTAACGAAAAATTTAACAGCAAATTTTGTAGATTTTATTCAAATATAACGAAAAATTATCTAAGTACATTTTTTTAAAAAAGGTTTATCAAAAATTTTGGGACATAAAACATTAAATTAAAAAGTTTTACTGTAGTGTATTGCACTAAGATCCCAATTTATTACAATTATTTATTATTGTAATAAATAGTTTTTTGATAAAACCAAAAAATATTAGAGGGGAAACCTTTCCTATATGCGTTTCGATGGTTGGTTAGACCAAATTATAATAATAAATAATTGTAATAAATTGGGATTTTAGTGCAATACACTACAGCAAAACTTTTTAATACAAATTTTCTAGATTTTTATCAAATTTAGCAAAAAATTATCTTAATAGAAATTTTTATTAAATTTACCGAAAAAAAAATTCTAAAATTTAATAACAAATTTTCTAGATTTTATCAAATTTAACGAAAAATTAACTATATAGACATTTTTATTAAATTAAACAAAAAAAAAAATATATTTAGAAAAATTTAATCAAAGTTAACGAACAACTTTCAATATAAAAAAAAATTATAAAACTTAACGAAACAAATTTTCTCAATTTTTAACAAATTTAACGAAAAATTATTATTTCTATGAAGAAAAATTTTATCAAATTCAAATTCAAAAAAAATAAAAACAAATTTTTGAGATATTTTAAAATTTAACGAAAATAGATGATTTTTCGTTAAATTTTAAAAAATAGTAGTTTTTATTAAATTTAACAAAAAAAAAAATACGTAGAAAAATTTTATAAAACTTAACGAAAAAAATTTAGCAAAAACTTTTCTAGATTTTATCAAATTCTACGAAAAATTATCTAAATAGAAAATTTTATTTAATTTAACAAAAACTTTTCTATATAGAAAAATTTTATAAAATTTAACGAAAAATTGTTTATAGGAAATATTATTAACAAACATTTTTCTGCATAGAAGTTGTTTATAACCCGCAAAAAATCAGTTTTTGAGATATTGCTACAATAATTATAAAATTTGAGTTAAAATTTTAAATTTGTTAATACAATGGAGTCTTTAAGACCTACTTTTGGTATCTAGACACGTTCAGATTATATGGGTGTGTTTACAAAAGTTGTTTAGCTTTACCGTGACTACAATTTCCCCAAATATAGTGTAGGAAATTTCAGGGTTTCCAAAAAGTTATGATCAAAAACTTAAAAACAAAAAATTTTTTCTTCAACTTTTTTAGAAAAAACAAGTAAGAAAGCGCTATAGTCGGTCAAGCCGACCATACGATACCCTTCACCACTAAGGTCAAAGGTGTTATTTTTCCTGTGTAAAGACAAATATTTGCTAAATTTTGCCATCATACAAAAATTTTCTCAAAACTTATATATTCAACCTGTTTCCGTCATTTGGACTTATATGAGAGCTAGGGTCAAATGTGGACCGATTATCTCGAAATTTGGCAGATTGATTACAGTTGTTACAAAAATTATGTATGCAAAAAATAGACTCAAAATTTCCATTATCTTTAGATTTACGAGCGTTTTAGTGATTTTTTGTCTCATTTAGTGCGTTTTTAAAGAAGAATTTGTATGGGAGCTATGGTCAAATGTGAACCGATTTCAACAAAATTTGGTACAGTGATTTTAGTTATCATAAGCAGTATTTGTTTTAAATTTCATGAAAAAATATTGATATTTGAGGATAATATTCCGGGAAGTGGGACCTATGGGAGGTACCATAAATAATGGACCGATTTTGACCAATTTCAATAGTCATGGTCCCATTATCAAAAAAATGATCTGTGCCAAATTTCATCAAACTATCTTTAGAATTGCTACCTGTAGTTTGATTACAAGGTTTACATGGGGGTCCAGCCAGCCGTCCAGCCAGCCAGAAGGACGGACATCGCTAAATCGACTCAGGAAGTGATTCTAAGCCTATTGGTATACTAAAAGGTGGGTCTAAGACAAATATTTCTATGCGTTACAAACATCAGCACAAACTTATAATACCCTTTCCACCTATGGTGGTGAAGGGTATAAAAAGTCTAAGAAAAAATACATTTTTATCACAAGACTTTCGCAAGAAATATTCGCCATAATCTTGGCTACATTTTTGCCGAACATAGTTAAGTGATATAATATCGTGAAACTTTGGTGGCCCATACAAATAAAACGGACACTAAATTGGCCAAACGGAGTATAGGATAGTAGAATAGGACCCATATAGTCACGACCTTGCACTTTTCAAAAGATGTTCATTTGTTGTGTAGCGTTATATACCCAATAACGAAAACGCGGTTATTTTGCGGGAAAATTTCTTATCGAACTTTTTTGAACACCCAATATACATATTTTTTAGAATTTTTTAAATTTTATCACCTTTTAAAAAATTGTGCGCAATTTCTTTTTAAATATTATAAAATTTTAAATTTTTCATACATTATTTTTCCATTTTTTAATATTGTCGTGCTTAAATTAATTTTCCTGTTAACAACCGTATTTTTTTTATATTTTCTTTTTTTTTGTTTAAGAAATTTAATTATAAGATAGAAAGAACTGAAAAGGCTTTGTATATGTTTTGCACTTTTTTATAATTTTCTTATTTAGAGAATATATTTTTTTTAGGTTTGCTTTATTTTATTATATTTTATTTTAAAAAGCGTTCTTTCTTGGATTCTTTACACATTCACTTGGTTTTAAATTTGTTTTATTTTATTTTATATTTTTATATCTTTTATATTTGTTGATATCTTTCTTTCATAAGAACTGCAAACAAATACGAAACACAAGAAAACCTCATTGGTTTTTAAGAAGATATGCCCGTTTCTTTTTAATATATTTTTCATAAATTCTTTTTTTTATATTTTTGTTGTTTTTTTTATCATAATGTCTTTAACGTTAAACAATTTCTAGTAAATTTTATCGTATAAAAAAAAAAGAATTTTGTGTTTTGTTTTAGTATCGAAACATTTACGTACTACGAGAACGAGCAGTAACAGAAAATCGTGTTTCTTCACCGGCAAAGATCAGCAAACTCCCATTTGTAGACATTTCAAATTTTTATTAAAGTGCACAACAGCAGACAGACGGATGGATGGATGAATGGATGGGCGAACGGAAGGAGGGTGGGACGGATAAACTCTCTTTGTTTTCAAGTAGAATATTCGTAATGTTTTAGTATCGAACTAAAATAAAAGCTACAAAGAGAACAATTTCACCCCAATGTGTATCATAGAGATGGGAAATATGTGTGTGTCTTAATTTGGTACCAACAACGAAAGTAAAATGTACTTTTTATATCAAAAAAAAAAAACAAAAATATTTCATAGACAATTTTAATTTAAAAATAAAAATTATTCGCACTTGATCCCAGTCTATTACATTTATATATTAAAATTCCTATAGAAAAAATTTTATATTGAAAAATGTTTATATCAAAAAATTTTTCATAGACAATTTTAATTCAAAAATAAAAATTATTCGCACTTGATCACAGTCTATTACATTTATATATTAAAATTTTATATCGATAAATTTTTTATAGAAAAAAATTTATATCGAAAAAAATGTATATAGAAAAATTTGTATATTGAAAAATTTCTATAGAAAAATTTATATACATAAATAGAAAAATTTTCTATAGAAAAATTTTTGTATCAAAAAAATTGTATATCAAAAAATTTTATCAGTTTTTAAAGAAAAATTTTATATCGAAACTTTTTTATAGAAAAAATTTTATTCCGAAAAATTTTTTATATAAAAAAAAAATTTTATTTCGAAAATTTTTTTATGTAAAAAATAAATTTTATATCGAAAAATTTTTTATACAAAAATTTGTATATCGAAAAATTTTTAAATCGAAAAAAATTATTATCGAAAAATTTTCTATAGAAAAAAAGTTTATTTCGAAAAAATTTCTTTATAGAAAAATTTTTATATCTAAAAATTTTATATCAAACAATTTTATATCTTAAAATTTTCTATAGAAAAATTTTTATATCGAAAAATTTTCTATAGAAAAGTTTTTATATATAAAATTTTTATATCGAAAAATTTTCTATAGAAAAATTTTTATATCGAAAAGTTTTCTATAGAAAAATAGAAAAAAAAAATATAGAAAAATTTGTATGTTACATTAATCAATAAATGTAACAGATTTGGAATCAAATGCGAATACTCTTCTTTTTGAAATCGAAGAATTTCTAAAAAAAATTTTAATCGAAAAATTTCTAAAGAAAAATTTTCTTTTGATAAATTAAAAATATAAAAAAATGCTTTTATAGAAAAATTTTTAAGTTGAAAAATTGTCTATAGAAAAATTTTTATATCAAAAAATTTTGTATAGAAAAATTGTTATATCGAAAAATTTTCTATAGAAAAATTTTTAAATCGAAAAATTTTCTATAGAAAAATTTTTCTATAGAAAAATTTTATAACGAAAAATTTTCTATAGAAAAATTTTTTTAACTAAAAATTTTCTTTAGATAAATTTTTTTACAGTAAAATTTTTATATAGTAAAATTTTCTATAAAAAAATGTTTTTACAGAAAAATTTTTTATAGAAAAATTTTTATATCGAAAAATTTTCTATAGAAAAATTTTTATATCGAAAAATTTTCTATAGAAAAATTTTTATATCGAAAAATTTTCGATAGAAAAATTTTTATATCGAAAAATTTTCTATAGAAAAATTTTTATATCGAAAAATTTTCTATAGAAAAATTTTTATATCGAAAAATTTTCTATAGAAAAATTTTTATATCGAAAAATTTTCAATAGAAAAATTTTTATATCGAAAAATTTTCTTTAGAAAAATTTTTATATCGAAAAATTTTTTTAACGAAAAATGTTTATATCAAAAAATTTTCTATAGAAAATTTTTTTTAACGAAATATTTTCTATAGAAAAATTTTTTTAACGAAAAATTTTCTATAGAAAAATTTTTTTAACGAAAAATTTTCTATAGAAAAAATTTTTTAACGAAAAAAATTTTCTGTAGAAAAATTTTTTTAACGAAAAAAATTTTCTATAGAAAAATTTTTTTAACGAAAAATTTTTTTAACGAAAAATTTTTTTAACGGAAAATTTTCTATATAAAAATTTTTTTAAAGAAAAATTTTCTATAGAAAAATTTTTTTAACGAAAAATTTTCTATAGAAAAATTTTTTTAACGAAAAATTTTCTATAGAAAAATTTTTTTAACGAAAAATTTTCTATAGAAAAATTTTTTTAACGAAAAATTTTTTTAACGAAAAATTTTGTATAGAAAATTTTTTTTAACGGAAAATTTTCTATAGAAAAATTTTTTTAACGAAAAATTTTTTATAGAAAAATTTTTTTAACGAAAAATTTTCGATATAAAAATTTTCTATAGAAAAATTTTTTTTAACGAAAAAATTTCTATAGAAAAATTTTTTTAAAGAAAAATTTTCTATGGAAAAATTTTCTATAGAAAAATTTTTTTAACGAAAAATTTTCTATAGAAAAATTTTTTTAACGAAAAATTTTCTATAGAAAAATTTTTTTAACGAAAAATTTTCTATAGAAAAATTTTTTTAACGAAAAATTTTCTATAGAAAAATTTTTTTAACGAAAAATTTTCTATAGAAAAATTTTTTTAACGAAAAATTTTCTATAGAAAAATTTTTTTAACGAAAAATTTTCTATAGAACAATTTTTTTAACGAAAAATTTTCTTTAGAAAAATTTTTTAACGAAAAATTTTCTATAGAAACATTTTTTTAACGAAAAATTTTCTATAAACATTTTTTTTAACGAAAAATTTTCTATAGAAAAATTTTTTTAACGAAAAATTTTTTATAGAAAAATTTTTTTAACGAAAAATTTTTTATAGAAAAATTTTTTTAACGAAAAATTTTCTATATAAAAATTTTTTTAAAGAAAAATTTTCTATAGAAAATTTTTTTTAACGAAAAATTTTCTATAGAAAATTTTTTTTAACGTAAAATTTTCTATAGAAAATTTTTTTTAACAAAAAATTTTCTATAGAAATTTTTTTTTAAAATTTGTGCATCGAAAAATTATCTATAGAAACTTTTTTATATCGAAAAATTTTTTCAACGAAAATTTTCCATAGAAAAATTTTTATATAGAAAAATTTTTATATAGAAAAATTTTCTATAGAAAAATTTTATATCGAAAAATTTTTCATCGAAAAATTTTTTAAATGAAAAATTTTATATCGGACAATTTTCTATACAAATATTTTTATACAGAAAAATTTTTATATCAAACGATTTTTTATAGAAAATTTTGTATAACGAAAAATTTTTGTATCAAAAAATTTGTATATGGAAAATATTTGGTATCGAAAAATTTTCTATAGAAAAATTTTTCTATGGAAAATTTTTTTATACAAAAATTTTTATATCCAAAATTTTTTTATAGAAAAATTGAATAACATTTTCTATAGAAAAATTTTTTACAGAAAAATGTTTATTTCTTAAAATTTTCTTTGGAAAAAATAGTGCACGAAAAATGTTCTTAGGAAAAATTGGTATATCGAAAAATTTTCTATAAAAAATTGTTTATATCGAAATCAATATCAATAGTGCCAGGCTCTCGGCTACAAGGGGGTAAACGATTACTATCCACGGTTTTTCAAATAGTTTTCGACTGGTCTTGCCAGATTATGTCTTCGTGATCGTTTTTCGTTGATTTGTCTCTTCAAATGAATCAATTGTCTTCGCTACAGGTCGCTTGTGATTATCTGACCCTATTATAACAGATCTTAATACAAAGCACCCTTTTGATCCCACCAAATAAAAAACATTACTATGCGTCATGAATTTTCGACTTCGGCGTTTATTTGTCTGATTTGCCGGCTTTCACATACGACCTCTTGCGCCTGGGGATATCGTAAGGTATAAATTTTTTATCAACAGAAACACTGCGATACAAAAATGACTTCTATTGTACTTCTATTTCCGACATGCATACGTCTTTCGGCTTCAATTCATATGGGACTCAATTCCTTGCATTTGAATGAATAACAATGCTTTTAAACGTAGGAACGATGACTTGTTGTTTAACTCCTAATAATAATGCAAGTTGGTCTTATGACAACAATCTTTGTTAAGTAATGCCTTCAATTCTTTGTCTTCAAACGTTTTCGGCTAACTAGGCCTCTCAACATCTTCTGTGTCAAAATCTTTTTTAAATGATCGTTCAAAAGATCTTTCACAAGTTTTTAAGTTGGTGCGTGTTGTCCGTAAGTTTTTATCCACAAGCGATAACTTTCAAGAGCCGTTTTCTTTAAATGGTTAAAGGTTATCAGAATTCAGGGCAAAATATATTTTTTAGTCACGAAACTCTACACCCTTTGGCGTCCATCGAATTCTGAATTAAAATGACAGATGTTCAAATCACAATATTTCTTATTATTGACACAAACCATATGTAATAGTTATATCATATGTTGTCTAAATCGTTAGTACCACGGTACCAATCAGGTTTAAAAAGTACCAAAAAAGTAAAATTACCATCCCGGGAGTATGAATGCTCTTTTACTATAAATTTGGGAGGCTTTTCTTTTAAATTCACATTTTTTGGTTAAGGAATTCCTTATCAATTTACCTCTTAAATTGTTTTATTTTTATATAAAAAGAGTAACTTAAGTCTTAAGTACTTTTTCTTCCAAAAAGTACCCTCAGCACTAGTCTCCAATAAATTTCTCAGTTTTTCAAAAATCTTTCTCTCTGTATCTAGTTATTCTCTTTGTTATTTTGCTCTTCTGTTAAAATAACTTTTAGTTTTTGTATCTGAAATTGCTCATTTGTATCTAAATTTATCATGGGTTTATATGGGGGCCCACTCAATCGACTTAGTTGGAGAGTGCAAGTAGTTTGATACCGACAAATATTTGGTTTGTAGTTGATTTGTTTACCTAAAACAGCTGTTATTTTTTTTAAATATTTCGCTTTTTTTTGCCGCTTCTACTGAGTGTGGAAGTAAAATTGTCAATAAACTTAACGTCTGTCATAAAGGTGAAGGCCAAAATTGCAAAAGTACGATTGGAAGCGCAATTAATTAAGAATTATAAAACTATTAAATAATTATAAAAGTATTTATTAATAAAGTAAAAAAATGATATTGTTATATTGAAAGTAATTTCGCTTTGTCTAGAATTAGGGATAATCCTCCTGATGGGATGATCTAACCATCCATCGAATCGCGTCGAGGAAAGGTTTCCCCCACCAACATTTTTTGGTTTTATCAAAAAACTATTTATTACAATAATAAATAATTTAACTAAATTGGGATCTTAGTGCAATACACTACAGTAAAACTTTTTAATTAAATGTTTGACGTCCCAAAATTTTTAAAAACCCTTTTTAGTAATTAATTTTAGTTGAAAAAAGATTTTAAGGTGGGAAGTTGTGATTTCGAGTCGGGCTTAAGTTCATATCATAAATTATTTTTTTTTTTAATTTTTATGACTTTTAATTAGATTTGGATCAATAAGTAGGAATACTGAAAAAACTAAGTATGGCATTTAGCAGTGTGGAATGTTGCATTTCCTGTCTCGCTACGGACTTTATCCACTGTTAAATGCCAGTAGTTAAGATCATCTATTTAACTGAACTCTTAAGCGAAATGGCAAACGAGAATTATGTTAACATTTATTTCTTTTTCACTTATGACCATATGATCGATTCAGTTAGACGAACTTATCCACCGTGAGCCCAGGTTTTTAAGTTCCACTAAGCACAAATTTCAATTTGATTAATTTAGTTTAGTTTGCGCACATGTCAAAAATTAAAACTCTTCAGTTTTTCTTCGATAAAGGCAAAATTGCAAGTCATTAGGCTGAAGATGTGAATAGTGTTTATATTCCTGATAACGTAACCTATTTCGCCTCAGTAACTTTCTTAAAGAAGTTAAAGAAAAACCACATTTCGGTAGGCCAATTCTTAAAAATGTTGATAAAATTATGAAAATCTATGAAGCCGACCCTAATGTAAACACTCTTTTCATTAAACAGGGACATTTAGAACCATTTAAATTAGAACTGATATAAAAACTTGATTTATACAGTAATAGCGTCAATATATTGGATATCGCGTCTATAATTCAGATCCCAGCGCATTATGTCGTTCATTGACGAGTATCCATAGTTTAGGTGACAAGTTTATTCAGAAAAGCACAACAATATCGTACCTTTTTTGAAACGGATGATAATTGGTAATGAAAATTGGATCACTTACGTCAATATCTAGCAAACATGGTTGTAATCGAATGATATTCAAGCCAGGATTGACTGCCAGGAAGACCTTCTTCACTTTATAGCAGGTTCACCAACATGACGGCCCCTGTGGATTTCGTTGAAGAGCTTGCCGACATAATGACCTCTACCCTGCGAATTTCATCGAATAGCTTGTCGATATATTAAGCCTTAGAGGTATGTGGCCTATCCGCCGCCATTTCCGGTGACATATCTCTACAGAAGCATTGTTTTTATTTGTCGCGTTTATTAGATCCTCATTTCTTATTAAGAATTTGCCGTTTGCAAAGATTTGCAGGCTCACATCGATGGCATTGACATTTGAGTTGTATATTCGTAATTTAGGTTTGTTAAGGCTTCTAAATTTATAGGAGATTTGTCAAATGCAGATTTTGACTTACAAATACGCGATTTAATGTCCTTGTCGGCACAAACTTTTGTAGATTCCAAACTTCCCTGATAATTGAAGGAACACATCCAATAATCTCGGTATCAACATGGATGTGTGGTAAAGGTTTTGCGCCATATTCATCAGGCATAATCTTTGCATAGAAAATAATGATTTAAAGCCCAGATTCAAGTGATAGCGTCCATATTTTCTTGAAGGTGACCTGAAGGTTTATTATTGGATATCGCGTCTACAATTTAGAGCTGAGCGCATCATGACGTCGATGATGAGGAAAAAAGGTATAGAAGACAAGATTCTCTTACCTTACACTACTTGTAAACTCGAACTAATTTGACATTTTGCTATTATGTAGGACTCGACTTTTAAAGTCCCGTACATTTCTCGAATTAAGTTCCGAATTTTAGTTAGCATTTTAGGGTTCCCCAAAATTCTCCACTGATAGCTCATATTGACACTGTCGAAGATCTTGGTGCGGAACTCACTCCCATTGGCGGAATTAGCGAGAAATTATCAGAAGCGTCCGGCTTTGGCCAATACTATTTCATTAGTATAACGCCAGGCCACATATGTCAAAAGATAAGTATCAGAAGCTCCGGTCTTAGTACCAAGTAATTTCTACCTGCTTCTGTCTATAGCGAATAATTTTACTGGTAGAACTGGTAAACTTTAGAACCCGCTAGTGAAATTCGAATTGAATAAATTTTATCCAATTTTTTTATTGCATTGAACTGTTAAATTCAACAAAATTCTTTTTTTTTATTATTTAAGTATGTTAACAAATTTCAGTTCATCACATCTTCGTTTTTATTTTCCAAATTTTCAGATTCGCATAATGAACAGAGTTTCTCTTCACACGAACGATAGGAATAGCCCAAACCAAAACCCGTACCGGCCAATATCGGCAAAGATCTCCTTTTCCGTAAAAAAGTTGAGGTCAAAAGGCCAATAAGAAAACCACCCGATGATTTTATAATGGCATCGGCATAGCAAGTATGTAAAAGTGAAGAAAATTCTTCGTCGATGAAATAAGATTTTAGATCGTGATTTGACATTTTATATGGAACGACTTTTTTTATTTTTAAATTATTTTTTTTCAATATTGAAGAAAAACGGAATATGGACAAATTTGAAGTCTATGATTAAAATATTTAAATATTTATTGGTAATGAAAATATCAAATGAAAAGAAAGAGTATTCTGGCAACACTTTCATGTTGTCATTTTAACAGAGTCTGTTAGTTTATATAAAAGTAATGTAAAGAAATGAAAATATATTTAAGAAAAGCAGAATATCGTAATCAAAACAAAAAAGAAATAATTGGGGTTAAAAAAAACTTGCCACATTTTTATAATTTATTTTGCTGAATTTTGTTAGGGATTGCCACATTTTTAGAATTTATTTTGTTGAATTTTGTTGGGGATTGCGATATAGATTGGATTGCGGATTGAAAATATTTTGACTTTAACTCTCAACGCAAGCAAAACATATACATATTTATGACCTGGCTAATTCTGATATATGCCGGTTGACTCAAACAATTTCATATACTAGAAGCCTGGACCTGGTACAACGTTGTCTTTTTTCCCGAAGCAGGTAAAGCTACAAATACGAAACCGAAAAACTTCAGACCTACCGCCTTCTTAAAACTTTAAAGGGCATCATTGATGCGCATCTACGCGCTTCAATTGATCCACACCTAATCTATCATCTTTTTTGTGGACAAGCTACTCAACTACAGAGTCATTAGCTCAACCGTGTGTAATCCTACAGTCCACAAGGTAGCATTTCAAGTTACTGCCTCTCCTGTGGAACCTTGCTATAAAAAAATTGCTCACTGAATTAGATTCTCTGAGATTCAATGTCGCTATAGCAGTGTCAGGAAAATTTCCCAACACCCTGTCACAGCGTTTTAAAACAGCTCTCGACATACTTTGCCGTTGGAGTATTTCTAACGGCCTGGGAGTCAATCCCAGTAAAACGGTACTTGTACTTTTCTCGCGGATATACAAAATACCCACCTTTACACTTCCAAAATTAAACAATTCCATCAAAAGATGGGTTGTAAAGTATATGTGTGACCGCATGTCATTCGTCGAGTTAGAAACCAGAAGTCAAACCCCCGTAGAGTTAAACAAGGAGTACCACAGGGTGGGGTTCTCTCCCCGATCCAATTTAATTTCTACCTTTCTAAACTCCCGGCGACACCCGAAGGAGTGGAATTAATAATATACGCCGATGACTGCACAATAATGGCAAGGGGCAATAACATTGACGAGATATGCCTCGTCAACGTAAAAAACTTTCAC
This sequence comes from Stomorhina lunata, assembly GCA_933228675.1. NCBI lineage: Eukaryota > Metazoa > Arthropoda > Insecta > Diptera > Rhiniidae > Stomorhina > Stomorhina lunata. Next base: position 37,399,658 of record OW121744.1, read on the forward strand.
TGCTAGAAATCTGCAGCTTTTTCCAGCCAAATCATCGGCAACGGTCTTCACCACATGGACGAAGGATGTATCGCTGGAATTGAATGTCTTAGTCGACGATGTAAGAATCCCGTCCCAAAATATTGGGAGTAACATTCGATAGCTTATACTCTTCGTCAGCACATGCCACCGCAAATTGTGATAAATTACGCGGTAGGAATAAGGTCCTCAAGTCGCTAGCCGGCAGCACTTGGGAAAAAGATAAAACCCTACTTGCAACCTATAAAGCAATTGGTCGGTTCGTGGCAAATTATGCTGCTCCAGTGTGGTCACCAATTGTTAGCGAAACGCAGTGGAAAAAGCTTCAGAGCTGTCAAAATGCAGCCCTCAGAACAATAACATGCTGTCTAAAAATGTCCTCAGAAAGCCATCTATATGAGGAGACGAAGGTCCTACCACTTAAGGAACATAGTCAAATGCTAACTAGGCAATTCCTTCTGGGATGTCATAGGAGAGATCATCTGAACCACCATCTAACGGAATTAGATCCCCCTCCATGACATGTTAAGAAGGACCTTCGTTGCTATAAGAATGATACTAGACAGTATACCAACCACCCAGCCACTCAATATCACCTCATATAAAGCAGCTCTGGAAGACATTCACAGAAGCATGGTAACATCAACTATATCTAGTTACCAATTGAATGTTATACTTGGTGGCCGTCCCCCACCTATTGCAGAGGAAGAGAGAAGTCTGCCGAGAACTACTAGGGTATTACTGGCACAACTAAGATCAGGTTATTGTAGTCGACTTAATTTATACTTGTCCAGAATTAATCCTACAATACCCAACTCCTGCCCAGCTTGTGGAGAAAGTCCACAAACTACCCAGCACCTCTTTCAATGCACAGCAAACCCGACCCTCCTAACTTCCGATTCCCTATGGACTAAGCCTGTTGAAACGGCGCGTCATTTGGGACTGGATTTAGAGGAGTCCCCTGATTTAGGAGAACATTAATGACATATTTTTTAATATTTTGATTACAGGTCACGCTGTTACAACAAGAACAACAAGTTAGAACTTGTGCTCATTGCCTATTCTGGACTCTAAAATGTCCTGTAGCCTAAACACCTAATTCAGGGTGTCTAAAGCATTCATTACGCCCTCTATTAGGAAAGGAAATTTGTTTTAGGCTTCCTTATCTATGTAGTATTCTTCAAACTGAAATATCGGCCATTTACAAAGCAGTTAATTGGATGGACAGGGATATTCGTTTCTGTATCGGCAGTCAGCCTACCATAAAATCCCTATCTTATGTCCATACGACATCTGTTCTTAATCGCGAATGCCAGGCATCTCTTAACGAAATGGCGAGACCTTGTAAAATTGAACTTTTACTGGGTACCCGAACATAACAACATACCTGGTAACTCCACTGTGTACAAACTCGCTAAGTCCGGTGCTCTTCTTAGTCAGGAAAACATTGATGGGCTTGCCGATATCCGCCCGTAAATCAGTAATAAGGCAATGTCTTTATGGGCCAGCCCAGAACACTTGGTCTACTGAAACCACTTGTTCAATCTCCAGGCAAACATTCTCTACCTCGCCACCGACTCCGCAACTTAATCTCAACCTTAACAGGGCATTGCGATTTTAGGTTGCATGCCTTCAACATTATAACTACTGCTGCTGTTGTCACAATATGAAAGAGGAGGAGACATCTACTCATCTTCTCCATCACTGCCCCGCTCTCTCAAATTTAAGGGCTCTTAATCCGGGCGCCCTTTTTCTGCATAATTTATATGATCTATCGAGCATAGAGATTTGTAAAATAGACTCATTTATCAGGGCTTAAGGCTGATAAATGACTCTAAATCATCTTGTCTAGGGTCTGGAATAAATTACTGTAGTGTTATTCTTTTTCAGTCTACCCCTTTCAAGTACCACAAAGGGACCTATCAAGGGCTGCCTGAACTACCTCCTAAAAATCAAGTAATTGGACATTTAAATACATGATTTTAGAATAAATGTCACAGAATCATGCGATTAGAGACTTATTGAAATGCAACTTCATGCGGATGTTATAAGTTAAGGACAAATAGTTTATACTTTACATCAATAGTTATATCTTCGGTGCAGGACCCCTGGACAGGACTGCTCATAATACAACAACATTTCCGATCCCACCAAAAACAGAACAAGATAATACATGCATAATTCCCACGACATTCCAATTGGAACAAGGGGTACTTTTCTCATACAATGAGCTGCATCCGATTCTATTTTTTGACTCATTGAAAGGGACCTACGTTTTAATTCCGGTCCTAAACGGCAAATGCATTAGACAAGTTTTACATAGCCTAATACTCAATAACCTGTGGCTAGCTGAGTTATGAGGTGAACCGCTTTTTTGAAAATATATTTCTTTCAAGCGGGTCTTGCCGGGGATCGAACTTAGGACCTCTGGTATGCTAGGCGAATGACTAACAGAAGGCGGCTCACGACAAGACAATGAGTCAAAGATATATTCAGACTCTGCATTGATTTGGATGGTTGAACGGACTTTCCTATGACTTTTTGCGCTTGAGGTTATATTTTATCATCAGTAACAATACGATGCAAAAGTTACTTAATTGTATAGCGCTGAGGAATATCTATAGAGTGTAAATGCCCTACAATCTAAAAATTATATAATACAGTTTTCTACTTAATTCCAATTCGTTTTTTTTTTTTTGTTTTGTTTTGGACCAACACTCAGGGGATGACCCCTACATATGCATATGCATTGTGTTGGAACTAGGAAAATAGGTTGTGGGAAGGAGGATAGAGGGAGTAGTGTTTGTTGATATTTGATTTGAACCTTTGGATATCATAATTAGAAGGAAAGACTGATGCAGGAAGTTTATTCCACATTCGCGCTGTACGGCTAAAAAACGAGTTTTCTCTATAGTGCGTCGTGCGATCCACTCGAAAATCGACTACAAAGGGATGAACCCTTGTAGAGTTGCGTGTGCTACGAAGAAATGTACGGGTTTCAGGAACAAGATCCCTAATTTCATTTGAGCACATCCGATTATAGTAGCGATAGAACAGTGAAACGCAACCCACATTGCGACGATGCTCCAATGAGGCAATAGAGTTGGCTACCCTACTATCACCGATAAGCACCTTCGCCCTCTCTTGTACACGGTCGAGAAGCTTCAAAATAGACTTTGAAGCACCGGCCCATACATGAGAGTTGTATTCCATTTTCGGTCGGATATAAGTGGTATAGATATTAAGAAGATCAGTTGGAGTGAAGTATGTCTTATACCGCTTTAGAAAGCCGAGACACTTGAATGCTTCTTTCGACACTTGAAAGACGTGATTAGTCCAGCGGACATCACACTGAATTTTCATGCCTAGAACATCAAGAGTTTCTGATTCCTCAATATTTATACCACCCATAATTACGTACGCGTTTGTGTGTTAACACACAACATTGGGTCTTTCGAGCGTTGAAACCGACCCTATTTAAACGACCCCAATCGGATATTGTAGATAGGTCGGAATTAAGCGTATCATTCATGGTTTGCCTCTTGGAATTGATCTCCAATATGCTTGGCCTATAGTTAAATGAATACGAATGACAGATGTTGCTATCATCTACAAAAGAGTAGATAGGGTTGGAAGTTTGACATAGAAGGCCTTGTGATACCCCCAAATTGATCTTGAATTCGTCGGACGATATCCCGTCAATAACAACTCTTATAGCTCGATATAAACCGAGAGAAATTGTTACCTAAACCAAAAGCAATAAGTCTTGATAGAAGTGATCCATGCCATACTCTATCGAACGCCTTAGAAATATCGAGAGCTATAACTTTACTTTCGCCAAAACGATGAATAGAACGGCACCATTTTTCCGATAAAAAGGCTAATACATCACCCGTAGAGCGGCCCCTACGAAATCCATATTGCCGGTCGTTTAGTAGGTTATTAGACTCCAAATATTTAACTAGATGATAGTTTACCATACTTTCCATCACTTTGGAAAGCGCGGAACAAATTGCTATTGGGCGGTAATTTTCGGGGTTGCTAGCCTCACCTTTTTTGGGATTGGCGTTAAATTAGCAACCTTCCAACACATAGGAAACTCACCAGCGTGGTACACGGTGCTAAAAAGGTTGGCTAATGGACGAGCTAACGTCGAAGAGCACTGCTTCAAAACCAGTGCTGGAATGCCATCCGGCCCGGGAGATTTATTTATGTTAAGATCTCTTCGTTAAACACTAGAATGATTCAATGTAATTGGCAAACTATAACAAAATGTTAAAGGACACATAAGCAAATAATCTCACATATCTTTTTAAAGTTACAAGGATAAAATTGCATAAAATATATTACATATTTTCCATTCCACTATCTATAGATGTTCTTAACAATGTGCATAAGTCTCCTTAGGGGAATATGAACGATGTACTTGTATGTTTTTTTTTATTTTTCATATAGACTTCATCAAGCCCAAAACTCTTAACGTGTCATAGGCAAAAGTTAACAGATGAAACTGACACTTATGTAAGTATATCAGGAGACAAACATGTAATCACTAACGAACTCACAAGGACAGTTGGGCTAAAGAAGCAGATATTTCCTTGTTTGTATAATAAATAGAAAATTTTGTTTAGAAATCATATAAGATGAAGACGAAACTTTGATCGCAAGTATTACTAAACCATTTCCAAAAAATTATGGGAGAATTTAAAAACAACACTACATGAAATTTAACCTTTAGATGAGATATTGATAAAATTTCTGATATATTTAGAGACTTCGCCACATATGAGGTGGTGCGAATGATGCTGAACCCGCAAAGAATCCCGGGTGCCACTTGAATAAAACCTTTTAATTTAAATGGACCTAATAACTATTTTCGACTAATTTCTAAAACTAAAACTTGAGAAATACAATTGGATACGGTGCATAGGCAAAACATTTTTTACATCATGTTGATTAGATCCATCAATGTCATTAGTGTCGTTCTTTGCAATCAATGTTTTTTAAGTTGATGAAGACATAAATTTGTGATTTTCACGTCAACGAAAACTGTTAAAAGATGTTGTTGATTATAAATAATAAAGTCGTCAAGAAGATATATAATTTTAATTTGAATATATACCCAGTATGAAAAAAGGTTTATTCTAAAATTGAGGATGATTTGAAAATAAATCTTTTTTCAAAGGTCAAACGTTTGATACTGATTTGATACTGATTCAAGAATAATAGCGTTCTCAACAAAAAGGGGACTTTATTCTCAAATTGAGAAATGCCTTTATTCTCAAATCATTATCAAACCTCATTCTCAAAGGTTTTTCAAATGTGGATATCATCTACATGTGGAACATAAATAAAATGGCGTTGTATTTTTGAGTTTGTTTATTTTGTTTTTGAAAACGATGCATCATATTTGAATTCTTTTGCTTAAAATATAATTTTTTTTATTGTTAGGTAAGAAAAATGTTAAGAAACAAAGAAAATTTACTTATGCATATGAATATTATTGAATTTTTAATCTTGACATTTTTTAAGCAAGGTTTTATGGTTTAATATGGATCAATTTTAAAAAATCCGAAAGATATAACGAATTTCTTTGAAATGCAATGCCATTCCATTAAAATATCTTAAACATTAATTTTTTTGACATTATTTTTTTTAATGTTTGAAAAAAAATTGAAATAAGGTTTGATATCAAATTTATATAACACCATTTTTCAAATTATTCTCAAATCATCTTAGGGTTTGATAATGATTTGAGAATAACCTTTATTCTCAATTTGAGAAACTATCACTTTTCAAACGTTTATTCTCAAATGAACCCTCATTTGAAAATGAATGTGAATCTCAAACATCTGTTCAGGTTTGAAAAAAGTTTGAAAAAAACGTTTGATATTAAATGTAAAAGTCATCATATTTCAAACGTTTGACACTGTTCTTACTGGGTAATAAGATAATTTTTTAATGAAAGGTCTTTCGAAATTTAAAAGACTTAATAAAAACTTTAAAGAATGTTTTTAATTATGGAGTGAGATTCCATAAATAGTGCACGAACAATTTGCTATAACTTTGATAGAGTCAACCAATTTCAATAGAAAAAAAGTTTTGAAATGGGAAATTTTGTGTAAATTTATATTTCATTCATAAAATATAAAAATTATTTGTTTTTTGATAAATAATTTAATTTTTTTCAAAATATTTCCCATTAGGATTTTTTATAGTGTTTTCCTGTTGTTCATGGAGTGTTAGGGTCAAAGGTCAAGTTTATTTTATAATTCCATGCGCTTCGATCTTTTTAATTTACTTTAATTATATTCATTTCTTAAACTTTAGAAAACATTTTTTAAATTCGTAAATTTTTTAAATTTAAGACCACCCTTATCTCAATAATTTTCTCAAAACACTCACTTGATCTTTTATTGAATTTTTTAAATTTTTCATATTGTTTTCTAACAAACTTTTTAGATTTTAACATTTTAAATATTTATTGTTTTAAAAATTTCTATTCGTCTTTGCAATTTTGCCAAATTTTTTTTTTTAGCAAATTTCAATTTATAACAATTATAATTGTTTGTAACTTTTAACTGTTTTACGGAAGTACCTATAAAAGACTAATTGGTCAAAATATTTTATTCATAAAGTTTAACTCAAAATTAAAGCGTTGAAAAATGCTTAAAAAGTTACTTTATTCATTACAATTTTATAATTTATTCATAGTATAAACGACGATTTCAAAAAAAAGTATTTTACGTGCAGGTGCGTAAAAAAAATTAATTATGAGTGATACGAGTTTTGGTTGAAAACAAAAAAAAAACTTCTAAATAAACACATATAGGCTAGTGCAAATATTATAAGTAAAGGTCGAATTTATTAAGCTGTTCTTTTATGTCATTTCGATTTTTACACATTTTTCTTAGTATATCAAATAATATTAGGCAGTGTCGAAATTACTATCTGTACCCTGTGCGAGTTGCTGCTCCACCATCTAAAAGAAGTATGCAGAAAAGACATTACTCAATATTCAATTAATTTGGAATCAGTTTATTGATGTTGTCCGATCAACACATGATCAGTGGCGCCATCTGGCGAAAATTAGACGAACCAACATAGAAAATTCATTTAATATAAAATGTCAGAGCAAACCCGTTAGCGTGAAGGTAGGATGGGTCTGTCAAAGAAGTGTGTTGTCCCCACTGCTATTTAATATAGTTCATGATCTTGTGATGAGTAACTCTATGTTTGGACATTATGGTATCTCGAGATACGACTAGATGACATCGATTATGCTAACGATGTATGTTTGTTTTCATGCATGCAATCCATATTTCAAGCCTTTGCCTCCAGTGCTTTTCTGGCTGGACTTCAGATTAACATCAAGAAAACTAAGTCAATGCGAATTAACTCATTAAATGACACCATTTTTTATCTTGCTGGGCAATCTATTTCCATAGGTAACTTTTTGCGAGTATTAGTAAAGGCAGCACCGGCCACTATCAAAACTTGGAATATCTCGAGCCGTGAGATAAACAGTTTGTAAGCAATTCTAGATCGGTGCCGTAGACGTAGGTATACGCGCTAGAAAATAGGGTTGGTTAGGATAAACATTGAGAAAAAAGAGCCACTGATATAAATTGGCAAGGTACTGAATACAATCCTTAAGATTCCAGGAGGTCTGGAAGACCCGCAAACATAAAACAAACAATAAACTGAGAACGAGCTGAGGGTGTTCGGTATATCATGGAACGAGAGAAAAGTGATGACTAACATGGAAAACATTTGTTGATGTCCTTTGTTACACCAAGAATTAAAGGAATTAATACATCAAAATATGGACATTATAAAGTAGTTCATATTACTTTCAGTCGTTTTGTATAACTATTTATCTTTGTATGCAGCTCTTTTCATAATTTTGCAAAATATCACTTTATGATATCCATTCCTCACTTAAATTTCTGCTAGTATTTTTGGAGAACTGTTTTTTGAATATATATTAATTCTTCGCTCTTTATATTCAGCAAATGTCTTCGCAAGTCAATTATCAACTGATCCTCTTCATTTGAATTTCTGCATCACTTTTTGTACAGTACTTTTTCTCTTATAGGCCAAAACTCAAAGCGTATGTCTTTTCTAAACTTTATTGTACCAAAGTAATTGTAAATGCTCTAAGTTTTATTTCCCTGATTCATAAATGAAAAACAAGTAAGAAAAGCTTTAGTCGGTCAAGCCGACTATATGATACCCTTCACTACTAAGGTCAAATATTGACCAACAATTTAAGTTTAAGTTTTCCTTAAGTCCTAAAGAGACAACATATTCTAGTACAATTTTTATCAAAATTTTGAGATTAATGTCATTTCCGGCTAAGGACCCTATATGGAAGCTATATATATATATATATATATATATATATATGTATATATATATATATATATATATATATGTATATATATATATATATATATATATATATATATATATATACAATTTTTATCTTTGCAAAGTTTTAGTAATAAAATGCAATTATCTTTAGATTTATAAGAATTTTTGCGCTTTTCTGGGTATTTAAAAGACTTTTGAGAATGTGTCAGTTTCTATAAGCAATATTTATGATTACAATTATATTTGTGGCTGTAAAGAGCCAAAAACTCTATTCCGGGAAGCCATCCCGTTGATAACAAGCTTACATGGATATCCGGCCAGCCAACCAGACGGACATTGTTAAATCAACTCAGGTAGTGATTCTGAGTCGATTAGCATATTAAGTGGTGGGTCTCAGACTAACCTGTATATAAAATTTTGTGAAAATCGGTTAACATTTTTCTGCCATTCTTATATACAGTGGTGGTCACGCATTTAGCACAAATGGTACCTGTTATCTCTTATAGGAAATATTAAGTCCTAATTCAATTTTTTTCACTACTTTTTTTTTGTAATGTATTACACGTGATGCGAAGATGAAGTCGTATTCCTTTTATATACATTTTTTTCAAAAATTATATTTATTTTTGCAATTATTTAAAACTAACCAATAAAAAATACTGGACATATTTTTAGCACAAATTAAAAACAATATTTATTAAAAATCAAAAACAAGTTATTATTTAAAATTTCTTGAAAAAAACTTAATATTTTGTAGGATATCCTTTATTTTGTATAACTGCGGCACATCTTTAGGCACACTCTTCACAAGAGCCAGCTATCGCTAATTTGGGATAGCGTGCCATATTTTTTGGATTTCCGTCCATAAATCATTTAAGTTGTTAGGTTTTACGCTTGTTATATGCTTCTCTATATCATTCTAAAGATTCTCAATAGGATTGAGATCCGGAAATTGAGCTGGCCATTTCAAAACATCTATTTGACTCTCCTCCAAGCAACACTTCACAGTAAGTAAAGTGTGTTTAAGGTCATTGTCATACATGAAGCGCCAGCTAGGTGGCATCTTTGCCTCTGCTTATGGTATAATGATATCGGCTAGAATATTTTTATAAACGTGTTGATCCATACGTGTGTCAATTTTGTGTATTGGACCAACTCCATGCCCTGAGAATGCAAGCCACACCATCACATTTCCTCCACCATGTTTTACAGTCTTTGACGTATACTTTGGGTTGTGCTGCATGTTCGGAAAATACCATACATATCTCTTTCCATCAGATCCAAATCTGCAAAACTTTGATTCGTCGCTCCAAAGTATGTTTTTCCAAAAATCTAATGGCTTTTCCAAATGCTATCGGGCGAAAGAAATTCGTGATTTCAAATTCTTTTTTGACACATGTGGCTTGTGTTGCACAATACAGCCACGCGAATTTTTTTCATTAAGGCGTCTTTGTATCGTCCTGTCGGAGACATCAATACCGTATTTTGATGACACTTCACTATTTATTTCACTGGAGCTCTAAAAAGGGTCGGCCACTGACATTCTATGTATTAAATAATCCTCTTTTGTTATCGTTTTTCTTGGTCTAGGTGCCCGTGAACCCTTTTTAATTGTTCCGTGTGCTTTTATATGGCTCAAAGCATTATATACCATCTTTCTGGAGTAATTTAAAATACTTGCTATTTCACTTACAGGACATCCTCTCGAATTTATTTCACAAATCACCTGTCGTTGCGTATCTGTGCACCATTTATTTTTGGCCATGTTTAATAAATATTTTATTTCTGAAAAATCTTCAACTGTACACAATATGATGAAAAACTTACGAAAAATTAATTAAAAATTCAAAAAATAACAGAAATGTAAAATGTTTAATATTTGTGCTAAATTTGTGTCCAGCTCCAATTATGTATTACCAACAAATAAATTATATATGAAGCAATTGAAGAAAGGGAATAACAAAAAGAGTAACGGGACTTGTCGATCACACCATAAGCTACACATCGTGGCAAAAAAGAAAGAAAATTATTACTCCAACAGAAAAATATACGGTTTTGAAAAAAGCACATAACTAGTGTGCTAAATATGTGACCACCACTGTATATATATATATATACCACATTTGGTCAAATTGAATGAATTAGCTGCACTCTCGTACAAATTGATGGTGGGTATATAAGATTCACTCTTACTTGTTTTTTATTATTACGGTTCAGAATCGTTTTTCATTGGTCAAAACTCTGTAACTTTTTAACTAAAAAAGATTTTGTAGTCGTTCTTTCTTAGTCAATAGATAACATCTTAAGCTTTTATCGAGTTTAGGTTTTATTAAGACCAGTACAGCTTTTGTATAGAAATGTAAGTTTAAAGTTTAATTTTCGATCTGTAATTCCGTTTCAAATGTGCTAACAAATTTTTACCCACTTCCTCTTAACTCACTTCTTCTTAACAGTACCTGGTTGACCGAGCCTTGCTCGGAGCTTTACGATAAGCATTTTGAGGCAAATTTTAAAGTTTTTATATATTTTATTTTATAAAGTACTGAAATAAATTTAGGGGAAAGACATTGTACAAATATTCAATTAATTTTGAATTATTTTGTTTATTTTGTCCGATCAACACGCCACCTGTCGGACTTTGGTCATTCTAATTAATAAACCTTCGTCGGCTTATCCGTAACAACATTGCTAAAGATTATAGCATGATTACAGTACAGCATACGATTAAATTGACTTTGAGTAAATTTCAGTGGCGCCACCTGTCGAAATTTCTTCATACCAACTAAAAAACCTTCGTCGGATCATGTGCAACAACTTTGCTGTAGATCATAGCATGATTAAATGTACAGCTTACGATTAAATTGAATTTGAGTAATTTTCAGTAGCGTCGAAAATTATTCATACCAACTAAAAAGCCTTTGCCGGCTCATGCGCTACAACTTTGCAAATCAAAAAAAAAAACTTTGCATGATCAAATGTACAGTTTACGATTTAATTAATTTTTAGTAATTTTCAGTGGCGCCACCTGTCGGAAATTAGTCTTACCAACTAAGAAACCTTCGCCGGCTTATCCGCAACATCTTCGCTAAAGAGCATAACATGATCAAATTCAGAGTTTACAATTCTATAAAGAACATACATACAGACAAACATTCATTTGTTTAAAAGTTATAACATTACTAATTTTTTCCCCTTTTTATCCCCTAATTTCAAAAAGTTCCCTATGCATATTTGGTACTTCTTTGGTATCAATTGAATTCGGTACATTTTATTAAAACGCTGTTAACATAATGTTCCCATTCATATTACCTCATGTGGTGTTAAGTTATCATTTTATCCCTTTTTACCCTTTTTGGATCCCGAAATCAAAAAAGTATTAAATACGTAATCAATATTTCTTTCACATCTATTGATTGCAGTACAAAGTTCCTTTCTATATACTTTAGTTTAAAAAATAAGAGTGGGTTAAAATGTACCAAAAAAACTATTTTTACCCTTTTTACCCCCTATCGGTAGCAAAAGATGGTGTTCTTCTTAGTCATGAAAACACTGTTCAATTCATAGGTATTCCGCTCTCAACATGCAAATTGCTCATAAAGCAGTTTATTTTTAGGTCCGCACAGACCAACTGGTCCACAGAAAGTACCTGTACGATCTCCAGACTTACATGGCCAACTTACGATAGTAAGCGCTCTGCAATCCTGGTCAGCTTTTCGCGCCATAGACTTCGCACCCTTATTTCAGTACTCACAGGACACTGTCTTATAGGTATACATGCTAGAAGACTTAATCTTCAAAGCAATGACTACTGCAGAAGTTGTCACAATGCAGAGGAGGAAGAAACAATATCCCACTTCCTCTGTCACTGCCCAGCACTTGCTTAACTTAGAACCCTCCATCTAGGATTCCCATTTCTGCACGATCTGTCAGAGATCTCGAACATCAATATTCGTAAAATAGGCTCTTTTATCGGTGCATCTGGCTGGCTCTTACTGAGCCTCTTACACTCGGTAGTTTTAAGAATTTAATTTTCTCTATCCTTGCAGGAATTACAAAGGGACCTCTTTATGAACCCAAGTGAGGTGGACCTTATAGTCTGCATCCTGCCTAACCTAACCTACCCCCTATCGGACAAAGTTTCAAAAAAGTACCAAACACCTGTTCGCTTATTTTCATAGCTGCTTAAAACGTAATTTAAATTTTTTTTCTATACCTATTACTTTAGGAGATAAAACGATTTCGATTTTTTCCCTTTTTTACCCTCTTAGAGGCAAAGGTTCCAAAAGTCCCTTCTTTTTCGACTTATACATCAAAAAAGTTACCTACTGTCCAAATTTTATCAAAATCGAGCTGTTTTCGCGATACAAAACTTCTACATACAATTATTGCTCGTTTAAGAATATAAGATATCAAAACCATAGTTTTGATATGTTTCCTTTCTGATGGCATAAAAATTTTAATAATCTATGTCATGAAAAAATATAGGTTTTGGACAATGCCAATTGATTCAAAGTCACCGTGTGAAGCAGCTTTATTAAAATGTATCTAGGGGCCGTGAGGCAATAACTCGTTGTTGTTGTTGTAACTGCGATATTATTGGTAATATCGCAGAAGTGGCGGTCCTTGGTCGGAATCCTAAGATTTCCGAGTCGTTCCAGTACGAAGAACCGACTGCCGTGGGAACGTGAGAACCAGTGGTGTAGGGTATAAAAACTTAAAAGCTAGTTAACTTCATTTTGTTACACCAAACATTAAGAAAAGCTTACGATAAATTTACAATACGATAGAGTTCTCTATAAAAACCACAAAGAAATTTAAATTTGGCTAAATTAAGCGACCAGCCAAACAATTGCCTTAAAAGCAGGTAAAACATATTTTGAGTATTTCTATTAACAATTGCAAGCACGTTCGGCAATAATTTTGAGTCATATAATAAACAATTAATAAATATTTTGTTTGTTTAAAATTTGTGTGTGAATGATATAAAATAAAGTTCAAGTTGAAGAGCTGCAATAAAAAAAGAACAAATACAAAACTTCTAGGCCAAGAAAATGCATATGGGCAAGAAAAAAACTGAAGGCAACAAAAACAACAAGAAGAAAACACGAAAAAAAAACACCCCAGACATAAGGGAGACTCCTTCAACTTTTTGCCAACTACAAAAATCAAGATTCAATCAACTTTTTGTGAATTTTTTTTCATAAAATATAATCTTTTTAATATAATAAACAATTTAAATGTTTAATATTTAAAACATTTAATAATAATCATACCCATTTTTCTATATCTAAAGCTTGAACTCCGAACTATTCAGGAACTTTTAGCCGTATAAATTTATCAATTTAATTTCTTAACATAAACTTTATTCACTAGAATTTGTTAGTAAACATTTAGTGCTATAGTTTAATTGTTGCAATTTTTTAAATAATTTTAGATTTCATTTAACAACCGCCTTTTTTCCACAAACGAATAACTAAAAATTTTTGATTTTTCTTATGTATTTGTTTATTTACGAAACAGCTGTTGCTGTTAAGCATTACAGTCACGTTAACAGTCATACAATTAAGAATAATAGAGAATGTACAAAAACAGAGTTGTTTTAGCAGTAAATAAAAAAAGAGTTGGCAACTCCAAGATTGAGCAAAAATTAAGCGGAAATTACAAAAGAAAATATAACGACATTTTATTTTAAAGCAAAAATTTAAACATGAAAATTTTTCTCACTCTCTCTTCAACTGCGGTTGCGATCAGAAGCTCATATTGGTGGAAGTTTGAATATAATTTACAACGGTTCTTTTTTCCTTATTTTTTTCAAAATAAGAATAGTGTAAATTTTAGAAGTTTTTATATTGGTGCAAGCTTCTACATAAATTACAACAACAATTCATAACGGTTCTTTTTCTTGTTTTCTTGTAAAACAGGAATTGTGTGTATACCTTTTTCACTTTTTATATAAAATTAAAAAAAAACAATTTGAAGTGTTACAATTAGAAAACACTTGGCTCCATTATGGAGGAAGACGATTCGGAAGGGTCGGCTAAACGGAAAGCCTTAACCAAGGACAGTGAAAGCAAAGCATTAAAAGATTTGCACGGAAATGCCATTAGAAACCAAGCAAGCACTTCTACAGAATCAAATGTGTCCAAAGAGTCTCAGTCTTCCGCTCCGAATGAAGGTAAGATACAAGAAATTTACAACACAGAATCCAATGTAAACACCCCTAACCTATACCCAAAAACCCATCCCGGTCCTTTTCATGTACTGGTAACTTCTAATGTTGAAATAAGTTCCAGAAGGAAAAATTCCGAGCTATATATGTTCGAAAAACTAACCAAACACGGATTTAAGAAAAATTATATCTGCAAGAACATTGGCTTCAACACTTATCGTTTTACCTTTAATAATCCCAATTCTGCCAACAACTTTGTCATAAATCCAAATCTAAAGACAGCACAACTAAAAGCTTTCATTCCAGATCGCTTCATTGCAAAATTTATTGTAATAAGGAATGTCCCAACGTCATTCTCTCCCAAGATGATAACGGAAGAAATAGAATTTGATTCAAATGATTTTGAAGTCTTTTCAGTCTTCAGATTCTCAAGAAGGGAAATAGTTGATGGAAAGGAAATCTTTTCTCCCACAACTACTGTAAAAATAGGCATAATTTCTGATAATATTCCTAAAAAAATTCGGATGTGTGGAACTATAGTTGAAGCAGAACTCTATATTCCCCCACTTCGCCAATGCAAGAACTGCGGCCGCCTTGGCCACACCGCATACAGATGCAAATCGTCAAAAAGATGTCTCACCTGTGGAGAACAAATAATATGCCTTGAAAAGTGCAAGGAAATAAAATGTGAGAATTGCAAAAGCACCACTAAATGTCTGACGGACTGCCAAAATCCTAAATGCATTCTTTGCAACTCGAAAGAACATCTTTCAACTGACTCTTCCAAATGTCAGAAATGGACATCCGAAAAATCCATTAAGGAAATAATGACAATCTCTAACCTATCAAGAAAAGAAGTCTTGGAAAAATACCCACCTCAGAACTATTTCCAAATCTTAGGAGAAGAAGAATATGCAAATAACTTTCCAGCTTTAACAAATCAGAACCCTGATACCATGGACGTCAACAAAGAAATCAACAGAAGACTTACCAAGATAAGATACAGCAAAGTGGCAGCTCTACCACCAAAACGTATTCATGCTATTGCCAATCCAATTACAATAAATCCCTCTAAGCCTTCTTTTCAGTATGATGGCTACAAAAGGGTATCTGAAATCGAAAAACTTACTACCATTTTTTCTCAACAAATGTCCGATCTTTTAAAATCAATTAACTGTACTCAAGGTATCGATATACTTAACAAATTTCAAGAAAATATAAATCTAAAAGTCCAATCGAACTCTTTACAGATAAATACTACTGATGACAACGATATTCCAATCCCATCAGCAAATATCTAAAAACCTAAACTGCAAATTTACTTAAAACTCCTTCCATTCCATGAATATTCTTCAACTCAATATACAAAGCTTAAACAAAAATAAAAATTCTCTGGAAATATCCCTAAGCAAACTCAAAATTGACGTCTGTATTCTATCTGAAATTTTTAATTTTGATGATCAGTCTAACAGTACTTTTTTACAGAATTATAAAGTCTTCTCAAAAAAAAGAAATGATAATTATGGCGGAGTAGCTATTGCTTTCAACAAAAATATAAAAACCAAACAAATTCCATTCCAAACTTCTCTTGACATATTGATTTGTGCTACACAGAATCTAAAAGACAACCTTTGTATCAATTTATTTTCCCCACTCAGTCAGTACAAAACTAATTAAAAATGAAATGGAAAAACTTCTCAGTTTCCTAGAAGACAGCCAAAATGTTTTCCTATGTGGCGACTTCAATGCCCGCTCAAAATTCTTTAACGATCCCAAGGACTCTGCACGCGGTAATCTTATTAAAAACATCATGTTATCATCTCCGTTTCAACTTCTGAACGATGGAAGTATAACCTTTCGTAGATCCAAACTCGATTCTTCTCACGGATCTGTGCTTGACTTATCATTTATTTCATCAACAATACCAACGTCTTGGAAAGTACTTGACTATTATATAGGAGGCAGCCATCATATTCCAATTTTAATTACAATAGAAAGTTCTATTCTAACCTTTCCAAAGTTTCTATCCAAAAACAAACTACATGACATTTTAAAAAACATAGAAATAGCACCAAATTTTCACGACATAAACAATAAAATCAATAATGCCATTAAGAAGGCAACATTCCAAATAAAACCTGATAAAACTCCAAAAGTTTGGTGGGATAGCAATGTAGAAAAACTTTATCGTTTAAAACAAGCTGCACAAAAATCTTTTAATTATTGCAAATCCGGAAGCAACGCCGATATATTAATGTCTGCTATTAAAAATTTTAAAAATGGTGTCAAAAGAGCAAAACGGGAATCTATTTTTAAAAAAATTGTGAAAACCCAAACTCCAAGTCCTTATATAGATTTCTAAAGGGGTGTAAAAACCGCATTACAAATCAAAGTACTTCAAAATGGTCCAGCGACAACGACTTTAACTTTCTTCAACATCTTAAGGATCAAGTCACTGACATAGCTACATCCTCCATCACCCTCAGCCACTACGCACGTGAATCCCACTTTTCTCCAGATGAGCTCGCAAAGGTTTTAACAGCCAAAAAGAAACCATCTGCTGCTGGAATTGACTCAATAACATATGAAATGCTTAACAATCTCTCTCTTCACTCCAAAACTACTCTTCTTCAAGCTCTCAACGTAGCATGGAACAATTGCCACGTTGAGGAAAATTGGAGAATGATAAAAATTGTCCCCATACCGAAAAAAGACAAGGATTTAAGCATCTTCACCAATTTCAGACCGATTGCCCTACTATCAGTATTTATTAAAGTAATAAACTTAATGATCAAGAATCGTCTCGAAAAATTTCTAAACGAAAACAGCACTCTACCTCTAAGATCTTATGCCTACAGGAAAGGACGAAGCGCATCTTCTTGCATTAATGATATTCTGCACACAATCACACTTGCAAAGGAAAAACACGAAAAAGTAATTTTGCTTTCATTAGACATTTCAAAAGCATATGACTGTGTTAATATTAATCGCCTATACCAAATTCTTACAGGTTCCAATCTTCCATCACATATGATCTGCTGGGTTATAAACTTCCTTAAACTACGCTATCTCGTGCTAGGTAACCACAAAGTTGAAATTTCAAATGGTCTACCGCAAGGCAGCTGTCTCAGTCCAACTCTGTTCAATCTGTATACAAAAGGTCTTCACACAATTGCCAACCAAAGGACACATCTATATCAATTTGCTGATGATTTCATTTTAATATCACATGATAAGGACTTCAAAACAGCGTGCACAAACCTGCAGCACAAACTAAATCAATTTAGCTCAATGTTAAAAATTCTGAATCTTACCTTTAATCCGGAAAAAACTGTCGTCATGTACGTAGCTAAGGGTCCCAGATTAGAGCCAAAAATAACAATATCCAATGTTCAAATCAAATGTGTTAAATCAATTAAATTTCTAGGAAGGCATATTAAAAACAGTCTTTCTTTGAAAGAACATTATGAGGAGGTACTGTGCAGCTGTAAAACTGCTGTAAACGCAATTAAAATGGTATCATCTGCTAAATCATCTATGCCTCCACAAGTTTCTATTAAGCTAAGTAAAACCTTGGTCTTTTCCAAGTCTCAATACGCCATTTCCTCAATGGCTCATGCCCCCAACTACATAAACTCTAAAGTTATTGCATTCCAAAACCAGCTGCTGCGCTCCAATCTAGGACTTCTAAAATCTAGCCCCGTTCAAGCTATCTACGGCTTATCCGCAATATTGCCTATACAACAACGCGCTCAATATCTCGCAGCTAAGGAGCTACTGCGTTTAAAACTCTTTAACTCAGCAGTCTACCGCCAAATAACATCTAATCCAACCTCAAAATCAAGTCTTGGATTCATCTATAGAAAATTTAAGCTTACATTTGATAACCTAACACATTTTACCAGTACAAAGCCATCCACAAAAATTGAAATCGTGCTCAACAGTTGCCAATGGAAAAAAGCAAACACTCCAAATGAAATTCTTAAAGCTTTTTACAATGAAACCATCAACCAATTAAAAGGGGAAGGATTCTGTATTTGGGCCACTGATGCGTCTATAGCGACCAACAGTACAGGATGTGCAGCCTGTAATATCTCTTGTGGGCAGAACTTTTTATTCACTATTGAACAAAAAACCTCTTCTCTAACTGGAGAACTTCATGCTATTGATAAAGCCATCGACCTCATCATCGAAGATGGAATGGAGAAAGCAGTCATTATCACCGACAGCAAAAATTCGTGCTTACTACTTAAAGAAAACACGTCACACAATACCCTAGTCAACAATATTATTAAAAAAATCAACAACTCTCAGATCTCTAAAATTGTTCTTGTATAGGCTCCCTCACATATTGGAATTAAACCAAACGAGACTGCTCACTACTTCGCAAAAGCGGCCACATGTGCTGGAATGACAATTCCATATACAATGTCACTTAAAGATGCCTCCAGATCAATCTACAATGACCTATGGAATGAATGGGTTGAAGAATACAAGAAAATGTCAAGGAAAAATGGTCAATTTTTCGCTAACATATGGCCCACTCCACCAAAAGAACCTTGGTTTAAAAACTTCCGTCTTCCTCCATATCAAATAAAATTAATCAACAGACTAATGGCTGGACACACTAAGTGCAAAAAATTTTTAAAGCTTATGAAGATAATACCCTCTGATAAATGTGACACCTGTGATACTACAGAAGACGCTGATCACTTAATATTTGATTGCCCAAAATACAATATTCTAAGAAATAAATTTAATTTCTTCAAAAAATACAACAACACTTGTCAAATCTTAAAAAACCGTAAAATCAACGAAATAATTGAACTAGTCAACTTTATAGAAGCTGCCAATATTACATTATAAACGCAAACACACACAGTCACAAACAAACAAAAAAAAAAAAACAAAAATAAAGAAAACATGAATATCAAGTAATCGTCTACATACAATCAGTATAAAAACTAGTCCTGGTATCTGAGTATTTATTAAGTACTCGTCCAACACTGTCATTTGACAGACACCAAAACCCAAAAAAAAAAAAAAAAAAAAATTTTTCTATAAGAAAAATTTTGAAAACGAAAATTTTTCTATAAGAAAAATTTTGAAAACGAAAATTTTTCTATAATAAAAATTTAAACAACGCAAATTTTTCTATAATAAAAATTTAAACAACGCAAATTTTTCCATAAGAAAACTTTGAACAAAAAATTTTCTATAGAAAAAAACCTTTAACAAAAATTTTTCTATAGAAAAATATTTTTAACAAAAATTTTTCTTTAGAAAAATATTTTTAACAAAAATTTTTCTATAGAAAAATATTTTTAACAAAAATTTTTCTATAGACAAATATTTTTAACAAAAATTTTTCTATAGAAAAATATTTTAAACAAAAATTTTTCTATAGAAAAATATTTTAAACAACAATTTTTCTATAGAAAAATATTTTTAACAAAAATTTTTCTATAGAAAAATATTTTTAACAAAAATTTTTCTATAGAAAAATATTTTTAACAATAATTTTTCTATAGAAAAATATTTTTAACAAAAATTTTTCTAAAGAAAAATATTTTTAACAAAAATTTTTCTATAGAAAAATATTTTTAACAAAAATTTTTCTATAGAAAAATATTTTTAACAAAAATTTTTCTATAGAAAAATATTTTTAACAAAAATTTTTCTATAGAAAAATATTTTTAACAAAAATTTTTCTATAGAAAAATATTTTTAACAAAAATTTTTCTATAGAAAAATATTTTTAACAAAAATTTTTCTATAGAAAAATATTTTTAACAAAAATTTTTCTATAGAAAAATATTTTTAACAAAAATTTTTCTATAGAAAAATATTTTTAACAAAAATTTTCCTATAGAAAAATATTTTTAACAAAAATTTTTCTATAGAAAAATATTTTTAACAAAAATTTTTCTATAGAAAAATATTTTTAACAAAAATTTTTCTATAGAAAAATATTTTTAACAAAAATTTTTCTATAGAAAAATATTTTTAACTAAAATTTTTCTATAGAAAAATATTTTTAACAAAAATTTTTCTGTAGAAAAATAATTTTAACAAAAATTTTTCTATAGAAAAATATTTTTAACAAAAATTTTTCTATAGAAAAATATATTTAACAAAAATTTTTCTATAGAAAAATATATTTAACAAAAATTTTTCTATAGAAAAATATTTTTAACAAAAATTTTTCTATAGAAAAATATTTTTAACAAAAATTTTTCTATGGAAAAATATTTTTAACAAAAATTTTTCTATAGAAAAATATTTTTAACAAAAATTTTTCTATAGAAAAATATTTTTAACAAAAATTTTTCTATAGAAAAATATTTTTAACAAAAATTTTTCTATAGAAAAATATTTTTAACAAAAATTTTTCTGTAGAAAAATAATTTTAACAAAAATTTTTCTATAGAAAAATATTTTTAACAAAAATTTTTCTGTAGAAAAATATTTTTAACAAAAATTTTTCTATAGAAAAATATTTTTAACAAAAATTTTTCTATAGAAAAATATTTTTAACAAAAATTTTTCTATAGAAAAATATTTTTAACAAAAATTTTTCTATAGAAAAATATTTTTAACAAAAATTTTTCTATAGAAAAATATTTTTAACAAAAATTTTTCTATAGAAAAATATTTTTAACAAAAATTTTTCTATAGAAAAATATTTTTAACAAAAATTTTTCTATGGAAAAATATTTTTAACAAAAATTTTTCTATGGAAAAATATATTTAACAAAAATTTTTCTATAGAAAAATATTTTTAACAAAAATTTTTCTATAGAAAAATATTTTTAACAAAAATTTTTCTATAGAAAAATATTTTTAACAAAAATTTTTCTATAGAAAAATATTTTTAACAAAAATTTTTCTATAGAAAAATATTTTTAACAAAAATTTTTCTATAGAAAAATATTTTTAACAAAAATTTTTCTATAGAAAAATATTTTTAACAAAAATTTTTCTATAGAAAAATATTTTTAACAAAAATTTTTCTATAGAAAAATATTTTTAACAAAAATTTTTCTATAGAAAAATATTTTTAACAAAAATTTTTCTATAGAAAAATATTTTTAACAAAAATTTTTCTATAGAAAAATATTTTTAACAAAAATTTTTCTATAGAAAAATATTTTTAACAAAAATTTTTCTATAGAAAAATATTTTTAACAAAAATTTTTCTGTAGAAAAATAATTTTAACAAAAATTTTTCTATAGAAAAATATTTTTAACAAAAATTTTTCTATAGAAAAATATATTTAACAAAAATTTTTCTATAGAAAAATATTTTTAACAAAAATTTTTCTATAGAAAAATATTTTTAACAAAAATTTTTCTATAGAAAAATATTTTTAACAAAAATTTTTCTATAGAAAAATATTTTTAACAAAAATTTTTCTATAGAAAAATATTTTTAACAAAAATTTTTCTATGGAATAATATTTTTAACAAAAATTTTTCTATAGAAAAATATTTTTAACAAAAATTTTTCTATAGAAAAATAGTTTTAACAGAAATTTTTCTATAGAAAAATTTTCGTGATTTTTTTTTTTATAATAATTTAATTTTCTCGCATTATTTATGATTCATTGTTCTCAAATTTTAAAAATATGCTAAAACTTTAGTTCATAAAAAAATAGTTCATTCATATCCAATTAATTTTCACCCAAATTTTATGACTCATTCATTGCGATATTTCGTTACATTTCAACTGTTTAACTCAAGGTCGTTAACAAAAAAAATTTCGCACAAATAATACAAAAATTAAAAAAAAGAAAAATATTAACAAGAAAAGAAAGAATTTTCACCAGAAGGCAGGATTATGAAAAAAAAACGTCAAACATTTAAACATAAAAGAGAAAAAGAATAAAATTGCAACAATATTTTGAAATGAATGTAAACGAAAAAAAAACTGACGACAAACAAATGTAAGACAACAACCCCTAATGGAACCATAAAGCTCTGGTAGTAGTGGGAAACATAAAAATTGTTACGTTCAACGGCATCACAACAGAGACCGAACGAACGTACGACCGACAGACATATCCACTTCTTTCAGAGACTCATACCAAATTGACATGGACTAAAAAAAAAGATAAACGAAAATGTTCAAACAGCAAAAGAATAAAATGGAAATAATAATGGAATGAAAATGTAAAAGAATCATAAGTGAACCAACAGCCATTAGTGAAACCACCTTCACCACCTCCATTGACGACACCCTCCCAAATGCAACCCCCTTGCAAACAAAAATTATGCTTGAACACAGTGAATTTTCGATATATGAGATTGAGTGAAAACCATTTGAAGAAATTGATAATTCCGGGAATATATGCATTTATATGCAAAAAATTTCAGCTGTGATCTAAAATATATCCCTCCAACTACATCAATTCTATTGGGCCGGCACAATCGGCCCCCTAAGTAGGGCACCCCAGACTCATAAATCACTTAAAACGACATATAATTGTCATTTCCCAACCGATTTGTCTTGAAATTTGACTTTAAATTTCTGAAAAACTGTACAAGGTACATAAATAATTTTTTGCAGTTATAAAGTTTATTTTGTTGTTTATGTAAAACAATTTAAAAAATTTTAAAAAAAGAAAACCCAATTGACCTTTTTTGCCATTAAAATTTTGGTATATAGAAATTTGCCATTTTTTATAAAATCCGATTTTCTGGATTAGTTTATGAAATTGCGCTACTTTTTATTTTTGAATTCTAAAGAGAATATATGGGACTATGTAACTGCATTTCAGAATGTTGTGGTATCCACTGACACCCTCCTAAATGCAATCCCCTTGCAAATAAGAATTATGCTTGAACACAGTGAATTTTCGATATATGAGATTGAGTGAAAACTATTTGAAGAAATTGATAATTCCGGGAATATATGCATTTATATGCAAGAAATTTCAGCTGTGATCTAAAACATATCACTACTACATCAATTTTATTGGGCTGACACAATCGGCCCCCTAAGTAGGGCATCTCAGACTCATAAATCACTTAAAACCATATATAATTGTCATTTCCCAACCGATTTGTCTTGATATTTGACTTTAAATTTCTGAAAAACTGTACAAGGTACATACATAATTTTTTGCAGTTATAAAGCTTATTTCATTGTTTATGTAAAACAATTTAAATAATTTCAAAAAAGGAAACCCAATTGACCGTTTTTTGCAATTAAAATTTTGTTATATAGAAATTTGTCATTTTTTATAAAATTAGATTTTTTGGATTAGTTTATGAAACTCGCTAGGAAACCCAATTGACCGTTTTTTGCAATTAAAATTTTGTTATATAGAAATTTGTCATTTTTTATAAAATTAGATTTTTTGGATTAGTTTATGAAACTCGCTACTTTTTATTTTTGAAATCTAAAGAGAATATGTGGGACTATATAACTGTATTTCAGAAAGTTGGAAAATAGGCTTGATTTTTTTGTAAAATGTTCGAAAATACAAATATTTTCTTAATAATTAAACAAATTTCGTTCAATGCTGTACGTAGAGTGAATGTTGCACTGATTTAAATTTTGGTTTCAAATCATCCCAGAACCCCATTCTCTATGAATATATAATAAAACATTAACTTTCAATAAAAAACTTCTTTGTAAAAAGTAAAAAATTGATACCATCTTTTTGAGAAAAATATGCACTTTTTTCGATTAGCGAAAAATATTTAAATTTGGAAATTTTTCATTATTAAACGGTTCAAGATATTTAAAAACAGGTTTCACTGTTTTATTTCGCAAACTGTTGGCTGTATGTAAGTATTTTTTAAAAAATTGTGGGTTTAATATCGAATGCACAGTGGGCCAACAACCAAAAAAAGTCGAAGAGAAAAATTATGTTTTCTTTTTAATTTTTGAAATGAAATAACTTAAAACTCGTAACAGTAATAATAGAAAGTAAGAATGTTTTTTCTTCGCTTCTTCAAGCTCATTCCAAAATCTGAAAATAAATTATATTGGACAATAATTGAAAGAGCTACACGGTCCAAAAGCTTTTTATTCTTCTAAGGTGGTCTACTTTGACGCCCAATGATTCACACTGTGTAAACACAAAGTAATCATAAATCCAAAATTTAGAAAGCCTGGGTCCACCTTTACAATTCTTTCATATAAACTGATGCAATCAGACTTACAGCTTAGGAGATACAAGTTTATTACCACTTTTTTGCGTTTCAAAACACTGTGCACAGAGATCTAGATTTCTTTTTCGTTACACCCAATTCCAACCGGCAACAATAAGTAGCTCATTATACGTTTAAACATACTGGCGGATTGTATTCGTACTTAAAAACGAAAATGCACTGTAAATATTTGTGACAAAATCCAAATCGTTTGCATTCATTCACTAAAAGTTATTGCGCCCATTTAAGTGCACATTTGCCGACAAACTCTTCAACTTTCGTTTGAAATCAGGCTGATGAAGCATTAAAAAAGGCAAAGAAAATTGAAATCAAACCGAACCAAACCCTCCAACGAACCCTTCCAGCTAGATTTAGAAAAGAGCATGAGCAAAAAAACTAATAACACTGTGCTACACAGTTTATCGTAGTTTAAGTATTACCATTAGGACTGGGGAGAAAAAAGTGTATTAAGTAAAATGGAAAAATAAACCCTTAATAAATCACTTATGTCGACTCATAGTGGTCCTGGGTCCACCTCATTTAATGCAGAGCAAATTTGAGCGACGTAGACCGTCGCATATCCGAATGGCCACGTTTATGGCGTTTCGGGAAGTAAGCGATCGTCCTAAGTCTACTACTAACTTTTACCAAACCAGGCTGGTGGCTTCAGTCTTAAAATTACTCAGCAATTCCAGGATGACTTAGCAATTTTAGAATGACACAACATTTTAAGGATGAGTTAATAGTTTTAGTATGAGTCAGTAGTCTTAGGATGGCTCAGAAGTTTGAGGATAACTCAGCAGTTTAAAGAAGACTCAGCCGTCTAGGGATGATGCAAACAATAAAATTTCATGTAAATTTGCGTTTGAAAGTTAGTCATCCGCCTAGAATACCGGAGGCTCCAAGTTCGAACCCCGACACTTAAAACAAAAAAATCCGGTTCACCTCATAACTCAGCTAGCCACTGGTTATTGAGTATTAGGCTATGTAAAACTTCTCTAACTAATGCATTTGCCGTTCGGAGAGAAGTATCAGTATTAGTATCAGTATTACTATCAGTATAAGTATCAGTATTATTATCAGTACAAGTATCGGTATAAGTAATAGTATCAGTATTAGTATCAGAATTAGTATCAGTATTAGTATCAGTATTAGTTTCAGTATTAGTATCGGTATTAGTATCAGTATTAATATTATTAATATCAGTATTAATATCGCTGTTAGTATAATTAACAGTATTAGTATCAGTATTAGTTTCGGTATAAGTATCAGTATTGGTATCAGTATTAGTATCATTATTAATATCAGTATCAGTATAAGTATCAGTATAAGTATCAGTATTAATATTAATATCAGTATCAGTATTAGTTTTAATAATGCTATTAGTATCAGTATTAGTATTAGAATAAGTATCAGTATTAGTATCAGTATAAGTATCAGTATTAAAACCGCTATAAGTATCAGTCCAAGTATCAGTATTAAAACAGCTATTAGTATCAGTATTAGTATCAGTTTTAATATCAGTATAAGTATCAGTATTAGTATCAGTACAAGTATCGGTATAAGTATTAGATCAGAATTAGTATCAGTATTAGTATAAGTATCACTTTTAGTATTACCATTAGTGTCAGTAATAGTATCAGTGTTAGTATCAGTATAAGTATCGGTATTATTATCAGTATTAGTATCAGTATTAGTATCCATATCAGTATTAGTATCAGTATTAATATTAATATCAGTATCAGTATTAATATCGCTGTTAGTATAATTAACAGTATTAGTATCAGTATTAGTATCGGTGTAAGTATCAATATTGGTATTAGAATTAGTATCAGTATTAGTATCATTATTAATATCAGTATTAGTATCAGTATAAGTATTAACATCATTATTAGTAACGGTATTAGTATCAGTTTAAGTATCAGTATATGTATTAGCATCATTATTAGTATCGGTATTAGTATCAGTATTAGTATCAGTATTAATATCAGTGCAAGTATCGGTATAAGTATTAGTATCAGTATTAGCATCAGAATTAGTATCAGTATTAGTATAAGTATCACTTTTAGTATTACCATTAGTGGCAGTAATAGTATCAGTGTTAGTATCAGTATAAGTATCGGTATTATTATCAGTATTAGTATTAGTATCAGTATTAGTATCAGTATTAGTATCAGTATTAGTATCAGTATTAGTATCAGTATTAGTATCAGTATTAATATTAATATCAGTATCAGCATTAATATCGCTGTTAGTATAATTAACACTATTAGTATCGGTGTAAGTATCAATATTGGTATTAGAATTAGTTTCAGTATTAGTATCATTATTAATATCAGTATAAGTATCAGTATTAGTATCAGTGCAAGTATCGGTATAAGTATTAGTATCAGTATTAGCATCAGAATTAGTATCAGTATTAGTATAAGTATCACTTTTAGTATTACCATTAGTGGCAATAATAGTATTAGTGCTAGTATCAGTATAAGTATCGGCATTATTATCAGTATTAGTATTAGTATCAGAATTAGTATCAGTATTAATATTAATATCAGTATAAGTATTAATATCGCTGTTAGTATAATTAACAGTATTAGTATCAGTATTAGTATCGGTGTAAGTATCAATATTGGTATTAGAATTAGTATCAGTATTAGTATCATTATTAATATCACTATTAGTATCAGTATTAGTATCAGTATAAGTATTAACATCATTATTAGTATCAGTATTAGTATCAGTATAAGTATCACTATTAACATTAATATCAGTATAAGTATCAGTTTTAATAACGGTATTAGTATCAGTATTAGTATCAGTATAAAAATCAGTATTAGTATCAGTATAAGTATCAGTATTAATACCGCTATTAGTATCAGTATTAGTATCAGTATTAATATCAGTATAAGTATCAGTATTAGTATCAGTGCAAGTATCGGTATACACTCAGAAAAAAGACATGTACTAAATTTGAGGAAAAATAATTCCTTAAAAATAGTAAACAAATTTCCTTATTCAGAGTAAATTTTTACTCAAAACAAGGAAAAATTGTTACATTCTAGTAAAAAATACTACATATAAATAAAAAAATTTAAGTTCATATACTAAAAAATAGTTTATATTTTTGCATAGAAAAATTTCATGAGTTTTGTAAAATATTATTAATTTTAGGGAAATTTTTGTTAAAAACTAGTAAATATGTCCTAAATTTTAGTTCATCATATCGAAAAACTAGGAAATATTGAGGTAAGTTCAAAAAATTTGATTGAGTAAATGATTTACTTAAAAATAGTTCATAAAATTGTGCTTACTTAAAATCTGTAAATTGTTGTCATAAAATTTAGTTCATTATTATCCTTAGTTTCAAGAAAGTTATATTTAAATTTAGAAAAAAGTTCAAAACTTTCTACATTTTAAGAAAAATTTATTTAAAATTGGTTCAGATAAATTACAACGCCCAAAAGTATATAATTTTCTTATAATAAATAAAATTGTAATAATTTTTTAAAAGTTATATACTAATATTTAAGAAAATTTTCCTTCAAATTAGTTCAGATAAATCAAAATAAATCATGTTCAAATTTATGAAGTAATTAGGAAAAATTTTTTATAATGAATAAAATTGTACTAGTTTCTTGAAAGTTATATACTTATATTTAAGAAAAATTTCCCAAAAATTGTATTGAAAAATAAATGTCAATAAATTATTTTCATTTATAATTTATTTTTAATATTCTGTGCTATTGTTCTGTGATAGTTTTTTATTAATTTCGGTAAAAACGCGCTCTCAAAGACTCCAAGAACAGCTTCTTCTGCTTGTGCAAGAGCCCATGATTAGTTCTTGTTGAGAGGATGTTGGTAAGTATGATTCTTTTTTTGATTTCGATACATATACTAACATATGTCATTGTTTATATTTACTGCGGTACCAAGGTGGACAAATTCTTTAACAACCTCCACGATGATATGTGGTCCAATTCTAATGGACTGCTTGCTATAAGATACCATCAGAAAGGAAAAGGCGGCAGCCACTTCACTCAATGTGTGGCCGGCCCATAATATCAGTGTCATCGGCAAACGCGAATAACATGTGCGTTCTGCTAAAAATCGTGCAACTTGTATTAAGTGCAGGATCACGCAAAAAGTTAAGTAAGGTAAGTGTCCATTTATTTGATTTACCTGATCTAAAGTCAAGTTGGAAGTCCCCAATTATTCGTTAATTTGGGTTTTAGCCTTTCACACAGGATGCTCGATAATATCTTATAAGCAACTGAAAGGAGACTTACCTCTATAGTTAGCGCAGACGAATTAATCACTTTTTTTATGCACTGGACAAAACCACTTGCAGGAGTGTTTCTTCGCTCTCAGTATGTCACCTGATTTCCGTAATTGCCCTTACAGGACAGCTATACACATTTTAGTGGCTTGGAGATGCCGTGGCCATTCCATCTAATCTCCTGGACTGCAATCATATCACATTTGTATTTATCGAGTAAATCTATCAACTGGATTAGGACAACTCCTCTGTAAAGAGTTCGGACATTTCAGGTGCTGATCCTTAAATCATTATAATTTATTCGTTTGCGGTGGTCGACATTATTATGGGGCCGTTTTTATTATAATTTTTTACTTTTCAAAGGAGGAGTTTTTTTCAGGAGTGGGTTACTGGCCTGACAATCCATTTTTTTGTGATTGGAGTTGTCATCACAAGTTACAATATGATTGGTAGTGTCAAGCAGTTTTCTTCAAATCAAAAAAGGTTGTCGGACTTCCCCGCATATCAAGGGTCAAACCATGTAAGTAATGCATTATATAATATATACCTTTAGAACGCTGTTTCCTTAGTTTTTATATTAGGGTGGGTCTTTTTTAATGTTTGCCAGTAGGTTGTTATATATAAAATATGATAATTCAACGTCAAATTTAAAGAAAGAGGGGCTTTGTGACAGAGATTTAAATAACTCCAAAAACGATCTTCTAAAGGAAGAGTTATTGGATTTAGATAAAGTTTTTTTTTATTATAATAAATTAATGGGCAAGTATTCAAGGTAAATACATTTTAAGATTGAGCTTTTGCGTAATACATTGATAAGTATCTAAATTAAAAAATCGTATAGGTGTTTTAAGTAACAGTTAATTATAGGGCTTACAGTAAAGGGCAAAACTTAACACATTATTTATTAATACAAAATCGAAAAAATTGTGGGTAAAACTCAAAAATCATTGTTTAGTATAAATTTTGTTCCTTTAGCCAAAAACTTTTATTTACTCATGTTCATTGACCATCAGATGAACGAATATAAGCCGAACCGGGTCAGATTGTCGGCAATGGACATGGGTTGATAAAAGTGTTGGGCTATATGAGCGAAATTTATACCAAACAACTATTTATGGCATTTAATATAATTAAATTTTAAACTTTATTTTCTTACATTTTTTCGATTTATAAATTTATATCAGTTAAAAAGTTTATTTCCCCAACTAACTGTATGCTCTAAAGACAAAATATTAAAAAATATATTTTAAACACCTATACTATATTTTTTATTTTTTGCAAAATGACCTTTGATTAGTTAAATTGGGAAGACTAAGGACCTTTAGTGTTCCGTAGCCAAAGATGCCGTGCGTCACAAAGAGAGTCCCTTCCATGTTATTTTATCAGATAAATAGCAATTTGGCTATGAAAAGGCTTTAATATTTTTCAATGTATTATACTGCAGTTAATTCTGAAGTACGATTTTTGTATTTATTTACCTTGTAAAATTTGTCTTCATTAATAAATACATTAATATAAATGCTTATTTTCCAATAACTCACAATATGAACCGAAATTTTTTTATATTAAAGTTTATATCGCATTTTCAAATAAATAAATTCTTAAACTAGTAAAAGGAGATCATTGAAGAATATTGAGTCATTGTCCGAAGTTATTTAAATTAGAAGAAACTTTCACAAATACGAATGTGGGGAAATTTCAAAACTACTTCATCCATTTTTTATTTCTATGATTTTAAATTTATTGTATTTTTTTATTTAAGTTGTTATTGATTGAAATATCGGTGAAACTAAATATATTGCCATTTTTCACTATAAGAACTAATTTGGGGGCGGATGCAGCACGTCTACCCCTAATGCAATCTAAATAAAATTTTTTATAACATATTTTTTTGTTACGAAAAACATTACTTCGGGAAAATTAAGATTAAATTTAAAAAATAAGATGCACTCTAATTTATATGTACGTATATATAAGTAAATGTAAAAATTTATGTAAATTTAAATATCCCGGTATGTGCTGGAAATCGAGCGTTTTCAAATCGTTCGATTTCTGATATATTTTTGAGATAATTTTCCCTATTTCCACAAAAAAATTCAAAATTTTCATTTGTTTTAGGGAAATAACCGTTTATTATCTCAAAAATATATCAGAAATCCAACGATTTAAAAACGCTCGATCTCCAACACATACCGGATTATTTCTTATTTAATTATGTATAAGTATTTATGTTATTAAAAATATTTTTATAAAGTTATGTAAAGATATTAATAAAAATACTTTATACCATTTTTTATACTTTTATTTTATAAAGGGGATAAATACTTTTTAGAAAATAATTTTACTTAATTTTAGTACTTTCTTTGTATAATATAGGAAATAAATAATTCAGATAAGTATATAATTTACTGAAAACTATAAAGAAGTTTTATTAATGTAGGACATATTTCGTACTGGGAATGAATATTTTACTATAATAAGGATCAAACTTATTTATTTTCTGACTGTTTTTCCCACTTTTAAGGAAAATATTTCCTAAAAATTATACATTTTTTATAAGATCAAAATAAATAACTTACTGAATTTCAGTAATCTTTTTCTACTATTGTAGAAAATTTGATCAAAAGTTTACTGCGGTTTCTACTTGTTTTAAGTAAAAATAAATTATCTTTTAACTAAAATGAAGGAAAATTTTCCTTAATTATAGCATTGCTAAATATTTATCTGAACTAAATTAAAGGAAATATTTACTTGTTTTTAGGGAGTTTTCAGATAAAATATGTACTAAATTATAGTATTTTTTTTTAAATGTTTTAGTAAAATTTTATTTGATTTTAGTAAAAATTTGTTCAATATAAGAAATTTTGTCAAAAACTTAAGGAAATTTTTTTCTTGGAACTAAGGAATTTTCTTACTTAATTGCTGTAAAAAACGGCTTTGGCGCCATACGACAACCATTTTTTCCTGAAATTTAGTAAATTTTCCTAGATTTTAGTTCATTTTTTTTTTGAGTGTAAGTATTAGTATCAGTATTAGCATCAGAATTAGTATCAGTATTGGTATCAGTATTAGAATCAGTATTTGTATCATTATTAATATCAGTATTAGTATCAGTATCAGTACTAGTATCAGTATAAGTATTAACATCATTATTAGTATCGGTATTAGTATCAGTATTAGTATCAGTATAAGTATTAGTATTAATATCAGTATAAGTATCAGTATTAGTTTTAATAACGCTATTAGTATCAGTATTAGTATCAGTATAATTATCAGTATTATTATCGGTATTAGTATCAGTATTAGTATCAGTATTAATATCAGTATTAATATCAGTATTAGTATCAGTATAAGTATCAGTGTAAGTATTAGCATCATTATTAGTATCGGTATTAGTATCAGTATAATAATCAGTATTAGTATCAGTATAAGTATCGGTATTATTATCAGTGTTAGAATCAGTATAAGTATCAGTTTTAATATCAGTATTTGGTATGTATTTGTATTTCAGTTAGCATTAGATCATAAATAGTATTAGTAATAATGTCACAAGTAGTGTCAGCATTAGTATCAGTTTAGTATCACTATTTTCATCAAAATTAAATTCAGTATCTGCAATTGTATCAAAATTAGAATAAGTATGACAATTTCCAAAGTTTTAGTGTAGCACAGTACGTAAATATTTACGTACTTTATCATTTCTGCTGGTATTTTGAAGCCTCCGGCGAAAATTTTGAAAGCCAACAAGTTTTTGAAGTTGAAATACATAATCGCAAAATAGATATAGTAAAAAATCGAATAAGAAATGTTTTTGTGAATCTAAAGGTTAGAAACGAATTTCTTTTTACAGTTCAATCCTAAATATAAAAGAAGCGTTTATAGTAATTAAAATATATTTTATTCTGAAGATTTCTTAAAAATTCTACCTTTTTCCGTTAAACCATTTGAATTGCCCTTAAAAAATCTCGCCAGATAGTCTGGGTTCCATTGATCGCATATTTTTTCCTCTGCTTTACTTAGGATGGCCAGTAGAGCGGTTCGCCTTCCATACAAAAAATAAAAAGGTGTCAGTCACCCCCTAGGATCAAAGATAATGTTAAAACAATTCTTAAAAAATTGTTTTTTTATTTTTTGGCCACCCCTACAAATACCGCCCTTTTAGTATTTTGTTCACTGTGTCGCCATTTTGAGTCCGATCATAACATTTGATATATCGGTGTTCGCATCTCTATAAGGGCTACATTTCTCTCCATGATAGTTTTTTACTACCACGTCAATTTATAGTCATAATTTAAAAAAAAAAACTAGATTTGTACTCGATTCGATTAGGGTGGGTACGAATCGAATTTTAAAAAATTATGACTAGAAATTGACGTAGTACACTCAGAAAAAAGACATGTACTAAATTTGAGGAAAAAAAATTTCTTAAAAATAGTAAAAAAAAATCCTTATTCAGAGTAAATTTTTACTCAAAACTAGGAAAAATTGTTACGTTCTAGTAAAAAATACAACATTTAAATAAAAAATGTATAGTTCATATACTAAAAAATAGTTAACATTTTTCCATAGAAAAATTCCATGAATTTTGTAAAATATTATTTATTTTAAGGAAATTTTTGTTAAAAACTAGTAAATATGTCCTAAATTTTAGTTCATCACATCATAAAACTGGGTAATATTGACTTTAGTTCAAAAAATTTGATTGAGTAAATGATTTACTGAAAAATAGTTCATAAAATTGAACTTACTTAAAATCTGGAAGTTGTTGTCGTAAATTTAAGTTCATTATTTTCCTAATTACTAGGAACATTTTCCTAATCATGAATTTCAAGTTTAAGACTTTCTGCATTTTAAGAAAAATTTATTTAAAATTAGTAAAGATAAATTACAACGTCCAATAGTATACAATCTTCTTATAATAAGTAAAATTGTAATAATTTGTTGAAAGTTATATACTTATATTTAGGATAATTTCCTAAAAATTAGTTCAGATAAATCAGAATAAATCATGTTTAAATTTATGAAGTAATTAGGATAATTTTTTTATAATGAGTAAAATTGTTATAATTTCTTGAAATTTACATACTTATATTTAAAAGTAAAATTCTTAAAAATTAGTTCAAATTTTCCTAAAATTTAGTTCATATCAAGGTAGATTATAATGAAGGTAATTTCACTTTAAGTTACTAAATTTAATTTCACTTTCTGACAATTTTAAGGGTTCTGACATTTCAATAGAAATAAAGCTACCATATTAAGTTATATTTTCCCTTTTTATTCATCGCTGCGTCGACAATATGAGTTATGTGTAAAAATTTAAACACTTTTTTTATTGCTCAATTTACTTTTTGTTGCATATGCGTCCACATATCTTACTGTTTAACCATTATCTAATTGTTTGTGGAGAAATAAAGCTGGATAGCATGCACACATAATTCATTTTTGTTTAGTTTTTTTATTTCTAAAAAAGACACATAGCTCATGTTGTAGTCACAGCTGAAATTTGAAGTATTAGAAATTAATAAAAAAAATTCGAAATAAAATTATTTCAAAAATCAAAAAGGTAACAAATTAAAAAAATAGCAAAATAGAAATAATATTTTACGTTTTTTGCAGAAAAAGTGGATCTCTTTTTAGCAAAACATTGTTTTCATCATCCTTTAGTACAGGACCTCAATTTAATAGCTTAATCTCATCCTCATTATCAGTATTTTTATTTGTTGTTTTTTTAGAGGAAATGCGCTGCACTATCAACTATAATGCTGAAAATTGAAATTGTGTTAAAAAATTTAAATGAATGGATTCACTATGGTGCAAAACCGCTTTCTGAAAATTCGATTTACTTTTTCGAATACTTCCTCATCCGACAAATCCTTCTCGATTACGAAAGATGTCCCTGCCCAATTTTAATGGTGTTATTGTTTCCCTGTTGAGTCCTCTTAAAGGCGTACTTCCATTAATATATTTGAATATACTTTAAGTCTAAAAATATTATCATAACTCTAAAAACATCACTCTTTAACAGGGGCATGGTCTTTGTTGCCTCCTTATTTGGCTCTAGGAACTTTCCATTAAATTTGGTAGATGAAAGAATCTCGGAGCGCGCAATTGGAAAATATCAAAAACAAAAGTCGTCAATTTCTAATTGTTGATTATTTAAACCAATTAAACCATCTAAATTGTATTGATGCTGTAGATGTTTAAAAAGAAAAAGCACATTTTATATTCCTGTTTTCTAGAGTATGATAAGAACTAGAGTATGATGATGAGTTTATACTTTTGTGTGCTTTACGAGCATGTTTATAGGCCGTAGCTAATATTATAAGGATTTCTGACACTTTGTAAAATTTTATATCATATATCAAATATCATTGCTTTTATTGATCATATGATTAATCCTGACAATAACCTTCCCTTTCTGCGAAAAGGATTTCTTTTATGAGTCTGTTTGGCTACGTTTTTCCTCTTCAATTCAGTTTGCATCTGATGCATTTTTATTTCTGTTTGCGTATTTCATTTCAAGCTAGTACTTTATTGGCTTAAGCGAAAAATTTCGAGTTTGAGATTCTTCGTTTTAACAGCATTTGTTCATGTATAATTTATATTGTACACATTACACATTTTTTTAAAAAATTTCCAAAAAAAACAAGAAAATATTTTCTATAATGTGGTAACGTTATATTTAATATGACGTAGAAAAACAAACTTCAAAAACCCTTATTAAAATTTAATGAAAGCAAGTGAAATTACCTTCAATATATATGCCTTGGTTCATATATTGAAAAAAGTAAATGTCAATAAATTATTTTCATTTATAAATTATTTTCAATTTTAGTTCGTGATAGTTTTCTTACAAATTCCGCTTTTTTTTCGATATTAGTAGTATAAAAAAAATTGTGTTATGAAAAATTTGTGCCAAAAATTGTGTTTGTTGTTTCTATCTTTGTATAACATAAGTAAAGGAAATATTAGCGATTAAATAATGCCTCAAAATAAAAGACCAAAAAATCAACAAGGAGATGAAAATTTCCTAAATATTAGTTAAAAATTTCCTAAAAATTAGTTTAAATTTTTCTGAAAATTAGTAAAAATTTTCCGAAAAATTTGTTAAATTTTTCCTAAAAATGTATTAAAAATAAATGTTAATAAATTATGTTTTCTAATATTGTCTTCGTCTGCTTGTGCAAGTGCCCACGATTCAGCACCATATAATAACACTTATAATTTTAGTTCCTGTTGAGTGGATTTCATTCCAAAGCTAAGTAAGTATGATTCTTTATTTAATTTCATTATTTACATTCGCTGCGGTACCCAGGTAGACAAATTCTTTAAAAACTCTGAAGCTATAGTTGACGACGTTCACGTGTGCTCCAATTCTAATGGACTGCTTGCTAGAAGAGACCATCAGTATTGTTTTTGATTACTAGGCCCATTTTCATCGAATAATTTTCAATACCGGAAAAGGCGGCAGTCACTTCACGCAAATGTGAGTAACATGTGCCAGTTGTATTAACTGCAGCATCACGAAGAAGTAAAGTAAGGTAAGTGTCCATTTGTTTTTCTTGGTGGATTTACCTGGTCTAAAGTCACATTGGGAGGCACCAATTATTTCGTTAATATTGGGTTTTAGCCTTGCACACAGGATTCTCGTTATATCTATAGTTAGCGCAGATGGATTTATCACCTTTATCAGAACACTCTCGGTATGTCACCTGATTTCAAATCATCCACTCCATCAAATCATCCAGGAGATTATAAGATTAGAGCAATCATATCACATTTGTACTTATCGGGTACATCCATCAACTGAATCGGGGCACCTCCTCTGTTAAGATTTCTGATATTCCAGGTGCTTATCCTTAGATCATGATCCTTTATTCGTTTGCTGTGGTCGTCAACATTAGGGGGTCGTTTTTATTCTAATTGTTTCTATTTCATATTAGGAGTTTTTTCCAGGAGCGGGTTACTAGCCTGAGGTCCTTGTTAGCTCACTACTTTAAGGATGTTAAGGTAGCTTACCAGGTGATACTACTAGGAGGTCAATGTCCACAGTTGAGATGAGAGGTTGACCAAGAAAAATCTGGGCTTTCAAATTAAAACCGATCAAAAGCGTTGCTTGGCTTAAAACACCAACTATATCATCCTGAAATCTAGAATACTTCGACACAATTATGAACTTCAGCAGCCGTTTTCTTGAAATCAAAAAAGGTTATAGGACTTCTCCGCATATCAAGGCTCAAACCATGTAAGTGATGCATTATTTATGACTTTAGAACACTGTTTTCTCAGTTTTTATATTAAGGTGGGTCTTTTTCAATGTTCGACATTAGGTTGTTATATATTAAATATCATAATTTAATGTCAAATTTAAAGAAAACCTTTAAATAACCCCAAAAGCAATCTTCTAAATGCAGTTATTGGATTTAGGTACAGTTTTTATTATTATAATAAATAAATGGACAAATATTCAAGGTAAATACATTTTTAGATTGAGCTTTTGCGTAATACATTGATAAGTATCTAAAATTAAAAAAATCGTATAGGTGTTTTAAACTAACAGTTAATTATAGTAGGGCTTACAGTAAGGGGCAAAACTTTACACATTATTTATTAATACAAAATCGAAAAAACTGTAGTTAAAATTCAAAAGTCATTGTTTGGTATAATTTTTTTCCTTTTGCCAAACACTTTAATTAACTCATGTTCATTGATACTCAGATGGACGAATATAAACCGAATAGGGTCAGATTGTCGGCAATGAATATTATTTGATAAAAGTGTGAACGAATTTATACCAACCAACTATTTTTGACATTTAATATAATTAAATTTTAAACTTCATTTTCTTTAATTTTTTCGATTTAGTAATAATAAAAATAAATAATGTATTTTATTTACACTAACAAACTGTATGCTCTAAATAAAAAGTATAAAAAAAATATATATTAAACACCTATACCATATTTTATATTTTTCGCAAAATGACCTTTGATTAGTTAAATTGGGAAGTCTAAGGACCTCTAGTGTTCCGTAGCCAAAGATGCCGTGCGTCACAAAGAGCGTCCCTTCCGTGTTATTTGATCAAAGTAAGTAACAATTTGACTATGAAAAGGCTTTAATATTTTTCAATGTATTATACTGCAGTTAATTCTGAAGTACGATTTTTTTATTTATCTACCTTATAAAATTTGTCTTTATTAATAAATACATTAATATAAATACTTATCTATTTTCCAATAACTTACATTATGAACCAAAATTCTTTTATATTGAAGATTATATTGCATTTCCAAATAAATAAATTCTTAAACTTGTAAGAGGATCAGATATTTAATGGCAAAGAATGGGTGATGAAATACATTGAGTCATTGTCCGCAGTTATTTAAATTGGAAGAAATTTCAAAACTACTTCATCCATTTTTTATTTCTATGACTTTTAATTTATTGTATTTTTTTGTACAAGTTGTTATTGATTGAAATTTCGGTAAAACCAAAAATACTCCAATTTTTCCCTATAAGAACAAATTTTACAGTTTGGGGGCTGATGCGGCACCCCTAATGCAATCTAAACAAAATTTTGTATAACATATTTTTTTGTAACGGAAAACATTTCTTAGGGAAAATTAAGGTTAAATTTTTAAAAAATAAGGTACACTCCAATTTTTATGTACATATAAAAATATAAGTAAATGTAAAAATTGTTATAAATATTATTTCTTATTTAAATATGTATATG
Organism: Stomorhina lunata; assembly: GCA_933228675.1. Classification (NCBI taxonomy): domain Eukaryota; kingdom Metazoa; phylum Arthropoda; class Insecta; order Diptera; family Rhiniidae; genus Stomorhina; species Stomorhina lunata. The sequence goes on from OW121744.1 coordinate 37,438,394, forward strand.
TATTTATGTTATTTAAAATATTTTTGTAAAGTTATGAAAAGATATTAATAAAAATACTTTATACCATTTTTTTATACTTTTATTTTATAAAGGGGATATACATATATATTTTAGAAAATAATTTTACTTAATTTTAGTACTTTTTCTTGTATTATTTAGGAAATATACAATTCAGATAAGTATATAATTTACTGAAAACTAGAAATAAGTTTTATTAATGTAGGAAATATTTCATACTGGGAATGAATATTTTACTATAAATAAGTATTAAACTTATTAGTTTTCTGACTGTTTTTCTCACTTTTAAGGAAAATATTTCCTAAAAATTATAAATTTTTTATAAGATCAAAATAAATAATTTACTGAATTTTAGTAATCTTTTTCTACTATCGTAGACAATTTGAACAAGTTTACTGCAATTTTTACTTGTTTTAAGTAAAAATAAATTATCTTTTAACTAAAATGAAGGAAAATTTTCCTTATTTATAGCATTGATAAATATTTATCTGAACTAAATTAAAGGAAATATTTACTTGTTTTTAAGAAGTTTCAGATAAAATATGAACTAAATAATAGTAATTTTTTTTTAATTTTTTAAGTTAAATTTTATTTGATTTTAGTTAAAATTTGTTTGAAATAAGAAATTTTGTCAAAAACTCAAGGAAATTTTTTTCTAGGAATTAAGGAATTTTTTTACTCAATTGCTGTAAAAAACGGCTTTGGCGCCATACGACAACCATTTTTTCCTCAAATTTAGTAAATTTTCCTAAATTTTAGTTCATTTTTTTTCTGAGTGTAGTAAAAAACTATTAAAGTGAGAAATGTAGCCCTTATACAGCCGTGAACACTGATATATAAAGTGTTATGATCGGACTAAAGATGACGACACAGTTAACAAAATACAAAATGGGCGGTATTTGTAGGCGTGGTAAAAAAATAAAAAAAGTTTTTTATAATTACTTTTGCATTATCTTTAATCCTAGGGGGTGACTGACTCAAATTTTTTTTCGAACCACTCTAATGTTCAGCCTTTTCAGATTATTACAAAATTTTGTTAGTCTTTTCGGAAGTAAACTGGACTTTTTGGATCGGATTTTTCTTAAACCTGAGCCAATCTCTTTTCGATTTCAAGATTGTTAATTTTTTAAAAAATGTTCATTCTGTGATAATTTTTAGTCAGACGAGTTTAAAAATTGTTTCAATCTGCCTAAATTTTTGATCCTACAAGTGTAGGAATATTAATGGTCATAGCCCTATCTTACGTAAAAACTAACAGTACCGGAATCAGCAAGACCCTCTTTATTAACATTCTAATTCTCGATTACATTCGTCTTTTACTAAGAACTTAGCGTGTTATTTTAAAGAACTCAAGTTAAAACAAGTAAGAAAGCGCTATAGTCGGTCAAGCCGACCATACGATACCCTTCACCACTAAGGTCAAAGGTGTTATTTTTCCTGTGTAAAGACAAATATTTGCTAAATTTTGCCATCATACAAACATTTTCTCAAAACTTATATATTCAACGTGTTTCCGTCATTTGGACTTATATGAGAGCTAGGGTCTAATGTGGACCGATTATCTCGAAATTTGGTAGATTGATTACAGTTGTTACAAAAATTATGTATGCAAAAAATAGACTCAAAATTTCCATTATCTTTAGATTTACGAGCGTTTTAGTGATTTGTTGTCTCATTTAGTGCGTTTTTAAAGAAGAATTTGTATGGGAGCTATGGTCAAATGTGGATTGATTTCAACAGGTACAGTGATTTAAGTTTACATAAGCAGTATTTGTTTTAAATTTCATGAAAAAATATTGATATTTGTGGCCAATATAGCAATTCCGGGAAGTGGGACCTATGGGAGATACCATAAATAATGGACCGATTTTGACCAATTTCAATAGCCATGGTTCCATTATCAAAAAAATGATCTGCGCCAAATTTCATCCAATTATCTTTAGAATTGCGACCTGTAGTTTGATTACAAGGTTTACATGGGGGTCCAGCCAGCCAGACGGACGGACGGACAGACATCGCTAAATCGACTCAGAAAGTGATTCTAAGGCTATTGATATACTAAAAGGTGGGTCTAAGACAAATATTTCTATGCGTTACAAACATCAGCACAAACTTATAATACCCTTTCCACCTATGGTGGTGAAGGGTATAATGAAATTCTTTTTCGTTTTCAACCTTTTGTCATACGGATTTAACTTTCATCAATGAATGCTGATTTCATCACTTTAATCATATTCATAGTTTTCAAACTTAACCCACTTCTAACTTTTAGTTCAAGAGAATCTTTATTTTTAAATGTCAGTAGTTTTCGTTTGATTTACAAAGAAATTGAAAATGTTTGTTAAATCCTTAAAGGATGTCTAATAACCAGATAATTGTTATAATGCAGATTTTAATGCCATATTCTCATATGGGCTTTAGGCAAACATTTCAAGACTCCCCCCCTTTTATTTGTTTTTGTCTGTCTGTCTGCCTCCCTTAAGGATTTCTTTGTGTCCTTTGAATATCCTTTAAGGTGTATGTCATTTATGTTTTTTTTATGTTATTCTCTAAATCTACTTTGGATATTCTTTTGTTTATTTGTAACTTTAAGAAGTTTATGAAAATCAATAAAACTTATTTGTTTTGTTTTTTGGCCCCTTTTCTTTTCATTTTTTTTAAATTTCTTTTTACTTCGGAAGGAGTTCAAAGGACTTTTTGACTACGTGATGTCATTAAGTTTAAGGAAACTTAAAGCAATACCTAAATGTAAATATAAATTCATATATTTTCGCTATGAATAGAAAATTTATATTGTCTTACGTGCTTTTGTTCATTTTTAAGGATTTCTAGAGCTGACTTTTGCTATGACATGGTCAAGGAGAAGACGTTTTCTTAATTTAGAAAAGTGTCTCTTAAAACAATAGTTTCTTGGAAATGTTAAGAATTTGTAAAGTGGAGGATTTAAAAGGATTAAGGCGTGCTCACAATTATGAAGGGCAGTTAGTTCATCTTGGTTTGGCGATGTCTTCTTTATTACATTTCTATTCCTCTTCTGCTTCCTCCGTTGGTGTATAGTATAGGAATATCGGTTAGGCAAGTGTGTCAGTCTAAAAATCAGACTAACTTAGACTTTAAACTTCCACTGTTGTGTGGAGGCCAGCAATAAACATATAATTGACAAGTTTTCCCTATTAAGCCATCCAGATCACATTAAAAAGCTTTTTGGAAAGCCAATATCTATGTAAACCAGTTCACACAGTTTTGCAAATAAGCATATAAGAACTCAGTAACGCTTGAACACCTGAGAACAACCCAACCACGTGCCTTCAAAAGACGGACATAAGTACTGATACATCGTGTCTGGATAGTGTCAGAAATCTGTAAAAATGTATCCTATCCATGGCTCAAGGTCCACTTTATGGCTCAGCTAATGAATCTTAATTCGGGATTCCAGCTAAGCACTATTAGACTATGGTCTCTTTCACCCATAGGCCGTGCCAACATTCTGGATAAAGTTTCCAATATTCCTAATAACGTGGACTACTGCATATTCACTTCCCTCTTTGAAAAATTCTTTACTGCGATTGCCTTTGAAGATCCTACATCCTTTGATGATGGTTGTCTGAAGGTATACACGGATGGAAGGGTGTGGGGGAGGCTTCTCCATAAAATCTGTTTTTAGCTTCCAGATCCCTATTGTATTCTTCAGACCGAAATATCGGCTATATATTTACAAGACAGTCAAGTGGCTAAGATACCACGGAATATACGACAGAGATATTCGTATCTGTATCGATGGCCAGGCCACTCACGATTGCCGGGCATTTCTTAATGAGATGGCGAGACATTGACATTTTTACCTCTTCTCGGTTCAATCTGGTGGTCTCCCAAGCCAGAAAGATGTTGGCCTATTAACTGACTTTTCGCTATCCACCAGCAAATTGCTCTCTATACCCTTTGTTCAGTTTCAAAGCAAACATGGGCCATGTGCGATAACAATCGCTCAAAATGCTTGGTATCTTTACCTCGCCATCAACGTCGCCACTTATCTTAACCCCTATAGGGTACAGTTTTTTTTTGGGTTGTATACCTAAAGACTCAATCAAAATCGATGTGGAAGAGACAGTCACTCATCTCCCTGTCACTGCCCGCTGTTGCGAATCTAAAGGCTCTTCATATGGGTGCATCTTACCAGCATGACACAATTATCGACCTAATCTTCAGTGTCGCAGTTGTCATAACATTCGATGAGGAAGAGACAGTCACTAACCTTTTCTCTCACTGCTTTGCGTTTGCAAATCTAAGGGCTCATCAAGGGTGCATCTTTTCTGCATGATTTATCTGATCTATCGATTATAAATGTTCGCAAAATAGACACATTTATCGAAGCTACGGGCTGGATTTCCTTCTCTCTAAATCTGTTTTAAGCTCCCTAATCTCTGTCGCTATCTTCTGGCCGAGATATCGGCAATTTACAACGCGGTCATGTGGCTAAGATACCACAGAATATAAGACAGAGATATTCGTTCTGTATCGAATGCCAGGTCGCCATAAAATCCCTATCTTATGTCCATACGACATCTGGTCTCACTAGCGAATGCCGGGCATATCTCAATGAAATGGCAAGACACTGACATATAGAACTCTTAAGTGTACAGAGAATATAAATAATAACGAATCCGGTAACATTATTGCGGATAGACCGACTAAATCTCGTGCTCTCCAACTTACGGGGTTGCCGCTATCCCCCCTGCAAATTGCTTATACGTGTCAGCCTAGAACTTGGTTAGCTGAAACCACTGGTTCAGTTTCAAAGCAAACATGACCTTTCCTTATCTCAGATATTTTGTCATGGAGTAGAATTGATATCACCCCAGAAATTCGGACTGCAATCGTTGGTGCTAGCGGCAATGGATTGATGCTGCCAGGGATGTTGTGATTGCAAGACGGGCGGTGGGGGGGTTGCATTCCGACGACGAAGATGATGATGTCGGAGAAGACTCAAAGTTTCGACGTTGTTGGCAGAACGGCTTAACGAAACTCTCCGATCTCTCCCTGTCATGCTGAAGTTGTGAACAGTTCCTGAGGTGACACCAGCTCAAAGAATACATGGGTTAGCATATGATTCAAGCTTTCCATGCTTAAAACATCGTAAGTGCTAAGTCGACGGATGATGAGTCCAAAAACAAGAGCCACATTTGTAAAGCGAGCAGCTCGATTCGAGATAGACTCCCGCTTGTAGCCGCAACTAACATGTTGAACAGACGCTACAGTTTCGTACTTTAGCGAGTACAATTATCTTAGACCCTTAGACCAAATACGTCGGAATGGCTCCAAGATAACTCCCTCTCACGTTAGCCCTGACCTAGAATCCCACTCGAGTTGTTTACCGCATTTTCAACTAGATTGCTCAGGTTTCCAGGATGTACCACGAGGAGGTGCGAGTAGGAATTGAATACAGCGCATAGAATTCTAAAATATGTCCGGCCTTTGATCTTAACAGATTGTAAATATAGGCCATTTAATAAGTAAGTATCAAGATTTGCTGCAGTCTACTTACAGTTACCAATTATGTTCCAGTGAACCGGAACCCAAAAAAGTTGGATGCTGAACTGCTGAGTCATTTCGTTGAGACATATGCGGCAATCAAGGGTTAATGGTGAATTCAGAAAGACAGATTCCAGAGACTTAATGGCTGCTTGGCTATCAGATAATAAATGTATACCATTTTTAGTAAAGACAGGGATATAAATCTCAGCCAATCTGCTACTTTCTTCAACACTACAGAGATCTGGTAGTCTTCGTGTAATACTTAGCTATAAGACTTTAGAGTAGACTCCAAAAATAGCTGGACTTGCTACAGTCTACTTACAGTTCCCTGTTATGTTCTAGGGACCCGGAATTCAAAAAAGGTGGATGCTGAACTGCTTAGCCATTTCGTTGAGAGATATGCGGTAATCAAGGTCTGATGGTTAATTAAGAAAGACAGATTCCAGAGATTTGATGGCAGCTTGGCTATGAGATAATATATTTATACCATTTTTAGTAAAGACAGATATATAAATCTCAGCCAATCTGGTACTTTCTTAAGCACTTCAGAGATCCGATAACTTTCGTATAATACTTAGCTATAAGACTTTAGAGTAGACTCCAAAACATAGCTAGACTTGCTACAGTCTACTTACAGTTCCCTGTTAGGTTCTAGTGACCCGGAATTCAAAAAAGTTGGATGCTGAACTACTGAGCGATCTCTTTGAAATATATGCGGCAACCAAGGGCTGATAGTGAATTCAGAAAGACAGATTCCAGAGACTTAATGGCAGCTTGTCTATCAGATAGTATATTAAGTAGTATAGTATAGTATTTTTTGTAAAGGCAGAGATATAAATCTGACCCAATCTGCTACTTTCTTAAACACTACAGAGATCTGATTGCCTTCGTGCGATACTTAGCTGCAATCCTTTAGAGTAGACTCCAAAACATAGCTGGCTATTGAGTCAATATGCATCAGTGTTGAAGACATTATACATTAATGTAGTTCCTGTCCGAATTATCTATTAATTTTAAGAACATCTCATATTTTTACTTTTGAAAAATAACACTTTTGTTGCAGTTGGCTGCAGCTGGGATTGATTTTGTCAATTCTATAAACCTTAGAGCAATGATTATCAAAAAACATTTTCTAAACACTCAAGGATACACTCTTCCAAGGTCACAAAAACTTGTAGTATTAAAAAAATCTAAATATTTTCACTCTTGAAAAATAACTTAACATAATTGCATTTAACTTACCCATCATCATCTCATTTAATTCCAAACAACTTGAACGACTACGTGTTCGTTGCAGCAGCTGATGATGTTTTTCAAACACCATTTGCTTGGGTGTTTGATGCAGGGGAGGCTGTACGCAAACATTTTCACTGAAGCTGCTGTTGGCAGTAGTTGAAGTATTTATCACTGTTGCTGTCGTTGTTGTTATACCACTTCCGGTTACACTACTACTAACAACACCTCCACCAGCCGAAGCTGTAGCAGCACCACTACTACTACTAGAACTTGTAGTGTTATTATTTACACCTATACTACACCACTCAGCCTCAATGGCCTTGGAGGCACTACGCTTGAAGTGCTCCAAAAAATTATCTATTTGCTTTTCCAATGACGAAGCAGCAGGTGGAGAATTCTCCATTTTTGTTTTGTTTAGTTGTATGTTATTATAGTTTGCACAGATTTTATTTCTATTTTCTTTTTTGCTAACAATGAAATAATTGTTGTATTTTTTGTTTGTTTGATGTATTTTAATTACATCGGGGGGAGGCTGGTGTTTGTTATTAGAGCATTATCATTAACATAGATCTGACTAAATATAAAAGTTGACACGAGTGCATATGTAGAGGATTTCTGTTTTAATTAACACTTACATACAGTTTAATGATTAGTACATGTGTATGTGTATACAGAGACAGGGATCAAAAAAATGTTATATAAATTCTAATGGGCTCGCTTTACAAACGTGGCTGTTATCCTTGAACTTATCACCCATCGTTTATATCGTTTACTTACGATGTTTTGAACCTGGAAAGAAACAAAATTACAGAATATACTACTCCAAGGGGTAATCATACGAGAAATCCCCCTACTACGGCAGCTGGCACAATGATTTTGGAGGTGCCTAATCTATGCAAGAACATCCTGATGAATGAAACCAATGAGGCCCTATGCTCCACTGGAAGTCAAGGATAACAGAGGAAGAATATTAGGTGGCACATAAGCTAGGATACCTGGGATTTCAGCCTAAAGAATACTGCAAAGTTTTGGGGGCTTAAAATTGATTTTCTTCCCCAATAGTGGGATGAAGAAGCCCCTACACACTCCAAATTTTCGATTTAGATCCAACCGTATAAATCTCCAGGGTCCCATCTCTGGAGATTTAGACCCAGAAATATCCACAGAGAAGAAGCGATCGAAGAATACTGCAGAGTTTTGGGGGCTTAAAATTAACTTTCTTCCCCAATAGTGGGATGAAGAAGTCCCTACCTACTCCAATTGAGATGAAGAATAAGCAAGTTAAGTCTGAGCTTATCAAGTTAAGATCAATCAGAAACGTTGCTTGTTATTCAACATCCAAATCTTGCATACCTTACAAATTCCAGATGAACAAGAAGCTCCTACTTCGAAGGAGATCATGTAATTTAGCATATGATAGGCATATAAAAGGGATGCAGTTGTGGCCTGGGCTTCCTGCTAACAGGTAATAACTGTATTTAATTCCTACTCACACCTCCTCGTGGTACATCCTGGAAACCTGAGCAATCTAGTTGAAGATGCGGTAAACAACCAGAGTGGGATTCTAGGTCAGGGCTAACGTGAGAGGGAGTTATCTTGGAGCCATTCCGACGTATTTGGTCAAAGGGTCTAAGATAATTGTACTCGGTAAAGAACGAAACTGTATCGTTATCGAATCGAGCGGCTCGCTTTACAAATGTGGCTCTAGTTTTCGGACTCATCATCCATCGACTTAGCACTTACGATGTTTTAAGCATGGAAGGAAACAACATTACATAATATACTACTCCAAGGGGTAATCATGCGGCAGCTGGCACAAAGATTTTGGAGGTGCCTAATCTATGCAAGAACATCCTGATGAATGAATCCAATTAGGCCCTATGCTCCACTGGAAGTCAAGGATAACAGAGGAAGAATATTAGGTGGCACATAAGCCATTTGATAGCTGGGAGACTTAAACCCAGAGATATCTACAGAGAAGAAGCGATCGAAGAATACTGCAGAGTTTTGGGGGCTTAAAATTAACTTTCTTCCCCAATAGTGGGATGAAGAAGTCCCTACGTACTCCAATTTTCAATTTAGATCCATCCGTATAAATCTCCAGGGTCCCATCTCTAAAGATTTAGATCAAGAGATATCCACAGAGAAAAAGCGATCGAAGAACTGCAGAGTTTTAGGAGCTTAAAATTAATTTGTTCCTCAATAGTGGGATGAAGAAGCCCTTACCCACTCCAAAATTCGATAAAGATCCATCTGTATAAATCTTCAGGGTCCGATCTCTGGAGATTTAGACCAAGAGATATCCACAGAGAAGAAGCGATCGAAGAACTGCAGAGTTTTAGGAGCTTAAAATTATATTGTTCCTCAATAGTGGGATAAAGAAGCCCTTACCCACTCCAAATTTCGATTTAGAAGGGCGGTGCAGTAATCGATATTATCAAGGAATTTAGTAAGATTATCCAAAATAATGGAGTGGCCTATAGATGAAGTAGACCATTCTTCAGAAGTTCTTAACCCAATTGCTGAGTTAAAAGCTACGAATTGAGCCGTAAGCTCAACCGGAAGCCAGTTGAGCATAACGAGGAGTGCCTTTGAAGGCAAAGTCCTTAAAGATCCTGTAATCATTAAGGATCTGAAGATTTTGACAAAAGATTCTAGCTTATAAGCCTTGCTTAGAGCAGGCCACCAGACAAGACCCTTAGTGGTGTAATAAATAAAATATTCGGGCTTGACTGACTATAGCAGTCTCTTACTTGTTATACCCTTCACCACCATAGGTGGAAAGGGTATTATAAGTTTGTGCTGATGTATAAATATTTGTATTAGACCCACCTTTGAGTATACCAATAGGCTTAGAATCACGTTCTGAGTCGATTTAGCAATGTCAGTCCGTCCGCAAACCATGTAATCAAAGTACAGGTCGCAATTATAAGATAATTTGATGAAATTTGGCACAGATCATTTTTTGATAGTGGGACCATGGCTACTGAAATTGGCCAAAATCGGTCCATTATTTATGGTACCTCCCAGTGGTCCCACTTCCGGGAATTGATATTTTGGCTACAAATATCAATATTTTTCGTGAAATTTAAAAAGAATACTGCTTATGTAAACCAAGTGGGACCATGGCTATTGAAATTGGTCAAAATCGGTCCATTATTTATGGTACCTCCCATAGGTCCCACTTCCCGGAATTGATATTTTGGTTACAAATATCAATATTTTTTTCATGAAATTTAAAACAAATACTGCTTATGTAAACCAAAATCACTGTACCAAATTTCGTTGAAATCGGCCCACATTTGACCATAGCTCCCATAGAAACTCTTCTGTCAAAACGCACCAAATGAGACAAATCTCACTAAAACGCTAGTAAATCTGAAGATAATGAGAGTTTTTAGTTTATTTTTTATTTAAAGAATTTTTGTAAAAACTGTAATCAATTTGCCAAATTTCGAGATATCGGACCACATTTGACCATAGCTCTTATATAAGTCTAAATGACGGAAACAGCTTAAATATAAAAGCTTTGAGAAAATGTTTGTATGATAGCAAAATTTAGCAAATATTTGTATTTATACTGGAAAAAGAATACCTTTGACCTCAGTGGTGAAGGGTATCGTATAGTCGGGTTTGACCGACTATAGCACTTTCTTATTTGTTTATCTTTGATACTGATCACAAGATTAGGCGCTGTAGCTATATATCTTAAATCCAATAATAAATTACATATAAGTATCCTGTTAGTCGTTGAGTTCAAGGTGACCTATTTTGGCATAAATCTATAACGCAAAAATGACCAAGAGCCATAAATTTAAAATTCAGGGCCCAATCATTAAAAAGTTGCAAAATTATCTCCACATTTTTGACAACTCATCCCACTGTGCATAGTTAGTATAGGATATATAACGGCTTTATTTCGATTACAAAAGTTTAAGTATCACGAAAATAACAAGAACATCACAATTGTGTCATAAAATCCATTACGTTGCTGAATTAGACTAAAAACTTTTGTATGTTTGTTAATAGATTGACACGTTTTTTGGCTTTCGATTGCCCTCAAAAAAAAAATAAAAAACAGAAATGAGTACAATTGTACCAAATTTTATATCCCAGTCTCTGTTTTACACGCATACAATAACACATTACATATTTATACATAACATTTTACAAAAATACATAGACCCATGAAGGTCAATTAAAGCCTATGACGCTTTGCCTTGCTTACATGAAAAATTACTTTAACAGTCTTTAATTAAAGCATAATTTTAGGCTGTGCTAAAATTGTAATTTTTTAAGTAAATCACATTCCTTAAAATTTATTCACTTAATTTCCATAATTTTAAATATTTTACAATTTTTTTATAAATTCTTTTAAATAAAACTTATTTTCTTTTATTTTGTGAATTTTTAGCATATTTTTTTGTAGAAATTGGCTTTAATTTACTCATGTATGATATATATTCACACATTCACATATGTAGGAATTTATTTATATAAAAATTGCCATTACACACTCACACATACACTTTATTTTACATCCGCTTTTAAACGCCCCATGTTATTTTTTTTATAAACTTTTCAATTTATTACCGTTATTTTGCCAATGTGACCGTATTTTTCTACTGCTCAAAATCAACTGATTTTCTTCGTTTAGGTGGGTCTTTGCTCTGACATTTTACTCTTTATTCTTTTTACATTTTAACTGTTTTTTTTACTTAACATTTCATCCAATTCATTAACATCTGTACATAGCTTTGACATGTTTTAACATGCTCATGTTAACACAGCCTTGGAATAAGTCTTTCTTTTGAGTTCCATAGTAATTTTCATAGTCATTTTGTTTATTTCCTTTTCTTTTTTGCTTTCCTTTTTTATAGCTTCATTCTAAATACGGAACCGGCGCATTTATTTGCGCTCTTTAAAATTGTTGTTGTTTTTTATTCGGAATACTAGAAAGCAAAGAAGGAAAATAAATGGAAGCCAAAAGCTACATGTGTTTTTTGTTATCTTTATTATTGTTTACCCTAGATCTACATTAGACATAAAATGCAGACATAACATGATGATAAAAATCTTTAGCATTAATAGAAAAATCTATGTTAGTATTTAATGTAAACCACTTATGTTATTCAAATTGGAAATTTTAAAATTTACTATAATATAGGATATTTTAAAGTTTCCTATAAATATAGAAAATTTAAAAATTTCCTATAAATAAAGTAAATTTAAAAATTTCCTACAAAATAGGAAATTTAAAAATTTCCTACAAAATAGGAAATTTTGAAAATTTCCTATAAAAATAAAAATTTTCTAAATATCCTTTAAAAATAGGAAATTTTGAAAATTTCCTATAAAAATAGGAAATTTTGAAAATTTCCTATAAAAATAGGAAATTTTGAAAATTTCCTATAAAAATAGGAAATTTTGAAAATTTCCTATAAAAATAGGAAATTTTGAAAATTTCCTATAAAAATAGGAAATTTTGAAAATTTCCTATAAAAATAGGAAATTTTGAAAATTTCCTATAAAAATAGGAAATTTTGAAAATTTCCTATAAAAATAGGAAATTTTGAAAATTTCCTATAAAAATAGGAAATTTTGAAAATTTCCTATAAAAATAGGAAATTTTGAAAATTTCCTATAAAAATAGGAAATTTTGAAAATTTCCTATAAAAATAGGAAATTTTGAAAATTTCCTATAAAAATAGGAAATTTTGAAAATTTCCTATAAAAATAGGAAATTTTGAAAATTTCCTATAAAAATAGGAAATTTTGAAAATTTCCTATAAAAATAGGAAATTTTGAAAATTTCCTATAAAAATAGGAAATTTTGAAAATTTCCTATAAAAATAGGAAATTTTGAAAATTTCCTATAAAAATAGGAAATTTTGAAAATTTCCTATAAAAATAGGAAATTTTGAAAATTTCCTATAAAAATAGGAAATTTTGAAAATTTCCTATAAAAATAGGAAATTTTGAAAATTTCCTATAAAAATAGGAAATTTTGAAAATTTCCTATAAAAATAGGAAATTTTGAAAATTTCCTATAAAAATAGGAAATTTTGAAAATTTCCTATAAAAATAGGAAATTTTGAAAATTTCCTATAAAAATAGGAAATTTTGAAAATTTCCTATAAAAATAGGAAATTTTGAAAATTTCCTATAAAAATAGGAAATTTTGAAAATTTCCTATAAAAATAGGAAATTTTGAAAATTTCCTATAAAAATAGGAAATTTTGAAAATTTCCTATAAAAATAGGAAATTTTGAAAATTTGCTATAAAAATAGGAAATTTTGAAAATTTCCTATAAAAATAGGAAATTTTGAAAATTTCCTATAAAAATAGGAAATTTTGAAAATTTCCTATAAAAATAGGAAATTTTGAAAATTTCCTATAAAAATAGGAAATTTTGAAAATTTCCTATAAAAATAGGAAATTTTGAAAATTTCCTATAAAAATAGGAAATTTTGAAAATTTCCTATAAAAATAGGAAATTTTGAAAATTTCCTATAAAAATAGGAAATTTTGAAAATTTCCTATAAAAATAGGAAATTTTGAAAATTTCCTATAAAAATAGGAAATTTTGAAAATTTCCTATAAAAATAGGAAATTTTGAAAATTTCCCATAAAAATAGGAAATTTTTAAAATTTCCTATAAAAATAGGAAATTTTTAAAAATTTCCTATAAAAATAGGAAATTTTGAAAATTTCCTATAAAAATAGGAAATTTTGAAAATTTCCTATAAAAATAGGAAATTTTGAAAATTTCCTATAAAAATAGGAAATTTTGAAAATTTCCTATAAAAATAGGATATTTTGAAAATTTCCTATAAAAATAGGAAATTTTGAACATTTCCTACAAAAATAGGAAATTTTGAAAATTTCCTATAAAAATAGGAAATTTTGAAAATTTCCTATAAAAATAGGAAATTTTGAAAATTTCCTATAAAAATAGGAAATTTTGAAAATTTCCTATAAAAATAGGAAATTTTGAAAATTTCCTATAAAAATAGGAAATTTTGAAAATTTCCTATAAAAATAGGAAATTTTGAAAATTTCCTATAAAAATAGGAAATTTTGAAAATTTCCTATAAAAATAGGAAATTTTGAAAATTTCCTATACAAATAGGAAATTTTGAAAATTTCCTATAAAAATAGGAAATTTTGAAAATTTCCTATAAAAATAGGAAATTTTGAAAATTTGCTATAAAAATAGGAAATTTTGAAAATTTGCTATAAAAATAGGAAATTTTGAAAATTTGCTATAAAAATAGGAAATTTTGAAAATTTGCTATAAAAATAGGAAATTTTGAAAATTTCCTATAAAAATAGGAAATTTTGAAAATTCCCTATAAAAATAGGAAATTTTGAAAATTTCCTATAAAAATAGGAAATTTTGAAAATTTCCTATAAAAATAGGAAATTTTGAAAATTTCCTATAAAAATAGGAAATTTTGAAAATTTCCTATAAAAATAGGAAATTTTGAAAATTTCCTATAAAAATAGGAAATTTTGAAAATTTCCTATAAAAATAGGAAATTTTGAAAATTTCCTATAAAAATAGGAAATTTTGAAAATTTCCAATAAAAATAGGAAATTTTGAAAATTTCCTATAAAAATAGGAAATTTTGAAAATTTCCTATAAAAATAGGAAATTTTGAAAATTTCCTGTAAAAATAGGAAATTTTGAAAATTTCCTATAAAAATAGGAAATTTTGAAAATTTCCTATAAAAATAGGAAATTTTGAAAATTTCCTATAAAAATAGGAAATTTTGAAAATTTCCTATAAAAATAGGAAATTTTGAAAATTTCCTATAAAAATAGGAAATTTTGAAAATTTCCTATAAAAATAGGAAATTTTGAAAATTTCCTATAAAAATAGGAAATTTTGAAAATTTCCTATAAAAATAGGAAATTTTGAAAATTTCCTATAAAAATAGGAAATTTTGAAAATTTCCTATAAAAATAGGAAATTTTGAAAATTTCCTATAAAAATAGGAAATTTTGAAAATTTCCTATAAAAATAGGAAATTTTGAAAATTTCCTATAAAAATAGGAAATTTTGAAAATTTCCTATAAAAATAGGAAATTTTGAAAATTTCCTATAAAAATAGGAAATTTTGAAAATTTCCTATAAAAATAGGAAATTTTGAAAATTTCCTATAAAAATAGGAAATTTTGAAAATTTCCTATAAAAATAGGAAATTTTGAAAATTTCCTATAAAAATAGGAAATTTTGAAAATTTCCTATAAAAATAGGAAATTTTGAAAATTTCCTATAAAAATAGGAAATTTTGAAAATTTCCTATAAAAATAGGAAATTTTGAAAATTTCCTATAAAAATAGGAAATTTTGAAAATTTCCTATAAAAATAGGAAATTTTGAAAATTTCCTATAAAAATAGGAAATTTTGAAAATTTCCTATAAAAATAGGAAATTTTGAAAATTTCCTATAAAAATAGGAAATTTTGAAAATTTCCTATAAAAATAGGAAAGTTTGAAAATTTCCTATAAAAATAGGAAATTTTGAAAATTTCCTATAAAAATGGAAAATTTTGAAACTTTTTTAATGTTGGGTATTGCTATCTGATTCATTATTTTTCATATTTTATTGACTATTCCTTATGATCTTAATAATATTTGCACTTTTTTGTATTAAGACGAATCCCAACCGGCAATTGTTAGTCTCTCTTGAAATGGATTTAAATATTTCTGCGCAGGTCTTTAAAACAAAATATCTCTGTCAAAATCAGTTGCTGGTTTAAAATTGTAATAGATTATTAATGGAATAGATTTAGAGACAATCCAAATGCGTATTTTGAAAATACCGTTAAAAGTCATTTATATTGGGTAGTTTTTAACCTAATTTCTTTATTCTATGACCGGAAGAAATTGTAATCCGAAGACTTTATAATGGAGAATATGTTGGATGTGACACTGTATCCTACTTAAATTGTTTAAGTTTTTTTTAACGGGTGACCAATAGCAGATGTTAACGTGGACAGTGGTTTGAAATATAAGAAAAGTGGTAATAATTCGGTATCTTCTAAACTGTAAGTCTGATTGCATCAGTATATATGAGAGATTTGTTAAGGTGGGACCAGGCTTTCTAAATTTTGGAGTTATGGTTACCCAGTGTTTACACAGACCACCTCGGAAGTTAAAAAGATTTTAAACCATATTTTAGTAATAATGCGAGGTTTTCGATCTGTCTAAATTGGGGAAAATCCTCCTGAAGAGATGGTTTAACCAACCATCGAAACGCGTCGAGGAATTTGGTTTCTCTGCAAACATTTTTTGGCTTTTTATCAATAAATTGGTCTGTTACATTAATAAATAAATGTAACAGATTTGGGATCAAATGCTATTTTGTTATTTTTTGAGAAAATTTTTTTATCAAAAATTTTTCTATAGAAAATTTTTTTATAGAAAATTTTTCTATAGAAAATTTTTTTATAGAAAATTTTTTTATAGAAAATTTTTTTATAGAAAATTTTTTAATCAAAAATTTTTCTATACAAATTTTTTTATCAAAAATTTTCTATAGAATTTTTTTTATCAAATTTTTTTTCTATAGAAAATTTTTTTATCAAAAATTTTTCTATAGAAAATTTTTTTATCAAAAATGTTTCTATAAAAAATTTTTTATCAAAAATTTTTCTATAAATTTTTTTTTGTCAAATTTTTTTTTCTATAGAAATTTTTTTTATTAAATTTTTTTTATAGAAAGTTTTTTTTTATCAAATTTATTTTTTATTTTTGCTAAAAAATTTTCTATAGTAAAATTTTTGCTAAAAAATTTTCTATAAAAAAATTTTTGATAAAAAATTTTCTATAGAAAAATTTTTGCTAAAAAATTTTCTATAGAAAAAATTTTGATAAAAAATTTTCTATAGAATAATATGTGATCAAAAATTTTTGATTAAAAACATTTTCTTTAAAAAAATTTTTGAAAAAAAAATTTTCTATAGCAAACTTTTTGATAAAAAAATTTTCTATAGAAAAATTTTCGATAACAAAATTTTTTATAGAAAAATTTTTGAGTAGAAATGGAGTAGAAAACTTTCTGTTTTTAAAACTGAAAAAAATACCTATTTTAGTTAAAAGTATAAAAAAACGGCAATTCTGTTGACTATTTTTTTGTTCTGTTATCTTTGCGCCGACCCGTGTATGTGAGACATATTTTAAACCACTTTTGTTTGTTTCAAACCACTGTGGGTCGTCAAGGGTTAAAAAAACGAAATTACTTTTTAAATAACCCAATACAAGGCAACCGTCTTACACCAAAAACAAATGAAGATTCTTAATCTCACATCAAATAAATCTTTAGGAAAAAAACCTAAAATATTTTTATCAATTTTATTTTATTTCAAACAATATTTTCTAAACAAATTTGTACTTTTATTTATTTATTTTAAATATTTCTTTGTCTTTTTCAAAAACAAAAACAAAAAAATGCAAAAATAATAAAGGCGCCCTCAGAGAGAATAAAAACAATTACAGTGCTTAGCTTAAGATAAAAGTACAGTGCAGAGATGTGTATTAAAATAGATGATGATGATGGTGACGATGACGAAGAAAATAAGAAGAGGAAGGAATTGTATAGAAAACAGACAATGCGCAAAATTCTTAACGTTGGCGTTATTTTTTCTGAATTTTTCTTTTTTAACTAAAAGAATAAATTTAGTTGTTGTTTTTTTTTTTTTTTTCAAAGAGGACTAAGGGGGTCTGGGGTGGTTTTTCTGAGGCAAAATGAATGGATAGATAGATAGATACACTGCACTGCTTATGTACCTTTAAGTTTTATATAAATGTATGCCGGTTTGTATTTTATGTGTATGTATGGTGGTATAAGTTTATTTGTGTTGGTGGTGGCTCCTCTTAAATATTTGTCATGATGACGATAATAATGAAGTTAATAATGTTGATGTTTGATCATAATGAAGTTGTGTGAATGCCTATGCTGGCTTTCCATTTAACCAACCGCCACAAAATTTATTCAGTTACTCGCCGCTGGTGTACGAAGCAACAGCATTTCTTTCCTAATACTAAACAGCTGAAGAAAATCAATTCAACGGGTCTCAAATAAAAAAAAAAATTTAACCGTCAATTTTTTTTTAAATTTGTGAAAATATTTTTTTAAAAAAAATTTTCAATTTGTGTTAAACACCAGAAAATCCTTGGAGATTTAAAAAAAGTGAAAAATTTTAAATTTTTTGTGTGAATTTAATTAAAGAAAAAATAACAAAATGAGCAGTAAGTTTTTGTTTTGTTTTTGGAGGGCAAAATTTTAATAAATAATGATAAAAAAAAGCAAAATAGTTAATTTTAATAAAGCAGCATGGCAAAGAAAAAATTTTCATAAATTCTAAGATAAATTAAAAATTTAAAGAAAACAAATTAAAACAAAATCATGGCTTTTTAAAACAGAATTAAGTGTCTCAAATCCTTTTTTCAAATCATTTTAATTATTTTTGGTTTTATTAAATATTTAAGATTTTTAAGAAATTTGAATTTTATTTAAACATTTTTTTAAAACTTTTTTAATAAAGTTTTAATTATTTCAAAATCTTTTTGATTCAATAAAATAAAATTTTCAAGCGACCTTTAGTGACCTTCATTTAAAACAACAAATGTTTTAGTTTATGAGCAAAAAGTGTATAGAAAGAAAAACTCTTAGGAAAAATAAACAAAATTTCTCTTAAATTGTGTTAAAAATTTAGTTATGCTCCCCCTAAAAAGTAAAAAAAAGAACTTAATTATTGACATATTTTCATACTAATTCATTTATTTAAATCTTCTTAGATTCCTAAATTTTTGAAATAAATTATTAAAAAAATTGCAGTTTGTTTGTTTTTTTCTTTCTATAAAATTAAAGCTATTTTTAGTTTAATTTCTTCATTTCCCCCCTCCCCTTAATTCTCTAGTAGATAAGCATTATTAGCATTATCATCATAATTATGTTTAAAAAAAAGCTCAAAACCTCATTTAATCTCTTAATATTTGTATATAATTAAGTTTATGTTATGTTTATTTAAACAAAAAAATTGTTTATTTTATTATTCCCTTACATTTAAGTAATCTTGTCTATCTGTCAAGTTTATTATCATTTAATATTGATTTTCTGTTTCTTCCTGTTTCTCTATATTTCAATAATTTCTATACGTCATCTTAATTTACATTTACATATTACATTACAATTAAATACTTGACCTATTAAGATGGGGTCACACTGTCACTTGTTTACTTTTACAGTTTGCGGTAAAAGCAATAACAACGTCGGCATAATTGCATTCATTGGTGACAATAACAACAAAGCACATGTTTTGACTTTCTACTGTTGTTATTGTTGTTGTTGTCAATGTCCACACAATTCAATACCCAACTCATAAGTAATTGAATATGCCGGTACAAATATTTATTGCGGTTACTGTGATTCTTAAAATTATGCCGGTTGAAGATTTGAAATTGAATTTTAAGGTGGCCAGCATAGAGAAAAAGATAAGGGCATTTGAAACTTTAAAGCAAAGGGTGTGTTATAGATCATTCCCGCGACAGCCGGTTCTACGTACCGGAATGACCCGAGGTTTCTCGGCCAAGGGCTGTCAACTCAGCAACAACATATTTACAACAACATAGATTTAATACAGATAATATTAAGATGTTATGTTATTTAATCTATTTTATTCTGTGAAATTTTCTAATTCCAAATAGATAAAATTTAGTTATTTTTTGTATAATAGATTAGAGATAAGGGATATCGTATTAGGAGCTTACTTAGGTGGCCTTACTATGTGAAAAAGCCCTGTAGAAATTATTAGATTATATAATCCATTCTTAATTAAATACATATGTATCGGGTGTTTTTTATTGAGGTATAGAACTTTAAGTTGGCATCACTTTTTTAACTGGCGGCCATTTTGTCAGCTGTCAAGTGATTAATATTTAGTTTGGTTTGCCATTTCATCATGAACAGGTTGACAAAAAAACAACGCTTGCAAATCGTGCAAAGAATTAAAGCCGCGAGACCATGCAATGCGTCGTGATTTTGGTGTATGGGCCGAAAATGAGATTGATCTCGATGCTGATTTTCATCGCAAAATTTTGTTCAGTGATGAGGCTCATTTTTGGTTGAATGGCTACGTCAACAAGCAAAATTGCCGCATTTGGAGTGAAGAGAATCCACATGAGACCCTTGAGACGCCATTACATCCACAAAAACTGACTGTTTGGTGTGCTCTATGGGCTGGTGGAGTCATTGGGCCATACTTCTTCCGAAATAATGCTGGAGAGTCAGTTACCATAAATGGAGACCGGTATAGAGCCATGATAACCGACTATTTTGTTCCCCAATTGGATGACATAAATGTGGATGAGTTGTGGTTCCAACAAGACGGCGCTATATGCCACACAGCGCACGTCACAATTGATTTATTGAAGGAAACATTCGATGAGCGCATAATTTCGCGGAATGGACCTGTCAATTGGCCACCAAGATCGTGCGATTTAACACCACTGGATTATTTTCTTTGGGGATATGTGAAGTCGCTCGTCTACGCCAACAAACCAGAAATGTTAGGGGACTTGGAAGCCAACATTCGTGGCGTTATTGCCAACATACGGCCCCATATGCTCGAAAAAGTAGTTGAAAATTGGACCTGTAGAATTGGCTTTATTCGAGCCAGCCGCGCCGGCCACATGCCCGAAATCATATTTAAACATTAATGGCATAAAATTATCCTTCCAATAAAGCCAAATTGATGGACATTAAAACGATTTTCTTGTGTTTTATTTCAATTCGAAGTTCTATACCTCTAAAAAAAACACCCATTACTTATATAGCCTATATAGGGTTGCCAGTCAGGCTGGATTCGACTGGATTGTCCAGCTTTTTTAATGCTTGTCCAATAGAGCGTTTGGCCTTCCATACAAAAAAAAAACGTTGTGTCAGTCACCCCCTAGGATCAAAGATAATGTTAAAACAATTCTAAATTTTTTTTTATTGTTTTTACCACGCCTACAAATACCGCCCTTTTAGTATTTTGTTCACTGTGTCGCCCTTTTAAGTCCGATCATAACATTTTACATATCGGTGTTCGCGGCTCTGTAAGGGCTACATTTCTCTCTTTGATAGTTTTTTACTACCACTTCAATTTATAGTCATAATTTGAAAAATACCAGATTTGTACTCGATTCAATTAGGGTGGGTACGAATTGAATTTTGAAAAATTATGACTAGAAATTAACGTGGTAGCAAAAAACTATCAAAGTGAGAAATGTAGCCCTTATACAGCCGTGAACACCGATATATAAAGTGTTATGAACGGACTAAAGATGGCGACACAGTTAACAAAATACAAAAAGGGCGGTATTTGTAGGCGTGGTTAAAAAATAAAAACATTTTTTTTTTAATTATTTTTACATTATCTTTAATCCTAGGGGGTGACTGACTCAACTTTTTTTTTCGAACCACTCTATTGTCCAGTGTCAAGCTAAAATTAAATTTTTCCAGCTGAAAGGTCAAAAATTAAATATTTTTAAAGAAAAACTAATTTTATGAAAAAGAACGCAATAAAAACTTTTGGAAAATGGCATTTTTTTTCTTTTTTACTTAATTGATTTATGCATTGATTAATTGATTGCCTGATCAAGTTCATTTTACAATAAAATAACCCTCTATCAAATTTCCCCATTGTTGGCAAGAATGATTCCATGTTTGAATTTGAAACTTATGTCGTGAATTATGTTGACGGCGGTACCAAGATAAACAAATTCTTTTATAACCTCTTAGCTATAGTTCTCAATGATCACATGTGGTCCAATTCTTAAGTTTTGTTTTGATTCATTGGCAACTAGACCCATTTTATTACATTCCTTCTCGATACTTGAAAAGGCGGCAGTCGAATCGCGAAATGTGCGTCCGTCCCATGATATCAATGTCATCGACAAACGCAAGTAGAATGTGCTTTCTGTTGAAAATTGTTTCAGATGTATTAGCTGCAGCATCTCGGACGATTTCATTTTTTCTCGATATCGCTGCGGTTAATTACGGTATTCGGTTTATCAAAAATTTAAAGATTCATCGAAGCAAATTATTAAAGCAAGTTTTTTATTTTTAATGTCCAGCTAATTTTTGGGTTGTCAAGCTTTTTTCCCTTATGTCCAGCTTTTTCAGGATTTGTGTCTGGCAACCCTAAGCCTATATGTATGTATATGCGCTTCGGTCTTTTACGTATATTCTTCAACTTCGTTAGCTAAGCTTCGAAAAATGTTCCTCTACTTCGTTTTTTTTTTCATCCAAGTTTCAGACGTCCTCTTCTTAAATTAGGAGAAAGTTTTTATTCTAAATTTAGCTTTTTTTTTTTACTTCCTAACCTATATTTTTATCCCCTGGACCACCATAGGTGGAAAGGGTATTTTATAAGTTTGTGCTGATGTATGTAACGCATAGAAATATTTGTCTAAGACCCACCTTTTAGTATACCAATAGGCTTAGAATCACTTTCCGAGTCGATATATCGATGTGTATCCGTCCGTCTGTCTGGCTGGACCCCCATGTAAGCCATGTAATCAAAGTGCAGGTCGCAATTCTAAAGTTAATTTGATAAAATTTGGCACAGATAATTTTTTTGATAGTGGGACCATGGCTATTGAAATTCGTCGAAATTGGTTGATAATTTATTGTACCTCCCATAGGTCCCACTTCCCGGAATTGATATATTGGCCACAAATATAAATATTTTTCATGAAATTTACAACAAATACTGTTTGTGTAAATCACTGTACCAAATTTCGTTGAAATCGGTCCACATTTGACCATAGCTCCCATACAAACTCTTCTTTAAAAACGCACTAAATGAGACAAAAATCACTAAAACGCTCGTAAATCTAAAAATAATGAGAATTTCATAATTTCCGTAGCAACTGTAATCAGTTTGCCAAATCTCGACATAATCGGTCCACATTTAACCCTAGTTCTCATATAAGTCCGAATGCCGAAAACAGCTTAAATATATAGTTTTGAGAAAATGTTTGTATGATGGCAAAATTTAGCAAATATTTGTCTTTATACTGGAAAAAGAACACCTTTGATCTTAGTGGTGAAGGGTATCGTTGGTCGGGCTTGATCGACTAATGCACTTTCTTACTTGTTTAGTGTTCTTATGGAAGAACACTCGGCACATGTTAGCTTATACTACATTAACGGGTGTTAAGGTAGTTCCCCGGGTAATACCACGAGGAGGTCAGTGTCCGCAGTTGAGATGAAGAATAAGCTTACCAAACTAAGACCAATCAGAACCGTTGCTTGGTATATAATATCTGTTCATCACCTTCTCCAACTTCGTAGACCGAAGTTTATTGGTTGAAGTTTTCGTAGGATGTTTCTCTTAAAAACTGTAATAGCTCTATGTGCTTGTGGGGTGATGTAGGGGATGTTGCCCTTAGTTTTAGAAGAGAAATCCGAAAGTTCGATGTCAAGACCAAGTGAAGGAAAATCGTGAAAAGCTTGGCCTACAAATTGGAGAAAATAAGCACAAAATCGAAGCACATTTGATTCTAAAATTGCTTGACTTTTGACCTTAAGAGGTTGTAAATTCAGGCCATATAAGTAGTAAGTAAGCTTTTGCGTTTTGTAGAGCGTTATTTTAGTTTTTAGAAAGAGAATTATATCTTAGCTTCCTGTTTAGTCCATTTTAGCAACTGTTGGCATGTGTGATTCTTCGTTTGATTTCGAAACTTATGTCATTAATCTCAATTCTTGAAAAGGCGGTAAAATGTTGAAGAGATCGCATGATAAACTATCACCTTCCTTAATCTTCGTTTAGTTGTGAAGGGTTCTTACCTATTTTAACTGATAAGGTTGTACTTTAGAGGTGATAGGTCCCCATTTGTTCCTTTTGGGAACAAATCTGGTCATTGGTAGATCAACCTGGTCTAAAGCCACATTGATAGGACTCAACATGACTATTTACATGATCAGTTTTTACTATCAAGTTGTAGATTCAATATGGTCCCATGTAATGCAAGCATGAACCATAGGGATTTCATAAATTGCATTTGGCGCATGATAAAAAAATATGACTATCATCCATGTTTTATTTCCAAAGTGATTTTGTACTTGGTTTGGGATTACTTAGATGTTGTACATTTATAAATTACATGATTTTAAGCGCTTCAGTCTTCTGCTTCCATTCTCCAATTGGAATATCCAATGTTCTATTATAACTCTTCTACTTCATCCTTTCGCTGTATTTTCTACGGTCTACCTTAATTTCGGTGACCTATCGGCGCTTGCAACATATCCTAGCCAACTTATGGATTTTATCTTTATACATATGTACGTTTCAGCAGCTCCCAAAACTGCTTTGTCTGACTGCTGACAGTGTTTCTGTAAACTACGACATACAACCCTTAATATAATCTTGAAAAGACTGCAGGTAATTCTTCGTGCAACAATTTCGATTCTAACGGTATATGCAAGAAGCATGCGGCGTTATTTAAAGATCATTTCAATCATGATTACTGTAGCTCTTCATTTTGGACAGTCTCAGAAACATTTTTGCACTTTTTATTAAAAAAAAGTACGCCTCAATGATGCCTCCCCAAATAGTGAATTTTTCGGCACTGCATTGACAGTGCAGCTTATTCGAAATGTCAAGTCGCATAAATCAGGCTCCGTTTGGCGAGAGGCTTTTAAATTTTACTTATGTTGTATTTCCATAGATCTGCAACTTAAGAACACTCCTTTAAAATAAGTCTTATAGGCTCAAATTACACGATCTAAAAGTGTTCCCGTCCAAAATTTTCAATACAAATTGTTTGCTTTTGAGTAATATCTGACAAGTTCGGACTGTTTCGGGTAGTTTCGTTAGAGTACGGAAACGAACATCTTATTGAAATCTCATTAGTATTCAATTTGAACCTGTTTGTAGGCCAAAGTAAATTAAATCGATGTGTTCCACGCCTTGCTTGAAGACTCCGAATGTCAAATCATTTCTATTAATGAATAGTCGAGTTATATCAAACTTTTCTTATCCTACTTTTTAGAAGGCAAGATGATCGATCTGGATTCAATCATCTTGATCCAAAATTGTAAGTGACAAGAACATGTTTTTTGTTGAATTGGACCAACATTCAGGGGATGACCCCTACGTATGCAAATGCATTGTAATGAAACTAGGAAAAAAGGTTGTGGAAAGAAGGACAGAGGGAATTAAGTTTATGAATTTTCAATTTCAACCTTTGGTTATTGTTATAAGAATTGAAGACTAATGCAGAAAGCTTTTTTCCACATACGCGCTGTGCGGGTAAAAACTAGTTTTCTCGTCGTAGGGGCAACTGGAAAATCGACTGCAAAAGGATGAGGCGTTGTTAAATTTCATGTGCTACGAAGAAATGTATGGATTTCAGGAACAAGATCCCAAATTTCGTTTGAGGGCATACCATTATAGTGGCGATAGAACAGTGAAATGCTTCAATGAGTCAATAGAGTCGGCTAGCCAAGTGTCACCGATAAGCACATTAGTCCTCTTTTTTATACGGTCGAGAAACTACAAAATAGACTTTGAAGCATTGGTCCATAAATGATAGTTGTATTATGTTTTCAGAAACAAATTCCTTGAATCCGTCGTTAAATAAAAAGCTTTCTTCCAAAAGCTTTGATGGAATAATGCTATGATACATTAATACATCAAAATTCTGGGAAGTCGGCAATTGCTAATACTCTAAATGGTGGAAGACTCGAACCTTCTCTATTAAAGTATCTTTTACAAAATTCAGATGATTCATTATAGAGAACTTTTAACAAGATATCATTTGTAGGCTTTTTATTTGGATTATCTCTTAGTTGATGCCCCTACTGATGCAAAGCATAGTTTGGGAACTAGGAAAGTACACATGTTATGGAAAGGTGGATAGGGGAAGTATTGTGTGATTCACAGGCCAGTTGACTTTATATGTATCTGTTCTTCAGGAGACATGTAATGGTTTTAGCAACAGAAGAATAGTAAGCCGATAGAATTGGATACCCAACTCTTATTGATGAGCACCTTCACCCTTTCCTTTATGTAGTCGAAAAGCTTAAAAAACGATTTTGAAGTACTAGCTATTCCTTGAGAGTTGTAGTCTATTGTGGGTCGGATTTGTACAAGTCGTATAAAAAGTAAAGAGATTTTGATATAGTCAAAAGTTTGATCAAGTAGGAAGTTGGAGAATGATTGGAGTCTTGTTGGAACTAATCTTGAACTCGTTTTATGAGATCCCATCTATAACAACTTTAATAAAGATTTTGAAGCACTGGCCCATACATGAGAGTTGTAGTCCATTTTGGGTCGGATATATGTAAGTCGTATTAAAAGTAAAGATATCTTGATATCTTTAAAAGTTTGATCAAGGAGGAGATTGGAGAAAGATTGGAGTTTTGTGGGAACTTGAATCTTGAACTCCTTTGATGAGATCCCATCTATAACAAATTGAGTTCCCGAGATTTAAATCAAAAGGATTGATTACCTAGGGTTTTGAGGATTTTGATTCCGAAAGAAACCCTAAAATTTATATTTGTAGAGATTACAGTTTCATAGTTTCGACTGATATTTTCAGTACCATCCTAAGAAATTACTCTTTCTATGAAGACAAATCAAATATTGCTGATCAGCTTCAAAATCTCATAACCTAACATTTCACAACATCTAAAAAATTAAACGTACTGTGTAGTTTTGAATCCAAATCCAAAGATTTTTCATACTTATTTCGTACAAATAATTAAAATTTTGTTTGTTTGTTTTAATTTTTTCCACGATTAAAATCTTAATCACTTGTTTTATAATTAAAATCTGATGCACTAAATAATTTACGACACATTTCATAATTATTTGTGTATTAAATAAAATTTGCCTTAAAGGCCAGAAAATATATTTACGACCTTGTTTTAAATTTAAAATGGTCATTAAATTCAATATTTGTGCTTCCCTCATGTATAATTAATAAATCTCAGAACAAAATGGAAAGTCTCATAGCACCACCCACCTCTAAAAGAAATTTCCAAAGAAAAAATTTAACTTTTTGAACTCATCTTTTAAATTTTTATTAACATGATTTTTAATATTAATATGATTTTTTTAATAAAATTATAAAAAAAAGACTGCATTAGTCATTAAAATTAAGAATATGAATATGACAAATAAGATATGCAGGCAACCGAATGAGATGGTGCAGCATTGGGTAGTGATTACGCATGGCAACTAAGTTTAATTTATTTCTTTCTGGCTTTCAAAACAAGCCTACACATTTTATTTTTTTTTTTTCTGTTTTTTTCAATGGACTTTATGTAGCGTATCAACTTTATTTTTTCACTTTTTTATACATTCAAAGAAATGCCAGAAAACAACGCCTCTTGCTAAGAATTTTTCCGGTTCTATTTTTATGCAGCCAAACTCATTGTGGCGACGTTATCGTGGTGTTGCATTCATCCATGCAACCTTAAAAAATTTTCAAGTTTTTTCTTTGATTCTTTTTCAATTTTTTTGTATTTTTTGTATGAACTTCGAAATGGGGGAAGTGATTGGCAATGGAACGAACGTTAATGATAAAAGGAGTCAGAGAAAACTTTAAAGTGATACAGACTGAAATTAAGCATTTTTATCAAGTGTACGATGGATACTCTGTAGACTTGTTTAGGTTTATTGCGCTTTTCTTTGGGATACTGTAGAGTGAACCGCCGTGGTATAGCAGGTTAGTCATCCGCCTAGCTTACCAGAGGTCACAAGTTCAATCCCTGGCCAGACCAACTTGAAAAGACAATAAAATTTTCCAAAAAAGCTCTTCACAAGAGCTTGACATCTGGAAGTAGGAATTGAGTTCCAAGTTATTTCAACGGTTTTCCATAATTCCTTTAAATTTTTGGGGTTTTGAATGCGAACTCCTGCCCCTACGTCGTTCCAGAGATTCTCCAACTGAATTTATAACTTAAATTCAGATATTTAAGAGTGCTTGGTTTAGGCTTGTTAACATACTAAGATCATCTAAAATCCGTAAGAGGCCAGATTCTTATATACCTTGATTCTTCTGGAACTTTAGCCTTTTTTTTATTGTTACCTCGGTTAACCTCTACTATGATCATCTCTATCCTATGATTATCTCCTTAATAGAGTTTTTTAGTCAATTCCCAAAGTACCACCGAGGCCAGATTCCTATTTACCTTGATTCTTCTGGAACTATAGCCTTTTTTATTGTTACCTCGGCTAACCTCCACTATGATCATCTCTATCCTATGATTATCTCCTTAATAGAGTTTTTTAGTCAATTCCCAAAGTACCACCGAGGCCAGATTCCTATTTACCTTGATTCTTCTGGAACTATAGCCTTTTTTATTGTTACCTCGGTTAACCTCTACTATGATCATCTCTATCCTATGATTATCTCCTTAATAGAGTTTTTTTTAGTCAATTCCCAAAGTACCACCGAGGCCAGATTCCTATTTACCTTGATTCTTCTGGAACTATAGCCTTTTTTATTGTTACCTCGGTTAACCTCCACTATGATCATCTCTATCCTATGATTATCTCCTTAATAGAGTTTTTTTTAGTCAATTCCCAAAGTACCACCGAGGCCAGATTCCTATTTACCTTGATTCTTCTGGAACTATAGCCTGTTTTTATTGTTACCTCGGTTAACCTCTACTATGATCATCTCTATCCTATGATTATCTCCTTAATAGAGTTTTTTTAGTCAATTCCCAAAGTACCACCGAGGCCAGATTCCTATTTACCTTGATTCTTCTGGAACTATAGCCTTTTTTATTGTTACCTCGGTTAACCTCTACTATGATCATCTCTATCCTATGATTATCTCCTTAATAGAGTTTTTTTTAGTCAATTCCCAAAGTACCACCGAGGCCAGATTCCTATTTACCTTGATTCTTCTGGAACTATAGCCTTTTTTATTGTTACCTCGGTTAACCTCCACTATGATCATCTCTATCCTATGATTATCTCCTTAATAGAGTTTTTTTTTGTCAATTCCCAAAGTACCACCGAGGCCAGATTCCTATTTACCTTGATTCTTCTGGAACTATAGCCTGTTTTTATTGTTACCTCGGTTAACCTCTACTATGATCATCTCTATCCTATGATTATCTCCTTAATAGAGTTTTTTTAGTCAATTCCCAAAGTACCACCGAGGCTAGATTCCTATTTACCTTGATTCTTCTGGAACTATAGCCTTTTTTATTTTTACCTCGGTTAACCTCTACTATGATCATCTCTATCCTATGATTATCTCCTTAAAAGAGTTTTTTAGTCAATTCCCAAAGTACCACCGAGGCCAGATTCCTATTTACCTTGATTCTTCTAAAACTATAGCCCTTTGATTCAAAAACTTTTGCTATTTTGTAAATATGCCAATCCGTTAATAATATATCAATCTTTTCTGCTTTCCCGACATCTTCTAAACTAACATTATATGAAATATCCTAGGAATTACCCTCATTCTAGAGATATCAGCATTCACTTTATCAATACAGAGGACTTGATTTATATTTGAAAACTTTGGAAGAATTTTTAAAATTTTTTAATACAAAGTTAATTTATATCTGAAATCTCCTGAACGTTGTGACAAAGACCAAATGCTCTATAGAGTTCTCAAAACAGAGTCTCTAATGCAAATCGTACCCAGAATCCCGCTTAAGCAGTCTAGGACACTAGACTATTGGATCAGCCAAAAAATTTCGAAGACTTCTTCAGATTTGTTGTTACCTCTGTTTTATGTATTATATTGAAATCATCTCTAATCCTTAATAGAGTTTTTCAGTCATTTTCCAATGATATTCGTGATTTTTACAAAAGTATGGCCTTTTCGAGTCGTCAACTATCATAACTTTCCAAACATGTATAACCTTCTTTGAGCTAAACGGAAGCTTCAAGCAAAATGAGGTGAACCAACCAGCATCTTATTATTAATGTTGAGGACTTGCTTTACCATTGGATACTTTTAAAAACTTGTTCCTATTTTCGAATCTCTCGAAATTATGAGTTCTCCAGGCTTTTTCTTCGAAAGTATCGCCCCTTTTGATACAGAAGCTATTGTAACTCTCCAATTGAAAATTTCGCATTAGTTATTCTTCGTCTTCTGACAACAGCTTCGTTTCCGGATACTTTTAAGGAAGGTCTCATTGGAAAAAGCCTTTAGTCAAGCTGTACTCTAGAATCAACTTGTATCTTTTAAAAGCAGATATCTGGTTTTACCCTTAGGGTCTTTCCAAAATACTCCCATAAGTTTACTCTGAACTCCTATAAAGATAGATGGAGGAGTCGTAATAGACTGTCATTAAAAATCTTCTCCATGCTTTTCTTTCTAAAGTATCGCTACTATCGATACGGAAGCTATTGTAACTCTTCAATTCTGTATGTTTTGCATCACCGATCCGAAAAGTTCGAGTAATGTTGCTTCTTCAGGTAACATTAAGCTTCGTTCCTTTCCTGATATTTAAAAAAAGTTGTCATTGGATAAAGCATTTAGTCAAGCGGGACAGTGGAACTATCAAAAGAATCTTATTAAAGCAGATATCTGGGTTTATCCTCAAATAACTTCCAAAATACTCCCATCATTTTACCCTGAGCTCCTATCGATATA
This sequence comes from Stomorhina lunata, assembly GCA_933228675.1. Taxonomy (NCBI): domain Eukaryota; kingdom Metazoa; phylum Arthropoda; class Insecta; order Diptera; family Rhiniidae; genus Stomorhina; species Stomorhina lunata. The sequence continues at coordinate 37,468,813 of OW121744.1, forward strand.
GATGGAGGAGTCGGAATAGACTGTCATTAACAATTTTCCCCAAGTATCGCCTTTTGATACGGAAGCTTTTATAATTCTCCAATTATATATTTAAAACTTTGGATTACCGATTCAAAAAAGTTCTAGTAATTCTGGATCTACAAACAACATCAAGATTCGTCTCACGGATCGAGTCTTTAGTCAAGCGATACTCTGGAACCAAACAGCGTCTTAATAAACCAGATAACTGGGTTCATCCTTTGAGGTTTTTAAAGTAATCCCGAAGGTTTACCCTGAACTTTTATCAAGATAGATGGAGATGTCGGAACAGACGGTCATTAACAATCTAACCTAAGGGCAATTTGGATCTGCCGCTTAAGAATCTATAAATTAATTTGATAGGATTAACTAGAACTTTTTTGGATTAACCATCCAAAAAAAGTTCTAGTAATTCTGGATCTATAAACAACATCAAGATTCGTCTCATTGGAGCAAGTCTTTAGTCAAGCGATAACTGGGTTTATCCTTGGGGATTCTCCAAAGTACTCTCAAAGGTTTACCCTGAACTCTTATCAAGATAGATGGAGATGTCGGAACAGATGATAATTAACAATCTAACCTGATGGCAATTTGCCTCTGGCGCTTAAGAATCTATCAATTAATTTGATAGTAGGCTGTGGGTCCTTTTTCCTATAAATTTTACCACTCCTTGAAGCTATGAACGTCTCTTGCTATTATTTTGCAACTTCGCAGGTTTTTGCAAACGCTTTTCAGTTCATCTGGTTGTGGGAAAACAAAACTGACGTTTAAAGTTCCTTTTCTCTTTCTATTCAGTCAGGAACTCGAAATGGCGTTTGCGATTTCCCGCTATGTGGAAGACAGTTATTTGTGTTTCCGATATCTTCAGAGTAGAGTAGTAGTAGAAAGAGAGATCTGAAGTCTTAAAGGTAAATCCAGTTTATCTTGGGTTCAAAAAGAGGTCCCTTTGTAATTCCTGCAAGGCAGAGAGAAGAGTAAAATTTCTAAATTACAGTATATAAGAGGCTCAGTTAGAGCCAGCCGGATGCACCAATAAAAGAGCTTATGTTACGATTGTTGATGTTCGAGATCTCTGATAAAATAAAGGGAATCCCAGATGGAGGATCCTAATATCAGCAAGGGCTTGGCAGTGGCAGAGGAAATGAGTGATGGTTTCTTCCTCCTCTACATTGTGACAGCTCTGCAGTGGTCTAAACCTATTAAACAGTGTCCTGTTAGTACTGAGGCAACGATGCGAAGCTGACCATGATTGCAGATTGCTTACTTTCGTAAGTTGGGCATGTAAGTCTTTAGATCGAACAGGTCGTTTCTGTGGACCAATTGGTCTATGTGGACCTAAAAAGAAACTACTTGATGAGCAGTTTGCATGCTGACAACGGTATACCTATGAGTTGGTCAATGTTCTCCTGACCAAGGAGAGCACCACCTTTTGCTAGGTTGTCCGCAGTGATATTGCCTGGTACATTACTATGACAGCGTACAAAGAAAAGGTCAATGTTGGAATGTTTCGACATCTTATTAAGGGATGCCCGGCATTCACGGATGTCGTGTAGACCGATGATAAAGAATGAATGGCGGCAAGACTATCCGTACAGAAACGAATATCGTTAGAGTATATTCGGTGGTACGTGGGTCACTTGCTCGCCCTATAAATAGCTGAGATTTTAGCTTGAAGAATACTGCATTGTTTTGGGAGCTTGAATTTTATTTTTGTCCCAAAAAATGGGATGAATAAGCCCCCAGAAGTAACATTATCGAAATCGGGAAACTTTGGTTTCCATAAAATATTAATAAATGTTTCTGATTTCTCCAGAGTACTTAGAAGACTTCGAAGTAGATATCTTTGAAGATTTAAAGGTAAATCGAGTTTATTAAGGTATTTATGTGATAAAGATCAAGAGTCTCTAACTGTTAAGATTTCTGTTTTGGGAAATGTATCCCTATGAAAGATATGGGACATGGTAATAAATATTAAGTGAAACATGTTTCATAATATATATATTACATAAGATTAGTTCCAGTCTACTTTGAAGTACCTAAATTTTGTATGCTTCTGAAGGGCTCTCTAAAAAGTTACGTGCATAATGACAACAAAAATTGCCGACAACTTTTGTAACGATTCCTGAGCATTTCCTATCCATCCACCCATTTAATGAGTGCAGTGGCAAAATTGTTGGTTTAACTCTAAAGATATGAGAAATAATTTCAAAGTGAAAAAAAATCTGAAAAACTTAAGAAACTCGTTTTTTACTTTCGAAAGGGATAAACGTACAAGTTATCTTGTTTATAGACTTCAAGAGTCTTTAAGTGTTATACTTGTTCAATTTTTTAGTATTCAATTCCTTTATAAAAATTTTTACTTCAAAAAAAATTTACATATGCATTAAATTTAATAAACGCAAATAATTTTGTGTCATTGCCAAAACGCATTTAGCAGATGATGATTGTGATGATACATAAGAGAATCTGTTTAAAATTAATTTTCTTAGAAATTCTTTTTTTTTTTTGTTTTCAAATCTATTATTTTGACAGCAATATGGAGGCGTGTGGTTTTCCAAATCATTATTCTTTTTATAATTTTTTGTTTGTTTGAAATATTTAAAAAAATGATATTGTTTATTTTGGCTAAAAGAAAATGAACATAAGTAGATATTTTATGGCATTAAGAAGCTTTTTAGCACAGCTGTTGTTTCTTTTCTTCTTTGGAATTATTTTAATATTATTTCAAAATAAAAACCTATAAATTATTTATTATTAGTAATAAATTGTCTATTAAACAGTTAAATATGCTAAATAAATGTTTTTATTATAAATGCCAAAATGCAGTTTTTAATGCTAAACAGCTGTCATTTGAAATTTACAGTGTTTTCATTTTTATAGAATACACTGTCATGAAGAATATTTTTGAATTTAAAAGAGAGTTATTGTGAAGATAAGAGCATGCCATTAGTAAGAGTAACTTTATTTAAAGAGTAAATTTTTGTAAAAGAGTTAAATTTAAAGAGTAATTTAAAGAGTAAATTAAAGTTAAAACAGTGATGTCAACACCATGAAAATAGTTGATTAATATGACTTAACTAATTAGCTGAAGAAATTTTATTTTGCGAAGTTATCTTTAAAGGGAATTTTTCCTCATAAATATTGGAATTATGGCCAATTACATAATCCTATGGCCTAAGTTCAATTTTTTCTGGATTAAAATTTTAATGACTTCTAGCTTTTATTTTGTCAATAACTACCTCTACCGATTTTAAGTTTTTTTTTTGGAATCCTCAAAAGTAGAAAACCGTTTTATTTAGTGACGAGTCTAAATTTTATTTGGCAAACGCCTTGAAGCCCACAAAAAACACGTAGGAGGTAATGTAATGGTCAAGATGGTTTTTCGGCTATCGCAGTGGGTGCATTCCATCAAGTTGATGGAATAATGGACCATTTCAAGTACAGAGATACTCTTCAGACCAAAATGTTACCACATTCAGAGTGAAATATGACACCCGAATGGTGTTTTAACACGATAACGATCCGAAACACACATCGCAGTTGGCCAAAGAGTTTATTAAAGACAGTCGAATTCAAGTCCTTGATCGGCCGGCCCACTCACCGAACTTAATTCCCATTAAAAACATTTTTGGGATACTCAAAAGAAAGGTAGCCGAAAAGAGGTTCAAAAATAAAAGTGAGTTTTTCAAGAATTGAAATCCGAGTGGGAAAAAATTCCAAACAGCACGATAACAAACATTATTGCATCTATGCCCAGTAGATGTACGGATGTCATCGAAAAAAAAAGGTTTATACACGAACTACTGATTATATCAAAAATTATCAAATTAAATAATAATAATTTCCACGACAACATTCCAATTGCAACTAGTGGTACTTCTCTCAGACAATGAGCTGCATCCGATTCTACCTTTTAAATTCATTGAAAGGGACCTACGTTTTAACTCCGGCTGCAAACGGCAAATGCATTTGTTAGAGAAGTTTTTTATAGCCTAATTCTCAATAACCAGTGGCTAGCTGAGTTATGAGGTGGACCGCCGATTTTTTGAAAATTATTTTTCTTTCAAGTGGGTCTGGCCGGGGATCGAACTTGGGAACTCTGGTGTGCTAGGAGGATGACTAACCTGCTATACTACGACTTACAGTCTCGAAAATCTGTGTACCAAATGTTCTTGGAATCCGACTATATTTGATCATAACTCCTATAAAATATCTTGAAAGACAAAAGTCCCAAAAATTACAAAATACTTATAGAGCTAAAGATAATTGCAGTATTAATCGATAAAAACATTTTCGTTACAGTCGGTCCTTATTTCGTTACAGTCGTTCCATTTTTATGACATAAATCGGTTTATATGTTAAGTGGTAAAAAGTATCAAATAATGGAGCTTGACCGACTATAATATCGTGTTAATATGCAAACCTGCTAAATCCAGTTTTTAAGTAAAATAAGATTTGGTGTTAGATAAGCGGTCATTTTTGGTCACTTGTTATAAAAATTAGTGATAGTCGAAAATTTTATTCTAAACTTAAGTCTACAATATTAGATAATTTACATGGAACTCAAACAGATATCCAGGTTACTGTTTTATACCCACCATTCCGTTTGTCATTCCGTTTGTAATTTCCTTAATATTGGCTCAAAAACCAAAAGGGATATATATTCTGAATTCTAACTGATTGAGCGATGTTTGTCTTTCTGTCTGTCTAAACCAAAGGAACTCACTGAAACATGGCAACGATATTCTTCATTTCTGGAAAAATTTTGGTATTGAAACTGAGCAAAATCGGTTCACATTTAACCATAGCTCCCGTATAATCTCGCCTAGGCTAATCGCTTATTTGCTAATAAATGATAAATTATAATAGTAATGATCATAAAATTTGGTATATAGAAGTTGTTCATAAGTACAAGGCAGCATATCAAATTTCATAGAAATCGGTTCACATTCAGCCATAGCTCTCATACAAAACAACAACCGAATACACTTAAATGCCAATAAATTATAAACTATAATAGCTATGACCACTTAAGTTAGCATAAGGATGTTTTATGTCAATGCCACCCAGTGTGCACACAATCGGTAGCCATTTGAACATAGCTCTTATATAAAAAACTTGCGGAAACATAAATATACCATCCGTCAAATGAAAGCGCGAAAGCGCCTTAATGATAAGAGCTACAAGAACATTTTCAATATCTTCAGATTAAAAATGGGCGAAATCGGTTTACATGTGAACCGCAGTGGTATAGAATGTTAGTCATCCGTCTAGCATACCAGAGGTCCCAAGTTCGATCTTCGGCTAGACCCACTTGAAAAAATAAATTTTCTTTCCATATTTGTCTATAGCTTTCATATAAAAACTACTCCCGGAAATCACTAAAATGATATAAACGCCAATTAAAACTTATTAAATTATAATGTGCTGATGTTTGTAACGCATAGAAATATTGGTTTGAGACCCACCTTTTAGTATAGCGATCGAATCACTCCCTGAGTCTATTTAACGATGTCCATCATGTTGCTGGATATCCATGGTATAAAGATAATTTGATGAAATTTGGCACTCATATTTTGGTCTAAGGATGATTCCTATACATTTTGGGCAAAATCGAATTACTTTTTCTTGTATCTGCCATAGGGATGCCTTCCTGGAATAAAGTTTTTTGGCCCTTTAAAGCCACAAATTTAATTGTGTTTGAATAATATTCAACATAAATAATGCTTGTGTTAGTCGAAAGCAGTGTACCAAATTTTTTAGGAATCGGTTTAGGACACGACACATTCTGAAAAGTCTTTTAATTAATCAGAAAATCATAAAAACTCTTATAAATCTAAAGATATTTGCATTTTATTACTAAAACTAAGATAATCCTATCTTAATTGAAATTTTGAAAAATAAACATATGTATGTATGTGACCTTCTCCGAGAACAGGGTCCTAGTGTGTGAAAATTAAGTTTTGAGAAAAATAAAAAATAAAATTTTAAAGTTTTTCTAATTTTTATCGATTTTCCCAAGTTCTAACTAATTTCATCTTATTCTACACCCTTTCAGGTACCAGAATCCACTCTTAAGTCCAAACCCGTTTTTTGATCCGTTTTGGTCCCTTAACTCGGAGAAGGTGGTCCATATTTAACCTTCTTAGTGAAGGGTATCATAAAGTCGGGCATGGCTGTCTTTAGCTTTTGTTACATATTTTTTTTTTTAGAAATTTTGTATGTCGTTACGAAAACTTTTAAATCTGAAAATTTTTCTTTATATAGAAAACATTTTTTGCCTATAGAAAAAGTCTTGATGAAGTCAGTTCTTTAAGAAAAATAAATCTAATAAAATGAATAAATTTTTCTAAAGAAAATTGACGTCATAAATAATTTATAAAACAAAATTTTTATTTAGAACAATTTAATGTCATACATTTTTCTACAGAAAACATTTTGATAAATAAAATTTTTCAACTAAAAAAGAAATTCTAATAACATATATTTTTCTATAAAAAACTTCTGACAACACAGGAACCCCGATTTTAAACAAAAAAGTGATTTTTTGTTCCCAATTTTATGTACTTTCTTATCATAATGACCAGATGTTAAGATCAACGTGAAATAATAGCGCCAAATAAATTGGCTCAGTATCTAGATACTATTTGGCACATTTTTGCTAAAAAAAATATTCTGAGAAAAGCTGTCAACATGTACCAAATGTCAAGGTAGAATTAGCCGAACGTCCCCTAACGTGGATTAAACAAAACGTGTCAACTGTGCGATCTATAACAGCGTAGCCGTTGCATATCCAACACATGTTAAATTGTAATTAGTCTGGCAATTTAGCACATAGGTAACACTGCCAACAGCTGATCATTTTAATGTTTTCACTTTTATTGGCCTAACAACCCATCTTCTAATGTACTTTTTTCGTTTTTTTTTACTTTTTTTTATAAATTTTAAACACATTTAGAAAGTTTAATGCCATAAATACTTCTTCCAAATCCATTAAAAACTGATTTTTCAAATTGTACTTTTCAACATAAAAGAAGGAAAAACTTAAAATACTAAAATTTTTTTATGTCAGAACATATGACACGTTTTAATGGATTTGGTAACTATACAAACGTTTAAACGTAACGTCCCATTTCTACGTTCTTACATCAACGTTCGGCTAAACAAACTTTCATAGGTAGAATTTTCTAGATAATGAAAACAATTTAACGCTTTTAAAGCGTTGTTATGAGGAATAGTTGGCATCATTCATTTATTTATAACTAGTTATTGGTATAGAGTTGCTGTGTTTATATTTTTTTTCTTGGAATATTTAAGGGATTTTTAGAAATTTTTAAGGATTGGTGTAAAAAAATGTAAGAAAAGTAATTAAATATTTTGTAGATAATAATTAGTTACAGATTGTTTCAAATTTGAAATTTATTTTGAATTTGGTGGGTATTTTTTTGTAGTTAGGATTTTTATTTAAATTGTATATTAAATTCAACTTTTGCTAATTATTATTTTTATAAAAATTAATTATTTTATATATTATGTTTATGAATTTTCTATACAATTTACCTAAATTGTTGTTAAGGCAAATTCTTTATAAAATTTTCCTATGTCTGTGACGAAATTAGAAAAATTTATAAAGTGTGAAAATTTTCAGAAACTTACGTACTACATAGACATACTTAGATTTTGTTCGGAACATCTGCTAAATCTAAAATAATTTCAATTTTGTTGTTGAATATCTTTAAAAGTTTTATTTTAAAAATTATTAAAATTTCTAAAATATTTTTTTTTAACACAAAAATATTTTAATGCGTATTTTTTTTTTTTTTTGAACAACAAAATAAAAATGATGAAATTATCACAAACAAAATACATTTAAATAATGTAAACAAAAAAATAAAATAAAGTGAAATTTTTGAAATTTAATGGCCAGTTCTGGTAAGTTCTTAAAAACAACATATTTTTCCACCTCTAAACGCATTCACCTACCAATGATTAATTTTTATTTTAGGATTCCTAACACTTAAACATTTTTAAGAAAACAAAAGCAAACAAAATAATCTACTTCATCTCTAAAAATTATTAGACATAAAATTTTCAGAAAAACAAGAAAATCTAATAATAAAAGAAAAGAAAGGCAAACGAGGCAAGAAAAATTTAAGAAAAATCCCAACACCCACAACCAAAATTTTCTCGTTTGATTAGTTGGTTCAGCCTGGGTGACATGTTTAGAAAAAAAAAACATCAAAAAATAATGTATCTAGTAGAATATATATATACAGGATGTATATAAAAATTTAAAGGCAATAATTCCATTTCACATAAACTAGCAGACTGTACACTTTACACCCAAAGCTCATCACCCAAAACTACACAAAACACCCATAACGAGATCACAATTTGACTAAATTAACAATTTGTTGTTTAACAAAATGTATCTAGAAAGATTTTTGTTTAAAATCGAGTAATATCAAAAAAATGGATCCGCAATTGTGGCTGCTCTCAATGTTTATATCCCTCAAAAAGGTAGTTAAAATTGTTCTTTTTTTTTGTTTAATTAAAATTTATTAAATGTCTCGCTTTCTTGAAAAATAATTCAATAATTTCTTTTAACTTGGCTTTTTTTTTCTAAATATTTCAGTTTAATTTTTTCTTTCTAAAAATTAATTTTTGCATTTGTTTTATATATTTTTGTGTGCTAATTTCAAACTAATTGTTTATAATGAAAATTTATTTATTATAAACCATAAATACCATGTATATACAGAAAAAAAACTTATTATATTTTTAAAATCATTAAACCCCAAAATAAGTAAATAAAAACTACAAAATTTTATTTTAACCATAAATTATTGTTTTTTTAATTATTATATTTTGTTTAATAAATTGTTGGTAAAACGTATGTAAACCATTGGCTAATATTTAGTAATAATTTTATGAATATTCTAATTTTAATATTTAAAACAAAAAATTAACCAATTAATAACTGAAATGAAGTATTAAGTACTTAAATAAACTTACAAACAAATTACAGAAATAATTATTGAAACTATTGCCGCACTCAACTCAACTCAGTTTAGTCGTGTACCAGTCAAACCAACTTTTACTCAACTTTCAAATTTTCGAAAAATTTCCAATAAAAATAGGAAACTTTTAATAAAATAGGAATTTTTTTTAAAATTTCCAAAAAAAAAGGAAATTTTTGAAAAATATCCAATAGAAAGAAGAAATTTTTGAAAAATTTCCTATAAAACAAAGGAAATTTTTGAAAAATTTCTAATAGAAATAGGAAATTTTTGAAAAATTTCTAATAGAAATAGGAAATTTTTGAAAAATTTCCAATAAAAAAAGGAAATTTTTGAAAAATATCCAATAGAAAGAAATAATTTTTGAAAAATTTCCTATAACCCAAGGACATTTTTTAAAAGTTTCCAATAAAAGTAATAAATTTTTGGAAAATTTTCTATAAAAATAGTAAATTTTTGAAAAATTTCCAATAAAAATTGGAAATTTTTGAAAAATTTCCTATAAGATCCCATTAAAAAAGGAAATTTTTGAAAAAATTCTTATAGTAATAGGAAATTTTTGAAAAATTTCCTATAGAAATAGGAAATTTTCTTTAAAAAAGAAATTTTTAAAAAATTTCCAATAAAAATTGGAAATTTTTTAAAAATTTTTTATAAAAATAGGAAAATCTTGAAAAATTTCTTATAAAAATAGGAAACGTTTGAAAAATTTCGAATAAAAATAGGAAATTTTTTAAAAATTTCCAATAAAAATAGGAAATTTTTGAAAAATTTCCAATAAAAATAGGAAATTTTTGAGAAATTTAAATAAAAATAGGAAATTTTTGAAAATTTTCCAATAAAATAAAAATAAAATAAGAAATTTTTGAAAAATTTTTTATAAAAATAAGAAATTTTTGAAAAATTTCTTATAAAAATAAGAAATTTTTGAAAAATTTCTTATAAAAATAAGAAATTTTTGAAAAATTTCTTATAAAAATAAGAAATTTTTGAAAAATTTCTTATAAAAATAAGAAATTTTTGAAAAATTTCTTATAAAAATAAGAAATTTTTGAAAATTTTTTTATAAAAATAAGAAATTTTTGAAAAATTTCTTATAAAAATAAGAAATTTTTGAAAAATTTCTTTTAAAAATAAGAAATTTTTGAAAAATTTCTTATAAAAATAAGAAATTTTTGAAAAATTTCTTATAAAAATAAGAAATTTTTGAAAATTTTTTTATAAAAATAAGAAATTTTTGAAAAATTTCTTATAAAAATAAGAAATTTTTGAAAAATTTCTTATAAAAATAAAAAATTTTTGAAAAATTTCTTATAAAAATAAGAAATTTTTGAAAAAATTCTTATAAAAATTCCAATAAAAATAACAAATTTTTGAAAAATTTCCTATCAAAATAAGAAATTGTTAAAAAATTCCTATAAAAATAAGAAATTTTTAAAAATTTCGTAGAAAAATGAGAAATTTTTGAAAAATTTCTTATAAAAATAAGAATTTTTTTAAAAGTTTCCTATAAAAATAGGAAATTTTTGAAAAAATTCCTATCGAAATAAGAAATTTTTAAAAAATTCCTATAAAAATAAGAAGTTTTTAAAAATTTCTTATAAAAATAAGAAATTTTTGAAAAATTTCTTATAAAAGTAAGAAATTTTTGAAAAATTTCTTGTAAAAATAAGAAATTTTTGAAAAATTTTTTATAAAAATAAGAAATTTTTGAAAAATTTCTTATAAAAATAAGAAATTTTTGAAAAATTTCGTATAAAAATAAGAAATTTTTGAAATATTTCCTATAAAAATAAGAAATTTTTACAAAATTTCCAATAAAAATAACAAATTTTTGAAAAATTTCCTATCAAAATAAGAAATTTTTAGAAAATTTCTATAAAATTTCAATAAAAATAAGAAATTTTTAAAAATTTCCTATCAAAATAGGAAAATTTTTGAAATATTTCTTATAAAAATAAGAATTTTTTGAAAAATTTCCTATAAAAATAGGAAATTTTTGAAAAAATTCCTAAAAAAAATAAGAAATTTAAACAAAAAAACAATTTATAAAAATAAATAATTAAAAAAAAAAATTTATAAAAATAAGAAATTTTTCAAAAATTTCTTATAAAAATATGAAATTTTTCAAATATTTCTCATAAAAATAAGAAATTTTTCAAAAAGTTTTCATAAAAATAAGAAATTTTTCAAAAATTTCTTAGAAAAATAAGAAATTTTTGAAAAATTTCTTATAAAAATTAAAAATTTTTGCAAAATTTCTTATAAAAATAAGAAAATTTTAAGAAATTTCCTATAAAAATAAGAAACTTTTGAAAAATTTCTTATAAAAATAAAAAAATTTTGAAAAATTTCTTATAAAAATAAGAAATTTTTGAAAAATTTCTTATAAAAGTAAGAAATTTTTGATTTTTTTTTTTTAAACTCAACTAAATTGAGTTGAGAACGGTAATAGGGGTATATTTTAGGATATGCAGAATAAAACGTACTTCTTTACTTATTTACAATTTTTGGAAATTTAAGATTTCCAAATAATAAAAAAGCAATTTTTCAAAAAATGGAAGAAGTACGTTTGGTTCTGATACTCCTCATTTAACGAAAATTTAAGTTTTAAAAAACACATATCATTTAATGACTTATAATTTTAATGAACTTAGGATATATATTTGTATTTAGCATTGAATTTAAAAAGCTCAACAAGGATAGATTGAGCCCTAAATTTGTATATAATTTGAAATTTTAGTTACAAAATTTTTGACTCTTTAAAATTTTTCCAACATTTCTAAATTCAAATACTAAATTATTTAAATAACTTTAATTTTTTGCTTAAAATCAGAAAACAAAACCAAAAATATCAAATATCTGTTTTTAATATTTATATAAATCGACGCTAAGGAACAAGTCATAACGACATATATCTGTCAAAAATTGTTTTCTACAAATTTTTAAAATTCTAAAATTTTAAAAATATTTATGTTACATATGTTGATATTCCGGTTCATTAGCCAATTTCACAATATCTATTTATTTATTTATTTATTTCAGTCTGTAGCATAAGTATAAATAAACTGCTAGACGTCACTTGTCAATCTCACTTTTGACGTAACACCTCAATTTCACGTTTGTAGATATTTTTATTTATCGTCAGTATAAACGTGCATACAAAAGATTTAGGAACTTTACAATACCTTGTTACTGACGTTTTGTTTTTGAAATCCCGCATGATTTTAAATGTCAATTGATCTTTTTTTTAACACTCTGATGTAAACACAAAATCATATGTTACAGTACAAACCTTCACGATTTTCAAATTTTTCAAAAATTTCTTATTTTTATAGAAAATTTTTCAAAAATTTCATATTTTTGTAGGAAATTATTTAAAAATTTCTTATTTTCATAGGAAATTTTTCAAAAATTTCTTATTTTCATAGGAAATTTTTAAAAAATTTCTTATTTTCATAGCAAATTTTCAAAAATTTTTTATTTTTATAGGAAATTTTTCAAAAATTCTTTATTTTTATAGGAAACTTTTCAAAAATTTTTTTATTTTAATAGGAAATTTTTTATTTTTATGTTTTTAAAAAATTTCTTATTACTATAGGAAATTTTTCAAAAATTTCTTATTTTGGCAGGAAATTTTTCAAAAATTTCAGATTTTTATAGGAATTTTTTTTAATTTCTTACTTTTATAGGAAATTTTTCAAAAATTACTTATTTTCATAGAAAATTTTTCAAAAATTTCTTATTCATATAGGAAATTTTTTTTTTTAAATTTCTTATCTTTATTGGAAATTTTTCAAAATGTTCTTATATTTATAAAACATTTTTCAAAAACTTTTCATTTATATAGGAAATTTTTCAAAAATTTCTTATTTTTTTAGGAAATTTTTAAAACATTTTTTATTTTGATAGAAAAATTTTTCAAAAATGTCTTCTTTTTATAGGAAATTTTTCAAAATTTTTAATTTTCATGGAAAATTTTTCCAAAAAAATTTTTTTCTATAGGAAATGTTTCAAAAATTTCTTATTTTGTTTAGGAAATTTTTTAAAAATTCCTTATTTCTAAAGGAAATTTTTCAAAAATGTCTTAGTTTTAACGGAAAATTTTCAAAAATTTCTTAGTTATAGTGGAAATTTTTCAAAAGTTTCTTATTTTCATAGAAAAATTTTCCAAAATTTTTCAAAAATTTCTTATTTTTATACGAAATTTTTCAAATTTTTTTTATTTTTATTAGAATTTTTTAAAAATTTTTAATTTTTTTTAGGAAATTTTTCAAAAAATTTCTTATTTTTATCGGAAATTTTTCAAAAATTTTTGATTTTAGTAGGAAATTTTTCAAAAATTTCTTATTTTTATAGAAAACCTTTCAAAAAATTTTTATTAGGACATTTTTCAAAAATTTTTTATTTTTATAGGAATTTTTTTAAAAATTTCTAATTTTTATAAGAAATTTTAAAAAAAATTCTTATTTTATAGGAAAATTTTCAAAAATTTCTTATTTTTATATGAAATTTTTCAAAAATTTCTTATCTTTAAAGGAAATTTTTCAAAAATTTCTTATTCGTGTGAAACGGGACCTATATTAAATTTTTCAAAAATTTTCTTATTTTTATAGCAAATTTTTCAAAAATTTCTTATTTTTACAGGAAAATTTTAAAAAATTCCTTATTTTTATAGGAACTTTTTCTAAAACTTCTTATTTTTATAGCAAATTTTTCAAAATTTTCTTATTTTTATAGAAAATTTTTCAAAAATTTCTTATTTTTATAGGAATTTTATCTAAATTTTCTTATTTTTATAGAAAATTTTTCAAAAATTTCTTATTTTATAGGAAATTTTTCAAAAATTTCTTATTTTTAAAGCAAATTTTTCAAAAATTTCTTATTTTTACAGGAAATTTTTCAAAAATTCCTTATTTTTATAGGAACTTTTTCTAAAACTTCTTATTTTTATAGAAAATTTTTCAAAAATTTCTTATTTTTATAGAAAAATTTTTCAAAAATTTCTTGTTTTTATGAGAAATTTTTCAAAATTATCTGATTTTTATAGGAAAATTTGCAAAAATTTCTTTTTTTTAAGGAAATTTTGCAAAAATTTATTTTTTTATATAGGAAATTTTTCAACAATTTCTTATTTTTGTGATCACTAATTTTTTCATACCAAAAATTGATTTTTTTGATTTTTTTTATAAAAAACTTTAGCTAGATTAAGTCTTACTTTTTCCTTTATTAGTTTGGAAAAAAATTCCTAATCTCCTATTGTTATTATTGTAATCTCAATTGTATCTGACAATTCTGTGGGTTGTTGCTAAAAGGGCCAATGTCTATTTTTAGCTTTTTTAAATTGATATTTGCATTAGATTCTCTTCTTTACAGTCTTTTATTTGGATCCAATAGCTAATCTCTAACATAACTTAGAATAGATTATGATGAAAATTAAAACTTTAAATCAAATTTTCTTAAAACTATTTTTTTTACATTGGCCCTTTTAGCACCAAGCCACAGAATTATGTTTAATGTATTTGATATTAAAATCGTTTTATCATAAATAGGATTTATTATACCAAATTAATGATAATTTCCTAAATATTTAATGATATATAAAAATTTCTGAAAAAAAATGTATAAATTTATTTTGTTTAATTTGAAATTTTTGAATGCAATGACGCAATTTCAAAAAAAAAAGATTCATTTTAACTCATTTATAAGAAATCAATTAAACAAACAAAACCGTTGCCAAAAGCATTTAGACAAAAAACAATTTTGAAATATTTATGTTTGAAAATACATGATAAAAAAAGAAAAATGTGTGTTAAATTTTTTGAAAACTGACAGGCTTTAGGAAATAAAAAATGATGCAATATTTTTTATGTGAAACATTTTGTGAATATGAGATATTTTAAAAATTAAATTAAAAAAATATAAAGTTTTTTAAGAAATTTAAAGCTCTTTAATAAGAAAAAGAAATAAATTTTTGGGTTATATTGTTTATTTAAAGAAATCCCAGAAACCGGTAAATTTATTACTAAACGGTAACCCTTGAGAATGTTTGAGAAGTGAGTTATGTTTGCTCACGCTCAGAGAGTATTGTTTTGGCTACAGTAAGGGCTAATGTTATGAAAACACTTAAATAAATAAGCTCCCGCTACAGTATTGGTTAGAATAATAAGAACATTCCTATTTTTTGAAATCAAAAGAATTGCGCATTTTTTCAAAAGTTCAAATATAAATAAATGAAAACTAATAAATTATTTCAAAATTTAAGCTAAAACATTTTTCTTACCCAAAACGTCATTGTCACATTATTACGTTTTAACATTAAAATTAATTTTACGCTAAATTTATCATTCGACATTTAAGAAAAACAAGAGCTAAATTTAAAAAAAAAAAAAATATTAAATATAAAAATTTGCCATAAAATAAA
This sequence comes from Stomorhina lunata, assembly GCA_933228675.1. Classification (NCBI taxonomy): domain Eukaryota; kingdom Metazoa; phylum Arthropoda; class Insecta; order Diptera; family Rhiniidae; genus Stomorhina; species Stomorhina lunata. The sequence continues at coordinate 37,484,275 of OW121744.1, forward strand.
AATAAATGCTAATGCTTAGCAGCTGCATGTAAGCCACTATCAAATGCTAAAACCAAATAATTCAAATATTTTTTAAATATTTAAAAAATGATTGATATATTTTTTTTAAAAATTCACCAAAATTTTTTTTCTTTTTCTAAAATTTTAGAATTTGCTTGGGTAACTTTAACCACAAATGATACCTATTCCTTGGGTGCCTTAGTCTTGGCTCATTCTTTAAGAAAAGCCGGTACAAAACATCAATTGGCCGTTTTGGTTACACCTGGTGTCTCAGAGTCTATGCGCGGCAAACTGAAAGATGTCTACAATGTAGTGCAGGAAGTCAATATTATGGACTCACAAGACTCAGCCAATTTGGCCTTATTATCCAGACCCGAATTGGGTATTACCTTCACCAAATTGCACTGTTGGCGTTTAGTACAGTTTGAGAAATGTGTCTTCTTGGATTCGGATACTTTGGTGATATACTTGTCTAAATTCTTTGAAAAATTCAGTATAACAGTTTTTTCTCTTTAGATCTTACAAAATTGTGATGAACTTTTTGAACGTGAAGAATTCTCCGCCGCTCCCGATGTCAGCTGGCCCGATTGTTTCAATTCCGGTGTCTTTGTCTACAAACCCAGCCAGGAGACCTTTAACAAAATCGTCGAATTTGCCGTGAAATATGGCAGTTTTGATGGTGGTGATCAGGGTCTCTTGAATCAATATTTCGCCGATTGGGCTACCAGCGATTTGAACAAACGTTTGCCTTTCTTGTACAATGTCACCGCTTACGCTTCGTATTGCTATTTGCCCGCCTTCAAACAATTCAGAGATAAGATTAAGATTTTGCATTTTGCTGGCAAATTGAAACCCTGGTTGATTCAATTCAATTCACAAAGTAAAACACCCTGTGTTCCCTCGGACTATGGTCATGCTGCTGATTTGATTCAACTCTGGTGGAACATCTTCTTCGATAATGTTCATCAAAATTTAAGTGAAAATATGGTAAGTCTGTTTGAATTTTTCGTCTACTTTAATAACCCTTTAAGTTTGTTTTCATGTTGAAAGTTTTGATTTAAAATTTTTTGAGTTTAATGATTTCTTTACTCTTTTTGTTCTTGGTTTAACTGACTAATTTGTTATATCAATTCGATTATCACTTTCATCTCGTACTATGACTATAGCCTATCTATAGATTCTCGACTATTGTCTATAGTATCGACTATAGTTTGTCTATGGTATCGAGTTTGTCTATAGTTTCGACTATAGTTTGTCTATAGTCTAGAATATAGTCCGACTATAGTCCGATTATAATAGCGACTATTGTCCGAGAATAGTAGCGACTATTGTCCGACTATAGTAGCGACTATAGTCCGACTATAGTAGCGACTATAAAACGACTATAGTAGCGACTATAGTCCGACTATAGTAGCGACTATAGTCCGACTATAGTAGCGACTATAGTCCGACTATAGTAGCGACTATAGTCCGACTATAGTAGCGACTATAGTCCGACTATAGTAGCAACTATAGTCCGACTATAGTAGCGACTATAGTCCGACTATAGTAGCGGCTATAGTAGCGACTATAGTAGCGGCTATAATAGCGACTATAATAGCGGCTATAGTAGCGACTATAGTCCGTCTATAGTCTCGACTATAGTCCGTCTATAGTATCGAATATACTCCGTCTATAGTCTCGACTATAGTCCGTCTATAGTCTCGACTATAGTCCGTCTATAGTCTCGACTATAGTCCGTCTATAGTATCGACTATAGTCCTTCTATAGTCACTCTATAGTAACCCTATAGTTTCGACTATAGTCCGTCTATAGTCTCGACTATAGTCGATCTATGGTCTTGACTATAGTCCGTCTATAGTCGCTCTATAGTAACCCTATAGTTACGACTATAGTTCGACTATAGTTCGTCTATGGTCTCGACTATAGTCCGTCTATGGTCTCGACTAGAGTTCCTCTATAGACTCGACTATAGTTCGACTTTATTCCGTCCATAGTCTCGACTGGAGTCCCCCGATATCTCGACTATAGTCGGTCTAAAGTCTCGACTATAGTCTGTCTAAAGTGTCGACTATAGTCTGTTTATAGTCTCGACTATAGTCCGTCTATAGTCACTCTATAGTAACTATAGAGTCCCGACTATAGTTCGTCTATAGTCCCTCTATAGTCAGTCTATAGTCTCGACTATAGTCCCCCGATAGTCTCGACTATAGTCCGTCTAAAGTCTCGACTATAGTCCGTCTATAGTCTCGACTGTAGTCCGTCTATAGTCTTGACTATAGTCGTCTATATTCACTCTGTATTGACTCTAGTCTCGACTATAGTTCGTCTTTAGTCCGTATAAGCCTCGACTATAGTTAATCTATAGACTCGACTATAGTTCGTCTTTAGTCCCTCTATAGTCTCGACAATAGTCCCCCGATAGTCTCTACTATAGTCTGTCTAAAGTCTCGACTATAGTCCGTCTATAGTCTCGACTATAGTCGTCTATAGTCTCGACTATAGTCGTCTATAGTCTCGACTATAGTCGTCTATAGTCACTCAATATTAACTCTATAGTCTCGACTATAGTTCGTCTATAGTCTCGACTACAGTTCGTCTATAGTCTCGACTATAGTCCGTCTAAAGTCTCGAATATAGTCCGTCTAAAGTCTCGACTATAGTCCGTCTAAAGTCTCGACTACAGTTCGTCTATAGTCTCGACTATAGTCTGTCTATAGTCTCCACTATAGTCCGTTTATAGTCTCGACTATAGTCCGTCTATAGCTTATACTATAGTTCGTCTATAGTCCCTCTATAGTCTCAACTATAGTCCGTCTATAGTCTCAATTATAGTCCCCCGATAGTATCGACTATAGTCCGTCTAAAGTCTCGACTATAGTCCGTCTATAGTCTCGACTATAGTCCGTCTATAGGCTCGTCTATACTCTCGACTATAGTTCATCTATTGTCTCGACTATAGTCCGTCTATAGTCACTCTATAGTCTCGACTATAGTTCGTCTATAGGCTCGACTATAGTCTGTCTATAGTCCGTCTATAGTCTCGACTATAGTCCGCTTGTAGTCTCGACTATAGTCCGTCTATAGCCTAGACTATAGTTCCTCCATAGACTCGACTATAGTTCGACTACAATACGTCTTTAATCTCGACTATGGTCCTCCGAGAGTCTCGACTATAGTTCGTCTAAAGTCTCGACTATAGTCCGTCTAAAGTCTCGACTACAGTCCGTCTATAGTCTCTACTATAAGTATAGTCCGTCTATAGTCTCGACTGTAACCTGTCTATAGTCTCGACTATAGTCCGTCTACAGTCTCTACTATAGTCCGCCTATAGTCTCGACTATAGTCTGTCTAAAGTCTTCACAATAGTCCATCTATAGTCTCGAATATAGTCCGTATATAGTCTCGTCTATATTCCGTCTATAGTCTCGACTCATGGTCCCGACTAAAGTCTTTCCATACTATATTCTTGTCTATGGTATCTTTAAAAGTCGAGTCATTAGTCCATCGTTTTAAGTTCCCCATTGATTTCTTATGCTTAAATAATTAAAAAAAACCTTGAATATATTCCCATTAAGCTTTGAATTGAAAAAATGTATTAATCATAAAAATTGTTCCCCAAGCTTGCACTTGTCGTTCCTAGCGACAAGCAGGAAAATGTTAAGACTGTTAGTGAGCCGGAGGTAAGATCAGCAAAAGCATTAAGAAAATATTTTCACAACTTCTTCACTCAAATGCACCCCTAGCACTTATATATAAATATCCACAAATAAAATATTTTTATTTAAATGTTCCCATTTCATTATATGAATCCTTGAAGTTTTCAATATCTTTAATTTGCCACAAAATTTACTATATATTTTCTTTCAAAAAATTCTATTTATTTACATTTTTCTTATTATTTTTTCTTGAATAATTATAATTTTTTGTTTGGTGTTGGCCCCACCCAAATCATTGATGTCTCGAGACAATTAGAATATCTTTTTTTGTTTTATCCAAGAAATGAATACAGTCTACTTTTATCGTTCACCCATACCAAATTGATTTTTTTTTGTTTTTTGTACACTTTGAAATTGAGTTCGTAATATCGAAAGATCTTTTGGCCCGATGCCAGATTATTTGGCAAAAAGTGTGCAAAATGTATTTAAAATGCTTATGGAGGAAGTCTATATACAAAATATGCCAAATACTTGTCGCATTCAGAGAACAACATTTATTTTTTTATTCAAAATTCATGGAAGGTTATTTTAGAATTTCAAAATTTATTTAGTTTTAAGGTTAACGATTCTGATCTCACGTTACTTTCCTAACTCTGAATGAGACAAGGGTACTCGTTTCACTCTTCGGGTTTTATCTTAAGGAAATTTACTTACAACAGCAAGACTTAATGACTCCAATAGTATAACACTTCGTTATCGGTAATTGGATATTCCATTTTCGTTTATATATTCTATTTTATTTATTGGTTTAGCCATTCCCATTTTATCCTAAAAATGTAAGTTCTTCTATAGCTTCGATTATGGTCCATCTGTAGTCTCGACTAATGTCCATTATGTTTCATCTATAGTCTGAACTATAGTCCGTCTACAATCTCAACTACAGTCTATTTATAGTTTCGACTATAATCCGTCTAGAGTCCCTACTATAGTCCGTCTACAGTCTCGACTATGGTTTGTCTATAGTCTTAACTTTAAACCAACTATAGTTTCAAATATGGTCCGACTATATAGTTTCGACTTTAGCCCTATAATAATCTCAACTAAAGTCCATCTATATTCTCGACTATATTCCGTCTGTAATATCGGCTTTAGTTTGTCTATAGTCTTAACTTTAATCCGACTATAGTTTCAAATATAGTCCGACTATAGTCCGTCTATAGCTTCGACTTTAGCCCTTTAATAGTCTCAACTATAGTTCATCTATATTTTTGACTATATTAAGTCTATAATATCGGCTATAGTTTGTCTATAGTCTTAACTTTGATCCGAATATAGTTTCTAATATGGTCCGACTATAGTCCGTCTATAGCTTCGACTTTAACCCTATAATAGTCTCAACTATAGTCCATCTATATTCTCGACTACTCCCCGTCTATAATCTCGGCTATATATTTTAGTAATCGTTCCCATTGAATCCGCAATATCCACATTTTTGTAATGGAAAGGCAAAACAGGTTAGGAGAACTAATTTGAGCATTCCTGTATTGATACTGTTAGAGAAAATCTCTGCTATAAACTAAATTCCACATACGAACTGTGTCGTCAGAGAACATATTTACTCTTGAGAGTGTTGTTCGGTCTGTTCGACGACTAAGTAATGAGCGTAAGAAAGTTCGAGTGTCTGTACAAGTTCCCTGATGTTATTCGAGCACATTCCAAAGTAGTAACGATAGAATTGTTCGTTACAACCAGTATTGAGACGTAGATGCAGGGGGATCAAATGAGTTGGGCATTCTACTATCAGCGATAAGCCCTTTTATTGTCTCCTGTACTCGGTCGTAAATCTCTAAAATAGACTTTGAAGCAAAAGATAATGCATGAAAGTTGTACTTCATTTTCAGTTTGATTTAAGTTAAATTGAATGAGACCATTTTTCTGACAGTCTATCATTTCCTTATTATATCAGTCGAACCAGAAACGGTGGGTTATAATTGCAATGAGTCAAAAGGAATCACTTCACCAAACATTTTTACTAATAGCTTGCCCCAGTTCAAAAAAACCTTTTAATTAAAACAATCACAGAAGCACGTGTGATTTTAGTGTTTGTGAGTGTCATTTAAATATTCATATGATTAGTTTTTTGTCTCATATCACTATGAATGAACCCTGTAAATTATATGATAGCGCCTGTTGTGTAACCGCCAAAAGATCCATCTAACTTATATGTTAATAAATGACTCACCTAATATAAATCAACACTTAGTCCAAACATCTGAATCTAGAGACCTGTAGCTTTGTCACATTCCCATTGTTGGTTTTGTTGCCCAGTACTAAGGCTTTAAAAAGCTCTTAAGTCGGCAGATATCAATACCAGCCAGATCGTCTAGGTCGCTTAAGAAAGTTGAAAACAAAATTAATCCCCTACTGTTCGCCTTGTCTCCAAGGCTACTGCAAAGGTCATTAGTAGTAACCTTCTTCTTAATTGTATGTCTTCCAATTAAACGGTGTCCGGTTATAACAGACACGAGCAATGAGACATCAGGTCTTGATAATGACAGCAACCAGTGAGAGCATCCAAACAGGGCCACATCTGTTTGGAGTGAATAAAGCCATTGACAGACTCCCGTCTATTATTTGCTAAAAAGTAAGATCTCTCTCTCAGTTGGAACTTGAAAGTGGCTAGAAGCATTCCTACAGACTCCAGTTCGGCTTGAATCGGTAAAGTATTCTTGTAAGATCGTCTGCTCTTCAATTATCTGTAATATTCCTGCGTCCCGGCACCCATATGATGTTTATACTGAACTGCTGGGCCATTTCGTTAAGAGATTTGCTGCAACTTAGGACTAATGTTGAAATCAGTAAGACACAGTCTAGAGATTTAATGTCACCTTAGCAGTCAGAGAATATATTAATACATTGTTATGAGAACATTATATCTTAAGTTTTGAGACGTCAGTGTAGAAGTCTATATACTGCCTTTTACCAAGACCTCTGCCGTTCCAAGCATCTTTATCTGTATCCCTATCTGGTATATATGTAGGGTTGCCAGTCAGGCTGGATTCGACTGGATTGTCCACCTTTTTTAGTGCTTGTCCAGTGTCAAGCTAAAGCTAAATTTGTCCAGCTGAAAGGTGAAGAATTTAAATGTTTTGAATATTTAAAAAAAAACTATTTTTATGAAAAAGAACGCAATAAAAACTTTTGCAAGTGTGTATTTTTTTTTTTTTTACTTAAGCGATTTATGCGTTGATTAATTGATTGCTTGATCAAGATTATTTTGTAATAAAATTACCCTCTATCAAATTTCCCCATTGTACTTACATTACTTAAATGGCCCATATCGAAACTTATGTCGTTATTTATGTTGACGGCGGTACCAAGTTAAATAAATTCTTTTACAACCTCGTAGCTATAATTCTCAACAATCACATGTTGGACCACATGTGATTGTTGATCTTGAGGAATACCTGCTTGTAGAAACCAGCAGTTTTGTTTTGATTCATTGATCCATTTTATTAGATTCCTTTTCGATACTTAAAAAGGCGGCATTCAAATCGCGCAATGTGCGTCCCATGATATCAGTGTTATCGACAAACGCGAGTAGCATGGGTTTTCGCAATTCGGTTTATCAAAAATTTTATGATTAATCGAAGCAAATTATTAAAGCAAGTTTTTTATTATTAATGTCCAGCTAATTTTTGGGTTGTCAAGCTTTTTTTCCTTAAGTCCTTGCCCTCTTACAAGAGTAAAGTGCTACTGTAGCTTTTTTTTCGCCCAGTCATGAATATTAAGCTTGAAATCCAACTTATTGTCCAATATTACGCCGAGGTACTTTGCACAGTCCGCTTGAGTCGTCGTCGGCTTATTCGCGTAAACCATCGACTTCAAAAAACACCAAAGAAAAAAATCTAAAGGTGTTAAATCATAAATAACACGACCGGGAAATCACTAATGTAGCAATTGAATTGTTTCTCTGGCTGTATGACATATGGCGCCGTGTTGTTGAAACCACATATCCTCCACATTCATTTCTTCAATTATAGGCAAGAAAAAACTGGTTATTATTTCACGATACCGAACACCATTGACTATTTGCGCTTGACCTGCCTCATTTTCAAAAAAAGGTGCAATGATTCCAAAAACCACAAAGTGACACGTTGAGGATGCATTTACTTCTCGTGAATCACTCGAGGATTTTCCTCAACCCAAATGTGACAATTCTGCCTATTGACAAAGCCATTAAGATGGAAATGGGCCTCTTCACTGAAGATGATTTTATCGGCAAAATCAGCATTTTCATGTTGTCTCTCTAATACCCAATTAACGAACACGATATCTTGTTCCATACATAACCCCATTCTGTCTACTTTACGATATAATAAAGTTTTACGATTTTTTTTTAAATATCTGTATTTTATTTGAAATTTAAAAATTGCGTTCTAGTTGGGACATCCTTTACTTATCTTATATTCAATAAGTGCCATACCTTTATTAATTATGTCTATGCTGGCCCAGATTTGATGGCGAGCATTGGCATCACTGCCCACTATCAGACTATGACGCGATTTTCTTGCGCCATCTACCAGTGAACTAAAACTTCTTTAAATATTTGATGAATGATGCTGCAAAAAATTGGTTCATAGAGGGTATTGAATATAGGCTCTAGATATACAAAAAATCGTTGAATAATTTCGAAAATAATTTTATTAAAGTGACAATATCTTTAATAATAACAGTATTTTTGTTATATCTCGAAAACTGTTGTACTTTTGGCCATTCTGACTTCACTTTTAGATTAAGAGGAATTTTTTTCGAAGAATTTGTTTTTTAAATTTAATATTTTTCAATACTTTTTTTTACCGAAACTTACCCTAGCTGATATTATTTTAATACTGAAAGTATTTTTTAATCTATTAACTCTTTTTGTGGTTTCTTATTTTCAATTCCTCATCCGATTTCTTTACTTCATTTCATTAACATTTTGTTTTTAATTAATAAATTTTCGTTATATTTTTTCTTTCTTTCTCTCTATCATTTCACACTTTGCCTTTTTTTTTAAATAACACTTTTCCAAAAAAAAAAAAAAAAAAATAAAAAAATTATATAAACCTACCAAAAATTTGCTTTATAACACAAATAAATGAATCAACAAATGATTAGAGATATTCATTGCCCAATTTGGGGGCATGGAAAAGTAACTATGACTACTTGCAACATGAGCACTTAAAGCAACAACAGCAAAATTCCACAAACTTGCAATATCAATTACAATTCGAACACTATCAAGAGCATTATACTAATAAGCAAATCGAATTTCATGATCCTTGGGAAGATTACTATACAAAACAGGAACAGGAACTAGAACAGAAACAGGCACAGGAAGTAGAAAACATGGATATAGGAAATAAGCCTGAGCATATTAATGGAGATAAAGAGAATAGATGGGTGGAAGAAGAGAAACAGGCGAATGAACAACAACATATACATTATCAACAAGAAACACAACAACAGCAGCAGCAACAACAACAACAACAGCAATATCATGACAATCAATCACATTATCATGCTCATAATGATAATAATTCTTTAGAACATGATTTGAATTCCCAAAGACCAAATGAGACTAAAGAGGAAGAGGCTTATACGCGAACAAGCAGGGATAGTTGTGAGTGTGATTTAACAAATTTATCGTCATCTCTAAATATTAGTGATGCTAGAGAAAACGATAACATTACAACCACAAACACTGAAACCGATAACAGTCAAAGAGCAAATATGGGCTCTGACTCGTTATCGCTTGATGAGGCCACCAGATGTAGTAGTATTGAAAGCTATATCGCTCCCGAACAAAATGATAACAGTGTTTGTGAGCAAAATAAAAATGAGAAATTGGAAGAGGTAACCTAAGCATAAACATCACATGCATTAGATTAAAATCAAAAAAAAAAAAAAAAACTGTGCACTTCCGTATATAGTGATTCGTATATAGTGATCCGTATATATAGTGATCGTATCAACATATTAATGATGTCCTACCTTCTAAAAAATAAATGGAATTCCTCTTTTGTATATAGAAATTTCATCTCTTCTTTATGGCTCTAACTCATTTACTCGTACATTCGTTTATATTCTTGTGATATTGTGTTGGGAATTATTATAAAATATTTTAGAAAAATCATCCATTTTGTATTTAGTCGTACCCCATCTACCCTTTGTGTACATCTTAAGACCTCACATATACATATTTTGATCTTAATGTTATCTCTCATTATCATCTCAACTGCTTAGCGTAACGTAACGTAGCGTTACTTTAAGTTTATATTATACGTAATCGTCATAACTCTGTATTCATTTTGTGATTATTGTCTTCGTCTTTGGGGTTAAAAAGATTCATTCTGGAAATACATTTTAAATCTAGTCTTAATAATATTTTGCATATTGTGGCATGCTTTTTTTTTGTGAAATCGTCTCTCGTCTCATTACATTTTTTATTTAATATCTAGATACAATTTGAAATTTTGAAAATCTGTTCTGTTGTAGATAGATTTGTATCTAATCTACTTAAAAATATATAGTAATCTTCCTTAAGGTAATCTGAACATTTTGATTATACATAAATACATACAAATATATCCCAAATAAATACTAATCTTAAGGCCTTTATGATAATATAAATTGAAATCCAGTAAAATTGAAATCGAAAAATATATTACACTTAAATTAAAAGCGACAGATATAGCTCTTTTTTAGGTTAGGTTCCAATCAATCAACCACAATCACGATTTTTCTTTAAACATCGGATTTTAATGGGATCATGGGAACTAAAGTCTATTTTTATGGAAAACGCATTAACATCGAACATTCCCGAGTTTCTATAAACAAGAGACTTTCTCAACTTTGTGAAAAACATTCAATGATATCTCTAGAGTCTAGACATATGTATATGAAATTATGCGTATCGGTTCAAAACTTTCCGAAATTAAACTTTGCTAAAGGATATGACAAATACTTAAATAAATATTGTACCCAAATTGCAGATATTTAAAATAATATGTAATCAATCTCTATATCTGATTTGGGTACTGTTTACGTTCCGGAAATTCCCGAGTTATTAACGAAAAGTAAAATATCTCTTTAAAAAAATTACAAGATAGAAACAAGCAAGAAAAAAAAAATAATTTTAAAAAAGCTTTTCGTTACTTTAATATAGAAAAGCCCTAACTAATATTTTTCTTACATTGCAGGAGAGTGAGAAAAAACTACATAAAATCTTATGTTTTGAAGATATAGAAATTTCTTAAACGCAGTTTTTTACTTAATTCTCTAAAGAAATTAATACTGTAATAATGTTTTTCAAAATTAAAAGATTTTAATAAAATTATGTCAGATAAAGCTGTAAAAAGCGATTTGAATGAAAAACGACTTAGGGCCTTTCTATATTAAAGTAACGTTTTGTTCAAATAAAGCTAAATTTCATTACAGAATTACTTGTGATATATATCGGCTTACTTGCTTATATGGCCTATATTTACAACCAGTTAAGGTCAAAGTCCGAGTATATTTTAGAATTTTATGTGATTCGATCTTGAGCGCATATTCTTCAACTTCGTAGGCCAAGCATTGAAAGATTTCAGATTTATTCTAATTTTAGCTTCTTCATAGTAATTGTTCTTTTCCAGGAGTGGGTGACCTAAACCATTTTTTTTCTTATCGTTCTTATGGGAGAACTCGCTGCACATGTTAGCTCGCTACACTAACAGATGTTAACGTAGTTGCCCGGGTGATACCACGAGAAGGTCAGTGTCCACATTTAAGATGAAGGAAGGAAGAATGAAGATAAGTCTGGGCTTCCCAAGCTAAGACCAATCAGAACCGTTGCTTGGTATCCAACATTCCCTACGTCATCCTTATCGGCATGATGTCTCCTGATTATTCTGGCCCAAAAATGATTTAAAAGAGTCCGATAATTTGAGAGATATCAAATAAACAAAAAATTCTTTTAAACATTTCTAGTAAAAAAATTTCAAAGTCATGACAAGAACTATAAAAATTTAGTCATTATTCAATATTTACCCCTCTTTTCTTATATAATCCAAAATCAATTGCTTTAGATTATATTTGCCAAAAATAGCTCAAAAGTCTGTGGAAATTCCCGAGATACTATCAAAGAATTAAAAATACAAAGATTCGACAAAAGCAAAAAAAAAAAATAATAAAACTAAGTAGTTTTAAGATTAATTAATCTGATTCGTAGCCAACTTGGAAGATAAATTCCTTCGGTCTGCAAATTAGAGAGATATAAACAAAAAATCGCTATTATCAAAAACTAACGGCAAAATATAGAAATTTTAAGACTTCTATGATGATGATTCTTTCTCTAATCAACATTTTCAAATTGTTTTTGCTAAAAATTAGATAATTGGTTCGAAAATTTCAGACATTAGAATGAAGTTGCAATCAAGTCCGATTCAACAAAATATCTTTGCTATAGAAATCGTTTAAAAGATTACCGAGATATAAGCAATAAACCAACAGATATAAAATAAGTTTTACAAGAGCAGGCAAGAGTTAAGTATTATAAATTAAGACCTTACTTATGACATTGCATCTTTTACAAATCGATTAATCGAAAATATAAAATTAACTTTGCAAATCGGTTCGAAAATTAACGAGTTATGAAGAAACACTTTCTTATCTAAATAACTCATTTTCACTCATGGCAAGAGCTTTAACCAATTTAATATATTTGCTGAAGGTATCATTAAAATCTGCGAAAAAATTAAGGAGATATGAAAGCGAATTTCAGACACTTAACCTTAAGAAAACATTTAGGTCAAAATATTGAATTTTTGAGAAAGATTTCTATTTGTAGACTCGGAAAAGAACCAGAAAACCATTTTTTTTTTAAATTTAAATAATCTTTTTTAGACATTTATTTGGGAGTCATAAATAACTGATGAAGACATCTTTAGATATATCTAGATAACTTTTATCTATAATTCAATTCAAAGTACCAATTTTAAAGAACTCTTAAAATACAAAAGATCGGCCTGAAAAGAAAATATATTTGAATTAATAACATTCTAAGAGTTTCCAAGTTTTTTTTTGCCTATATCTTGAAAACTTATGAACCGAGTTTTAAGATCTTCTCTTCGAATATAAACAAGAAGTTATAATATTATTAATTAATTTAGATCTTTCCATAAATTATCGAGATATAGACCTTAGATACTTTTAATTGGAAATTCTACAAGACTTTAAAGTACTTCATATTGGATTGGAAACTTTTTGGGTTCTCTTTTGACCTTCTTTAAGTTTAGAGAAATCATCTACCCAAGAAGTAGTTATTTTTCTTTTGAGGTTTTTTAATTTTTTTTTTTTTTGTCTATATCTCAAAACTAGTTTTATAGAGTTTAAGAATATTCCAATAAAAAAAGAAACTAGAGAAATCTTCTACTTCAGAAGTAGTTATTTTTCCTCTATGAGTTCTAAGAGTTCTTTTTAAACGTTTCACAAATCCGAAATTCTATTAAACTTTAAAGTGTTTGATTTTGGACTGGAAACATTTAAGGTTCTCTTTGGATCTTTTTCGAGTTTGAAGATGCTTTTGATCGAAATTATAGAAATTATCTACACAAAAAGTAGCAAATTTTCTTTATTTGAAACCGTCCTCAAATTATTAAGGTTTTTTAAGTTTTTTGTCTATATCTTGAAATTCGTTTCATAAAGCTTTAAGAAATTTCCACAAAAAGTGCTAGAAGATTTTTATCAAAACTAGAGAAATCTTCTACTCCAAAAGTAGTTATTTTTGTTCGAAAAAGAGGTGTTTTTAAATGGTCCTTAAATCATAGAAATTTATATTTTTTGTCTATATCTCGAAAGTCGGTTCGTAGAGCTTAAATATCAAAAGCTACAGAGATCATAATATCGATCTAGAAAATAAGCTGGTTTAATCAATTTCTTTGAGAAATTTTAAAATCGGTACTCAAATTATGGAGATATTGACCTAAAATACTTCTTATATGCGATTTCATTGAACTTTTCCCTATTTGATAATTTAAAGATAAATTTATTGAAAATAGCTAAGAGATATCATCTATTTCTTAGATAAAAAGTTATTTTAAAACGGTCTTACAATTATTGAGTTTCTATATCTTGAAAGCTTATAAGCCGAGTTTAAAACACTTTCTATTGAAAAAAGGCTAGACACATTATAATATCGATCTACCAAGAAGTTAAACTCTATTTGTACTATATTACGATATTATAAATCAGTCCAAAATTATCGAAATACAGACCAATTCGAATTTAAAGATTTGAGTCTTTCAAGTTTCTTGTCTATATCTTCAAAACTTAGAAATCGACTTTAAAAAATGAAAATCATATATGAAGAGGTATTTTAAAACGGTCCACAAATTAAAAGTTTTATCAAGATTTTAGTCTATATCTTGAAAGCTAATGATCCACTTTTAAATAACTCCCAATGAAGAAAAGCTAGAGATATCGTAAGATCGATCAACCAAAGATTTAGAAAGATTTTCTATTTCTTCGATGTTAGGATATTATAAAATGGTCAATCTACCAAAGCTTTAGTTATTTTCTATTTCTTTGATATTGGGATATTCCAAATCGGTCTACAAATTATAGAGATATACCCATAAATACTTCTTATATGCAATCTTATTTAACCAATTTTGACCTATTCGAATTTACTTATATTTTTCATCTACTTAAGAAATACTTATATTTCGTAGATGGAGAAGTTTTTTTTAAAACGATCTAGTTATTATAGAGTCTTTTAAGTTTTATTGTCCATATCTCGAAAGCGTATAAACCGTGTTAAATAACTTCCCAATGAAAATAAGCAAGATTAATCAATCTACCAAAGATGTAGTTATATTCTGTTTCTTCGATATTGAAATTTTATAAACCGGTTGAAAAGTTATCGAGATATAAATTGTAAATTTTCCATTGGTTGATATAAGACCAGAAAATTTGTGTATTCTTGAAAGTACTTTCCAATGAAAATAGACGTAGTTGTATAATGTTTCTTCGATGCTGAAATTTTAAAAATCGGTTGAAAAGTTATCGAGATGTAGACCTTAAATTTTCAAATGGTGATATTAGACTAAAACATTTCTGTATCCATGAAAGTAATTTCCAATAAAAATAAGCCAGATAAATTTGTATATCTTTAGACTATTGCAATTAGGTCCGAAAATTATAGAGATATGTCCCTAAAATATTTTTGATCTAAAATTCATTTAATAGATATCAAAGGACTTAGAAAGTTTAAAATCTAACATTAAGAGATTTTAAACTTTCTAAGTCCTTTAAAGTTCTTTTCGATGTAAATAAGCTAGAAAAATCATAAGGTAGAACTACAAAAGATAAAGGTTCATTCCATTTGTTGAATGTAGCAATTTTTAAATCGGTCTGAAAGTTATCGAGATATAGAGCTTGAATAATTAAATTTTAAATGTTTTAATAAACTTAAAAACTTTCTGGCCTATATTGCAAAGCAAAATTAAAAAAATCCATCTTTATATTAGTCAAAATAACAGAACTTCTGTCAAATTTTGATACATTTTGTTGGATTTGTAGGAACCCAATATTCATCAAATACCAGATATTTTGAGTGAAAATTCCCTTAAACCAAAAAACCTACATATAACTCAAACTTAACGATAGATTTAAAAAAATCCAAAAATATTGCGTTCTACATTTTGATTAAAAAAAAAAAAATTCGATTTCAATTTTACTTATTTTCGATTTATAGAATCTGGGCTTTATATATATTATTATTTCTTGCTCCTATAAATATTTAATGGAAAGGGTGTTTATGTTAAATGTTGCACTTTATTTGGAATTTGGCCTTAAATCTTTAAACGCAAAATAAATTTTATTAAACATTTTCCTTTTTCTCTTCATTATTTTAGGCTGGTTTGGCTGGAGCCTTGTCACGTTTGCGTTTGGGTGAACCACGCACCACCGAACAGGATGAATATGAACATCTTATGCGTCGCCAGTGCTGGGAATCCGGTCAAGTTGACTATTCTGGCCGTGATTCATTTGATAATATCTGGAAAAAGATTTCCGAAACTTTGGAATCAAAGCCAGATAATACGGGTAGCTCCTCCTAAAAATCTAATATACATTATCATTTAATATATATAAAAAAAAAACACGCCTCATTTTAAAAAGAAAATCACTGACATTTGAAAATCACAAAATCACAAGTTTTTTCATAAGTACATTTTGCAAAATGTAGTGTCGTTATATATTTAGAGAAAAAAACAAACAAAACTTTTACAAAACACACACTTTTTTACGTATACTACAACTTTTAAGAAAATTTTATTAAAAAAAAAAACTTAAGCTTTTTTAAAAAGCTTTCTAGAATTTTTTAGCATTTTTTTAAGAAGAAACAAATTAATATTTATATGAAATAAATTAAAAATTTATTTAATAAAAATCATGCCTTTTATAAATGTTTTTAAAAAATTATTTGTCCTTGTCCATCACAAACTTTGTATGTCTCCTATTATCTCTTTCTATCTAAGTGTGTGTTTTGTTTTAAATTTCACTTCTTCTTCATCCCTCGTATATTTTCATTATATCATATTTAATTTTTTTATAATTTCAGTTTTAATTTATAAAAGTAATATACTATTTTTTTAAACAATAAAAAATTGTTATTTCTATATAATTTTTTTATTTAAATTTAATAAAATTTTTAAAATTTGAAAGCATTTTTATTTTTTTTTTCATTTGAATTTTAGTTTTTAGTCTTAGATTTTAAAGTATTTTTATTTTTTTTTTAAATTTTATTACTTTTTTATTTTTTAACGAAATTTTCTTTCAGTTAAGTTTTATCGTTAAAGTAACATCTCTATGTCTGTGTAAGTTTGCCATCTCTATGTTACAGTTTATTCATGTGTAACTACATCAGAGTTGCATTTTCTTTACAGAGCTGGGAATTATTGTACGTTAGTACTTATTTGTTTACACTTTTTCTAGATATTCAAATCATAAGAGAAATGAGACAAATTAATAACCTTAATATTTGTATTATATACATAAGTCGTTCCTATATTAAAAAAAAAAAATATATATAGAACATTTTTTTTATCAAAAATTTTTCTTTAGAATTTTGTTTTTCAAAAATTTTTCTATATTTTTCTAAACTTTTTCATCAACAATTTTTCTATAGAAAATTGTTGCTACCAAAAAATTTTGTAAAGTAAATTTTTTTTATTGAAAATTATTAAACCAAAAATGTTTCTATAGAAAATTTTTTTATCTAAAATTTTTCTATTAAAAATTGTTTAAACAAAAATTTTTCATAAGAAAATTATGTTACCAAATATTTTTCTATAGAGAATTTTTTTTATCAAAAATTAGTCTATTAAAAATTTTCTCTATAAAAAAAAATTTTTTTCTATAGAAAATTTTTTTTTATCAAAAATTCTGTGGATAAATTCTTTCTATAGAAAATGTTTTCAGTGAAAAATATTTCCATCGAAAATTTTTGTATAGAAAAATATTTTTATAGAAATCTTTTCTATCAAAAATAATTTTTATCGAAAATTTTCTAAAGAAAAAATTTTTGTTAAAAATTTTTTTTATAGAAAAATATTTTCGAAAAAAAATTTTTATAGAAAAATAGTTTAAAGATTTTCGATATTTTTTTGTCAAAAAATTGCGATAAAAATATTTTTCTGTAGAAAAATTTTTCTATAGAAAATAATTTTATTAAAAATTTTTCAATAGAATTTTTTTTTATCAAAAATATCTTCATAGCAAATTTATTTATATTGAAAATTTTTCTACAGAAAAATATTTTTATCGAAATCTTTTCTATCGCAAAATATTTTTATAGAAAATTTTTCTAAGCAAAAAAAATTGTATCGAAAATTTTTGTACAGAAAAATATTTTGAAAATTTTTCGATATTTTTCTACAAAAAAAAATTTCGATAAAAATATTTTTCAGTAGAAAAATTTCTCTATAGAATTTGTTTATCAAAAATGTCTCTATAGAAGACGTTTTTATTGAAAATTTTTCTGTAGATAAAATTTTTATCAAAATTTTTTTTTATAGAAAAATATTTTTAAAGGTTTTCGATATTTTTTTTGAAAAAACACTTCGATTAAAATATTTTTCTGAAGAAACATTTTTCTATAGAAAATCTTTTTATCAAAAACTTTTCTATAAAAAATTTTTATATCAAAAATTTATCTATAGAAAATTTTTTTTGTTGAAAAATTTTCTAGAAAAATATTTTTATCGAAATCTTTTCTATAGAAAAATATTTTTGTCAAAATCTTTTCTATAGAAAAAAATTATAACCGAATTTTTTTTACAGAAAAATATTTTTAAAATTTTCGATATTTTTCTACAAAAAATTTTTCGATAAAAATATTTTGCAGTAGAAAATTTTTTTATTAAAAATTTCTCTATAAAAAACTTTTTTTATTAAAAATTTTTCTACAGAAAAATGTTTTTATGGAAAAATATTTTTATCGAAATCTTTTCTATTGGAAAACAATTTTATCGGAAAATTTTCTATAGAAAAATATTTTTATGGAAAATTTTTCATAAGAAAAAAATGTTTATCCAAAATTTATCTACAGAAAATATTTTTTAAAATTTTTTGCAAAGAAAAAAAAATTGTATCAGAAAATTTTCTACAGAAAAATGTTTTGATCGACAATTTTTCAGTTTTTTTTTTTTTATTAAAAATATTTCTACAGAAACATATTTTTATTAAAAGTTTTTCTATAGAAAAATATTTTAATCGAAAATTTTTCTAAAGAAAAAAATTTTTATCAAAAATTTTTCTACAGAAAAATATTTTGAAAAATTTTCGAAATTTTTCTGTTAACAAGTTTTTGATAAAAATATTTTTCTGTAGAAAATTCTCTATAGAACATTTTTTTATTAAAAATTTCTCCATAGAAAACTTTTCTATTACAAATTTTTCTATTGAAAAATATTTTTATCGAAAAGTTTTTCGATAGAAAAAAATTTTTATAGAATTCTTTTCTAAAGAAACAAATTTTTATCGGAAATTTTTTCATAAAAAAATATTTTTATTGAAAATTTTTCTAACGAAAAAAAAAAAAAATATATAGAAAATTTTTCTACAGGAAAATATTTTGATCGAAAATATTTCTACAGAAAAATTTTTTGATCGCAAATTTTTCTATAGCAAAATATTTTGATCAAATATTTTTATCGAAGATTTTTCAATAGAAAAATATTTTAACCGAAAAGTTTTCTATAGAAAATATTTTTATCGAAAAAATTTCTATAGAAATACAAATTTTTATCGAAAAATTTCTAAAGGAAAATATTTCTACAGAAAAATATTTTGAAAAATTTAGATATTTTTCTGTATGAAATTTTAGATAAAAATATTTTTCTGTACAAAACTTTTTGTATAATTTTTTTTGTATCAAAATTTTTTCAATAGAAAACGTTTTTATTGAAAATTTAACTATAGAAAAATATTTTTATCAAAAATTTTCTATATTAAATTATTTTTATCTAAAAAAAAAGAAAAATCTAAAATGTTAAGCACTTGTCAATTTTCAATCGGTTTATTAATTTTCGAGATATAGACGTAAAAGCAAAAAAAAATATATATTTGAGTGCAGAAACCCTGGAAACAGATCAATTTGTTGTAATACTCCTATCTTGGATCTTTTTATTAGAACCTTTTCCGATTACATAGGATGACATTTTTGTTTAGGAAATACTATTATATATTAGTATTTCCTAAACGTTTAAGTAATTTAAGTTTCTTCTCGAAAATTTTTGAGTCCCGAAGATATACAAATCTTTGTAAAAATTACGAATGAGCATTGATAGGTTTAAGTAAAATTTAGGACAGTACTAGTTTGGTTGGCCTATTAGAAATAAATACTAATCTTTTGTTCATAAAGATAAATTTAAGTTCGTCTTAACTGAACCGATCATATGGTCATTAGTGAAAAAAGTTAATGAAAAATTAATCAGTGTCAAATTAATTCTCGTTTTCAATTTTGCTTAAGTGTTCAGTTAAATAGATGATCTTAACTATTGACATTCAATAGTGGGTAACACGGTGTAGTCCGTAAAGGGGCAGAAATGCAGCATTTTACACTGCTATGTATCTCATAGTTTTTTCAGTATTCCTACTAATTATTCATCAAATTTACAATAAAAGTCATAAATTTGAAAAATTATTTATGTCATGAAAGTAGAAATAATTGCAATAAAATACACTTTTATACACTTTTTTTCCAATGTACTTCTGTTTTAAAAGCCATTTTTCATTAATATAATCTTTGTTTTAGTTTAACTTTATTTAAGATCATATATTTTTAACCATACACCAATTTTTGATCTTAAGAGCCCCCATATCTCCAATTTATTTGATAACAAATTCTATAAAACTAACCTTAACCTTTCGATTTTCTTTTTTCTTTCTCTCTTTTCTGAATCCAAAACTAAAAATATTTAATTTATCAAATCAACCTTTTTAAACACTAATCACAAAATACTTAAAAACAAATTAACTCAAATCCAGGAATTCAAACTATAACCACAAAAACTTTAAGTGTAGCGAATGTTAAGACAACGAAATCGCAACAAAATTCGCACAAATCGTCGACGACAAACAAACAGAAAATGGCGCACAAGCTGAAATAACAATTACTCAAGGTACTCAGGCAGTATTCCTGTTTGATGCCCATGATATTGATCAAATATGGACGAGGAGAATTGGAGATATTACCGCAACCGGAAGATGTTTAGGGAGCCAGAAATGTTATCAATTATTTGTTGTAATTCGAGATAGTACAAAAAAGATTAAGGGTATTCGTTTGAGCTGCTAAAGAAGTCATATAGCTCTTAAGGTCTAAAACTTTCAAGAAAATATTTAAATCAAAATTTGAAACCCCTTAATTAAAAAAAACGACTTATAAAATTATCCAAGGCTTTTTAAGGGATTTTTATACGCACCATCAAAAAGAATGGGGGGGTATATTGAGATTGTCATTCCTTTTGTAATTTTCTTAATATTGGCTCAAAAAAGAAAAGCGATATATATTCTGAATCCTTATGAAATTCTAAGACGATTGAGCGATGTCCGTCTGTCTGTCTGTCTGTCTGTCTGTCTGTCTGTCTGTCTGTCTGTTTGTCTGTCTGTCTGTCTGTCTGTCTGTCTGTCTGTCTGTCTGTCTGTCTGTCTGTCTGTCTGTCCGTCTGTCTGTCTGTCTGTCTGTCTGTCTGTCTGTCTGTCTGTCTGTCTGTCCGTCTGTCTGTCTGTCTGTCTGTCTGTCTGTCCGTCTGTTTGTCTATCCGTCTGTCTGTTGAAATCACGATAACGACTAAACGAAAGAAGTTATATCACTGAAACTTATTAAAAATGTTCTTCATTTCTCTTTGGTATTGAAATTGGGCAAAATCGGTTAACATTTGACCATAGCTCCTGTATAACCTCGTCTAGGCTAATCGCTTATTTGCTAATAAATGACAAATTATAACAGCTATGATGACAAAATTTGGTATCTAGAAGCACTAGGCAGCATAGAAAATTTCATCGAAATCGGTTTACATATAAACATAGCTCCCATATAAAAAAACTTACGGAAACAGCCTAAATTCCACCTGAAATTCACTTAAATGCCAATAAATGATAAACTGTAATAGATTTGGCCACTAAATTTAGCACAAGGAAGTCTTATGTGAATGTCAGCCAGTGTGCAAAATTTTGTCACAACGGGTCACCATTTGACCATAGCTCCCATATAAAAAACTTACGGAAACACAAAAATACAAAAAGAAAAGGGGGTTTATGTCCGTCTGTCCGTTAGATAAAAGCGAGATAGCTCCTTAACTAAAAGGACTACAGCAACAAAACTTTACAAAAGAAAGTCTTATGTGAATGCCAGCCAGTGTGCAAAATTTTGTTACAATCGGTCACCATTTGACCATAGCTCCCATATAAAAAACTTACAGAAACTCAAAAATACAAAAAGAAAAGGGGGTTTATGTCCGTCTGTCCGTTAGATAAAAGCGCGACAGCTCCTTAACTAGAAAAGCTAGATATACAAAATTTTACAAAAGTATTTTTGATATGTAACAATACGTGTGTACTGAAAATGGGCAAAATCGGTTCACATTTAGTTAGAGCTCCCATATAACCCCGCCCCGGGAAACACATGAATGCTGATTAATTGAATACAATTGTAATAGCTATGACGACTTAATTTGGAATAGAGAAGTTTTATGCAACTATCGGTCCAAATTTGACTATAGCTTTCATATAAAAAACACTCCCGGAAACCAAAAAATATTAAGCAAGTACCAGTTAAAAGCTATTAAACTAGAAACTATGACAGCTATTGCCACTAAATTTTGCAAAAATAAGCTTTATATAAATACCAGTCAGTGTGTGAAATTTAGTTACAATTGGTCAACATATAAAGCTATTGCAACCGAAGTTATTCCAAATATTTTACCAACAATACCAACTAGCGTAACAACTTTTTTTCCAATTTGGTCCACGTTTTGAATTTTCTACACCCTCGCAGATATATATTATATGGGTATATAAGATTCGGCACAGCCGAATATAACACTTTTACTTGTTTAATGTAAATTTTTTGTTTAAAAAAGCTGGCGATAACTTTATTTTTCGTTTTGGGAAAATTAGGTAAAGTTTTAAGAGATATAAGAACATTCAAGCAGATCAAACAAATACCTTTAATATATAAAATTATAGTAATTTGTTAAAATTTGTTAAATAGGAATTAATAAAAGAAATAAACTAATTAAGCTTAAAGCTAAAGCTTTTGTCTAACACAATAACTGCCTGAAAAAGTTTTTCAAGACACTTTAAAAGTTATACACAATCTAAATCAATTTCTTTTTCAATTTCCACTTTTACACCTGAACACCCTACACCACATCACTACAAAACTCTCTACACACTTGCAAAACACATTTACACTTGCTTAAAACTTGGCCTTTTCCTCCTCGGAATGAGCAGAATACAATACCTCTGCCGATGTTGAAGATGGTAAGATTGAGTATGATCCCAAGACCGGTGCCAGCACCCAATACCGTGTCATTGAAGGTGGCTATGAAATGATTACCACTTCTCCCCAACCCAATGGCACTGTCAAGACCTCGACCAGAACCTTCTGGGATCCCAAGCCCGTCAGTGCCGAAGACCTGAAGAAGGAACAGGAGAACAAGAAGCTCATACAAACCCGTATGAATAAGGAAATTCGTATTGATGAGAGAACCACTATGTTGACTCGTGCTATTGAGGGTGGTTACGAGGAGGTTTACACCACCATCAATGAAGATGGCACCAGGAGCACTAAGACCAAGACCTTCTTTGATTCAGTGCCCGAAGGTACTCCCTTCCCCGGTCAAGCCCAACAACCCAAGCAGCAGCAGCCAGCTCAAAAGAAGACCCTTACCCGCAAGACCTCTGTAGAGTCTAATGACTCGACCGACAATCGCAAGATTGTTCAAAAGGTCAACAAGAACCAACAGCAATTGCAAAATATCCAACAAACCTCTAATATCCAACAACAGTCTACCTATTCGGAGACCCGTCGTACCTCTCAAAACATTGAGATCTCGGAAAATAATCGTATTGTACGCAAGAATTCTTTGCAAACCGAGCAAAGCATTAAACAGGTTACCTCTTCCAATGTTAGCGATGGCAAGTCTAAGAAGACTAAGAAGCCCAAGGCTTCGGCCCCACCACCACCAGCTGATTTCGTGCAAAACGATACCACCACTGTAGCCACCAAGCGTGTGCCCGGTGGTCTTGAGTACACCTACAGCACCCAATTGGAATCCGGTAAGACCATTACCACTTCCAAGACTGTTTACGAAGAGGAGGAAACTGAATTGACCGAGGAGGAGATCAAGCAATACAAGAAAACCTTGAAGGATGCCGAGAAACATAAGAATGTCACCAGCACCAAGAAATTGAAGTCGGAATCGGGCACCAAGAAGGTAGTACCCTCTGAAAATCCCGGTGATGTTACCACCGTTGAAACCATTAAGATCCAAGGAGGTACTGAATATCACTACACAACCGTTACCGCCGAGGGTATTGTTAAGAAGGCCGTTAAGACCGTTTACGATCCTGTCCCCTGTTCCAATCCTGAAGATACCGAAGAAGAGGAGATTATTGAAGAGTATGAAGAGGAAATCATTGAGCCTGGAGAGAAGAATGTTACCACCATTGAGACCATCAAGACCTTGCCTCAGAAGTTTGAACGTTAGTATAAAATTTTAAAGATATAGTTTTTTAAGTCCTAATAAATATTTGTTTCTTAATTCTTCTTCCAGAGGAAGTCACCTTCACCAGTGAAAAGAAGGAAAAGAAGACCAAGAAGACCATGGTTATGAGCATGCACTAAACCATTTTAAGGACTTTACACCTGAAACTTTATCACATCATGACGTTTTATTATTCTTAGATCTTAAAATTTGATATCATTAAATTTTTAAAACTTGAATTCATTTAAAAAAAAAATTATTTTCTAAATTTCATTTTGATCAAAAAAGTACCCATTTCCATCATCGTGTATTTTAACTATTAAATAAAATTGGTTTTTTCAATTAAAAGTAAATATTTTCACTAAGAGGATTTGTTTTAAATTATCAAAAATTTTATTAAAAAGTTTTACCTAAGTGTATTGCACTAGGATGCCAATTTATTACAATTATTTATTACATAACAAGGTTCGAAAAAATACTTTAAATACTGTATTTTATGGTACTGTACTTAGACAAGTTCAGTACAAAGTCACATACGTCACTTTGTTAAGATTTAGCTACCTTAAAATTTTGAAGTACTTTTTAAAATACACTACCTTTATCATAACGAACTTTCACGATGTACAATAAAGATAACGTACTTCGTTAAGTACTATAACGTACCCTATTGTTGAGTGCTATAACCACGGGTAGGCGCCAAGAGAACAGAACAAAAAACTAGTCTGCAGAGTTGCCGTTTTTTTTTATACTTTTAACTTAAATAGGTATTTTTTGTATAGTTGCGTAGTTCTAACGTTTTAAAAACAAAAAATTTTCTTCTCAAATTTTTTAAAATATTTTTATCAAAAATTTTTCTATAGAAAATTTTTTTTATCAAAAATTGTACTACTGAAAATTTTTGTATCAAAAGTTTTTCTATAGAAAATTTTTTTACAAAAATTTTTCTATAGAAAATTTTTTTATCAAAACTTTTTCTATAGAAAATTTTTTTATCAAAAATTTTTCTATAGAAAATTTTTTTATCAAAAATTTTTCTGTAGAAAATTTTTTATCAAAAATTTTTCTATAGAAAATTTTTTTATCAAAAATTTTTCTATAGAAAATTTTTTTATCAAAAATTTTTCTATAGAAAATTTTTTTATCAAAAATTTTTCTATAGAAAATTTTTTTATCAAAAATTTTTCTATAGAAAATTTTTTTATCAAAAATTTTTCTATAGAAAATTTTTTTATCAAAAATTTTTCTACAGAAAATTTTTTTATCAAAAATTTTTCTATAGAAAATTTTTTTATCAAAAATTTTTCTGTAGAAAATTTTTTATCAAAAATTTTTCTATAGAAAATTTTTTTATCAAAAATTTTTCTATAGAAAATTTTTTTATCAAAAATTTTTCTATAGAAAATTTTTTTATCAAAAATTTTTCTATAGAAAATTATTTTATCAAAAATTTTTCTATAGAAAATTTTTTTATCAAAAATTTTTCTATAGAAAATTTTTTTATCAAAAATTTTTCTATAGAAAATTTTTTTATCAAAAATTTTTCTATAGAAAATTTTTTTATCAAAAAATTTTCTATGGCAATTTTTTTATCAAAAATTTTTTTATAGAAAATTTTTTTATCAAAAATTTTTCTATAGAAAATTTTTTTATCAAAAATTTTTCTATAGAAAATTTTTTTATCAAAAATTTTTTTGTAGAAAATTTTTTTTATTAAAAATTTTTCTATAGAAAATTTTTTTATTTTTTTTTCAAAAATTTTTCTATAGAAAATTTTTTTTCAAGAATTTTTCCATAGAAATTTTTTGTTTTTATTTTTTTAAATAACAAAATAGTAGGGATGTAAATATTATTTAAAAAGAAGAGTATTCGCATTTGATCCCAAATCTGTTACATTTATTTATTAATGTTACAGACCAATTTATTGATAAAAAGCCAAAAACATGTCAAAGTTTGTGTTTTAGACTGCAAAAGGAACAAAAAGTGTCAGGAAAGGAGGAAGGGTAAGGGCGATGCGTTCGACTTTTCTGACGCGGCAACGGATCTTACAATGGGGCCTTAAACTGCACCGATGCCTATCGTGAGGTATACTAAGAGCAAGATGTCAAGCTCAGAGGGTGATGGTGCTGCTGACAGCGATGCTGTTGTCTCTACTGCTGGTGTTGCTACTGCTGTTGCAGCTTCTGCTGTTGCTACTACTGGTGATTTTAAAGCTTCCGGAAGACGATTTCGGCTGATGGAAGAGGTGGATGCTGGTTTGGAGAAAAGCTAATTTCTGAGGATGAGAGACAAAGAAGCTGCCTCTGTTGCTGGGTCTGCTAAAACAAATACCGTATAAGGGATCCTTATATAGTTGGGATAGAATGATGGAACTAATCACTCAAAAAGTCAATGTATGGAATGGATTTTGGGCTGTTTTCGGTCTTTTCTTTTGGCTTAAGTTGGATTATCTAGACACCAACGACATGTGAGCAAAAAAATTCCATTTTCAAAAATATTTAAAACCTAAAAATACTTTTATTAAAACTATTTACTTAATCGTACTAAATTAGCAAGAAACCTAAACTATATAAACTAAAATTACTGGATCTTTGATTTGACATGTTTGGGCTTACGTTGTAACATTAGACGCAAGACAAACCATAATAAACCGAAGATCCCTAAAATACAAGCCACAACAAAGGCTATAACATCCAACAAATAGAACTGATACCACTTCAAGTCCAAACCGGCCGATCTTAAGTGCGTCGTGCCCTTATGTCTTATAACATATTCTATCCAATACATGGCTGTGTCCCGAGCACCCACTTGACGATCCTGAAATATATGCGAAAATCTCTTAATATTATTACGATACAAGGGATCTTGTAATAATTTCTCTAATGACTCTTTCAGCACCGCCTTTGTAATATCGGGAAAATGTAGACTTATGGCATAACCACTTTGTACAGCTTTGCGCATATTTAAATGTTGATCACAATAGATGGGCATGCCCAGCATGGGCTTAGCATAGTGAACACCTTCTTGGGTGCCAAACAGGCCGCCATGAGTAATGAAGACTTTGACATTGGGATGAGCCAAAATATCAGCTTGTGGTAGCCATGATTTGATCATAACATTTTTGGGTAGATTAGCTATACTTTCATTCTCGAACTTCCAGACAATGCGTTCTTTCATGGTTGAGAAGACTTCAAGAAATATTTTGAGTTTTTCGGGGGGCATATCTTTGGACTGGACGTTGCTGCCTGGTAAAAAGAGAGTTGAAATGTTTGTTATATAAGGCTTGAGTTAATTAATTATTTCTAATAAATTAGAAAAATTCAATGCGTAGAAAATTTTCTTTCAAAAATTTTTCAATAGAAAATTTTTTTATCAAAATTTTTATGTAGAAAATTTTTTTATAGAAAATTTTTTTATCAAACATTTTTCTATAGAAAATTTTTTATCAAAAATTTTTCATTAGAAAATTTTTTTATCAAAAATTTTTCTAAAGAAGATTGTTTTATCAAAAATTTTTATATAGAAAATTTTTTTTATCAAAAATTTTTGTATAAAAAATTTTTGTATTAATTCTTTTATGAAAATTTTTATTTTTTAGAAAACTATTTTTATCAAAAATTTTTTCCTTAGAAAACTATTTTATAAAATTTTTCAAGAAATTATCTAATAAATTTTTAATAAAAAAAATGTCTATACAAAAATTTTTGATAAAAAATATTTCAATCGAAAATTTTTCTATAGAAAAATATTTAAAAAATATTTTTATCAACAATTTTTTCATAGAAAAATGCTTTTATCGTAAATTTTTTATAGAAAAATATTTTTATTGAAAACTTTTTCTATAGAAAAATACTTTTAAGTAAAATTTTTCTACAGAAAAATATCTCCACGGAAAATTTTTGTATAGAAAATATTTTTATAGGTTTTTATAAATTTTTATCGAAAAATATTTTTATCGAAAACTTTTCTACAGAAAAATTTTTTTATCGAAAATTTTTCTATAGAAAAATTTTTTTCTCGAAAATTTTTCTATAGAAAAATTTTTTTATCGAAAATTTTTCTATAGAAAAATTTTTTTCTCGAAAATTTTTCTATAGAAAAATTTTTTTAACGAAAATTTTTCTATAGAAAAATTTTTTTAACGAAAATTTTTCTATAGAAAAATTTTTTTATCGAAAATTTTTCTATAGAAAAATTTTTTTATCGAAAAATTTTCTATAGAAAAATTTCTTTAACGAAAATTTTTCTATAGAAAAATTTCTTTAACGAAAATTTTTCTATAGAAAAATTTTTTTAACGAAAATTTTTCTATAGAAAAATTTTCTTAACGAAAATTTTTCTATAGAAAAATTTTTTTAACGAAAATTTTTCTATAGAAAAATTTTTTTAACGAAAATTTTTCTATAGAAAAATTTTTTTAACGAAAATTTTTCTATAGAAAAATTTTTTTAACGAAAATTTTTCTATAGAAAAATTTTTTTAACGAAAATTTTTCTATAGAAAAATTTTTTTCTCGAAAATTTTTCTATAGAAAAATTT
Source organism: Stomorhina lunata (assembly GCA_933228675.1). Taxonomy (NCBI): domain Eukaryota; kingdom Metazoa; phylum Arthropoda; class Insecta; order Diptera; family Rhiniidae; genus Stomorhina; species Stomorhina lunata. Next base: position 37,512,767 of record OW121744.1, read on the forward strand.
TTTTCTCGAAAATTTTTCTATAGAAAAATTTTTTTCTCGAAAATTTTTCTATAGAAAAATTTTTTTAACGAAAATTTTTCTAATTTAATTTAATTTAATTTAATTTTTCTAAATTTTTTTAACGAAAATTTTTCTATAGAAAAATTTTTTTAACGAAAATTTTTCTATAGAAAAATTTTTTTAACGAAAATTTTTCTATAGAAAAATTTTTTTGTCGCAAATTTTTCTATAGAAAAATTTTTTTGTCGCAAATTTTTCTATAGAAAATTATTTTTCTCGACAATTTTTCTATAGAAAATTTTTTTCTCGAAAATTTTTCTATAGAAAAATTTTTTTATCGACAATTTTTCTAAAGAAAAATTTTTTTCTCGACAAATTTTTCTATAGAAAAATTTTTTTCTCGAAAATTTTTCTAAAGAAAAATTTTTTTATCGAAAATTTTTCTATAGAAAATTTTTTTTCTCTAAAATTTTTCTATACAAAATTTTTTTTATCGAAAATTTTTCTATAGAAAAATTTTTTTATCGGAAATTTTTCTTTAGAAAAATTTTTTTATCGAAAATTTTACTATAGAAAAATTTTTTTATCGAAAATTTTACTATAGAAAAATTTTTTTCTTGAAAATTTTCCTACAAAAGTATCGAAAACTCACCTAAACTGAAATATATAGCACCATTTTTGGCTCCATCTAAAAACTTTTGAATGTCTTCTGGCAATTGCTTCGGAGGATAAATATGCATGCCACCCACTGGAACCATTCCGGTAATTGTGGGTCTTGAGGAGGTTAATGGCGTATAACTGTTGAGCAGCATAATGGAAACATTCTTTTCCATTTGTGAAATCGGGGGTATATGAACTAAAATATTTAAATTTATAAGTTCTAAAAAATACTCTGTAAAAAAGTTCTTACCCTTTAAATGACCAAAATATTCTTGAACCATTCTATCCATTTTCGGAAATAAATCCCATTCTCTGATAAGATCCTCAGCTAATGAATAATAGGTATTCTTGAGACGTTCCATAAAAGACATGCGATCGGTGAAGGGCAGAAAACCATGAGGTACAAAAGACCAGGGTGTTATAACGCCCATCATTTGACTCATATGATTCTCAAAGCCCAAGGTACTGCTGGTGACCACTGGAATATCGTAAATATAGGATAGGGCTAGAAAGGGTTCCTGATAAAATTGTTCACACAACAACAAATCATACTGGCCCTTAGGCTGAGGATGATTAATTATAGCCTGAACTTTGGGCTGTTCTAGAGCATGCTGAGTGGTTTTCAATCCTATTAGATCCAACATTTTTAGGAAATCAAAGAAATCCATTTCGGATAAATCAAAAATATTATCGGCTTTAAAGATGTGTATAACTGAGGTATAAAAAAATGCAAATAAATAAGTACTGGCATCAGATAATTATTCAAACTAAAGTTTATACCATCTCTCCAAAAGTCATAAACCGGTTCAATCAAAATCTCCGTATAATTTGCTCCCAACTTGAGATGCTTCAAACTGTAGGCGGTTATCATTGTTACTTCATGTCCCCTACCAATCAACTCTTTGATGATGGTATTATGCATCATGAAGTGGCTCTTACCAGGAAAGGCATAAACAGCTAAAATTTTCAAACTTTCTGTTTTAGGGGGATACGCACACATTAGCCACAGCAGGGAAATGGTTAGGCTAAAACATATCAAATGTTTGAGATGCTTTTAACGTTTCAATGTTGGGATAATAAACGAATGATGTGGAAATTGATGTTCATTTTTGGTAATTTATTGCAAAAAAAGGGAAAAGAAAAATGAAAATAAAAATAAAATAAATGAAATAATAATTGGGTCGAGTATGTACTTGAGTAAATAGCTGTAGTACTTGATTATTCATACTAATTACCAAGCGACTAATGTAATTACTTTCAGTGATGATAATGTTAAGTATACGTGGTTTCAGAGGGTATACAATATTCTACATACATTAGGGTGCCAGTTATTCTTCAAAGTTGGAATTTGTATGAGGCCAACTCCCAGATTTTTAAATAAATAGTTCTTCGAATATTTGAAAACAATCGGATAATTGGAAAGCGTGTCCATGACCCGCAAAATATCTGATTTTTAACTTTGGTTGTCAATTTATTAATACTTTAGAATAATGAATTCCAAAGTAAGACATGATTAACAATTCTGTGGCCTGTAAGTACTTAATTGAAGAGTTTTGTAAAAATATTATCAAATTTATTTATTTTTCAAAAAATTCAAAAATTCAAAATTTAAGAAAAATTTTGATAGCATATCTTGCTATCAAAAATTTCTATAGGAAATATTTTTGTCAAAATTTTTTTTATAGAAATATATTTTTTTCGAAAAATTTTATAAAGAAATTTATTGTGGTCAAAAAATTTTTTAGAGCAAAATATTTCTGACAAAAAGTTTTATATAGAAAAATATTTCTGACAAAATATTTTAGTCGAAAAACTTTCTTTGGAAAAATATTTTTGTCGAAAAACTTTTCCAAAGAAAAATATTTTTGTCAAAAAATTTTCTATAGAAAAATATTTTTGTCAAAAAATTTTCTATAGAAAAATATTTTTGTAAAAAAATTTTCTATAGAAAAATATTTTTGTCCAAAAATTTTCTATAGAAAAATATTTTTGTCCAAAAATTTTCTATAGAAAAATATTTTTGTCCAAAAATTTTCTATAGAAAAATATTTTTGTGAAAAAAAAATTTCTACAGTAAAACATTTTTGTCAAAAAATTTTCTATAGAAAAATATTTTTGTGAAAAAAAATTTCTACAGAAAAACATTTTTGTCAAAAAATTTTCTTTAGAAAAATATTTTTGTGAAAAAAAATTTCTACAGAAAAACATTTTTGTCAAAAAATTTTCTTTAGAAAAATATTTTTGTCAAAAAATTTTCTATAGAAAAATATTTTTGTCAAAAAATTTTCTATAGAAAAATATTTTTGTCTAAAAATTGTCTATAGAAAAATATTTTTGTTTAAAAATTTTCTATAGAAAAATATTTTTGTCAAACAATTTTCTATAGAAAAATATTTCTGTCGAAAAATTTTCTATATAGAAAAATATTTCTGTCGAAAAATTTTCTATATAGAAAAATATTTCCGTCGAAAAATTTTCTATATAGAAAAATATTTCTGTCGAAAAATTTTCTATATAGAAAAATATTTCTGTCTTCAAATTTTCTATATAGAAAAATATTTCTGTCGAAAAATTTTCTATATACAAAAATATTTCTGTCGAAAAATTTTCTATATAGAAAAATATTTCTGTCGAAAAATTTTCTATATAGAAAAATATTTCTGTCGAAAAATTTTCTATATAGAAAAATATTTCTGTCGAAAAATTTTCTATATAGAAAAATATTTCTGTCGAAAAATTTTCTATATAGAAAAATATTTCTGTCGAAAAATTTTCTATATAGAAAAATATTTCTGTCGAAAAATTTTCTATATAGAAAAATATTTCTGTCGAAAAATTTTCTATATAGAAAAATATTTCTGTCGAAAAATTTTCTATATAGAAAAATATTTCTGTCGAAAAATTTTCTATATAGAAAAATATTTCTGTCGAAAAATTTTCTATATAGAAAAATATTTCTGTCGAAAAATTTTCTATATAGAAAAATATTTCTGTCGAAAAATTTTCTATATAGAAAAATATTTCTGTCGAAAAATTTTCTATATAGAAAAATATTTCTGTCGAAAATTTTTCTATATAGAAAAATATTTCTGTCGAAAAATTTTCTATATAGAAAAATATTTCTGTCGAAAAATTTTCTATATAGAAAAATATTTCTGTCGAAAAATTTTCTATATAGAAAAATATTTCTGTCGAAAAATTTTCTATATAGAAAAATATTTCTGTCGAAAAATTTTCTATATAGAAAAATATTTCTGTCTTCAAATTTTCTATATAGAAAAATATTTCTGTCTTCAAATTTTCTATATAGAAAAATATTTCTGTCGAAAAATTTTCTATATAGAAAAATATTTCTGTCGAAAAATTTTCTATATAGAAAAATATTTCTGTTGAAAAATTTTCTATATAGAAAAATATTTCTGTCGAAAAATTTGCTATATAGAAAAATATTTCTATATAGAAAAATATTTCTGTCGAAAAATTTTCTATATAGAAAAATATTTCTGTCGAAAAATTTTCTATATAGAAAAATATTTCTGTCGAAAAATTTTCTATATAGAAAAATATTTCTGTCGAAAAATTTTCTATATAGAAAAATATTTCTGTCGAAAAATTTTCTATATAGAAAAATATTTCTGTCGAAAAATTTTCTATATAGAAAAATATTTCTGTCGAAAAATTTTCTATATAGAAAAATATTTCTGTCGAAAAATTTTCTATATAGAAAAATATTTCTGTCGAAAAATTTTCTATATAGAAAAATATTTCTGTCGAAAATATTTCTATATAGAAAAATATTTCTGTAGAAAAATTTTCTATATAGAAAAATATTTCTGTAGAAAAATTTTCTATATAGAAAAATATTTCTGTCGAAAAATTTTCTATATAGAAAAATATTTCTGTCGAAAAATTTTCTATATAGAAAAATATTTCTGTCGAAAAATTTTCTATATAGAAAAATATTTCTGTCGAAAAATTTTCTATATAGAAAAATATTTCTGTCGAAAAATTTTCTATATAGAAAAATATTTCTGTCGAAAAATTTTCTATATAGAAAAATATTTCTGTCGAAAAATTTTCTATATAGAAAAATATTTCTGTCGAAAAATTTTCTATATAGAAAAATATTTCTGTCGAAAAATTTTCTATATAGAAAAATATTTCTGTCGAAAAATTTTCTATATAGAAAAATATTTCTGTCGAAAAATTTTCTATATAGAAAAATATTTCTGTCGAAAATATTTCTATATAGAAAAATATTTCTGTAGAAAAATTTTCTATATAGAAAAATATTTCTGTCGAAAAATTTTCTATATAGAAAAATATTTCTGTCGAAAAATTTTCTATATAGAAAAATATTTCTGTCGAAAAATTTTCTATATAGAAAAATATTTCTGTCGAAAAATTTTCTATATAGAAAAATATTTCTGTCGAAAAATTTTCTATATAGAAAAATATTTCTGTCGAAAAATTTTCTATATAGAAAAATATTTCTGTCGAAAAATTTTCTATATAGAAAAATATTTCTGTCGAAAAATTTTCTATATAGAAAAATATTTCTGTCGAAAAATTTTCTATATAGAAAAATATTTCTGTCGAAAAATTTTCTATATAGAAAAATATTTCTGTCGAAAAATTTTCTATATAGAAAAATATTTCTGTCGAAAAATTTTCTATATAGAAAAATATTTCTGTCGAAAAATTTTCTATATAGAAAAATATTTCTGTCGAAAAATTTTCTATATAGAAAAATATTTCTGTCGAAAAATTTTCTATATAGAAAAATATTTCTGTCGAAAAATTTTCTATATAGAAAAATATTTCTGTCGAAAAATTTTCTATATAGAAAAATATTTCTGTCGAAAAATTTTCTATATAGAAAAATATTTCTGTCGAAAAATTTTCTATATAGAAAAATATTTCTGTCGAAAAATTTTCTATATAGAAAAATATTTCTGTCGAAAAATTTTCTATATAGAAAAATATTTCTGTCGAAAAATTTTCTATATAGAAAAATATTTCTGTCGAAAAATTTTCTATATAGAAAAATATTTCTGTCGAAAAATTTTCTATATAGAAAAATATTTCTGTCGAAAAATTTTCTATATAGAAAAATATTTCTGTCGAAAAATTTTCTATATAGAAAAATATTTCTGTCGAAAAATTTTCTATATAGAAAAATATTTCTGTCGAAAAATTTTCTATATAGAAAAATATTTCTGTCGAAAAATTTTCTATATAGAAAAATATTTCTGTCGAAAAATTTTCTATATAGAAAAATATTTCTGTCGAAAAATTTTCTATATAGAAAAATATTTCTGTCGAAAAATTTTCTATATAGAAAAATATTTCTGTCGAAAAATTTTCTATATAGAAAAATATTTCTGTCGAAAAATTTTCTATATAGAAAAATATTTCTGTCGAAAAATTTTCTATATAGAAAAATATTTCTGTCGAAAAATTTTCTATATAGAAAAATATGTCTGTCGAAAAATTTTCTATATAGAAAAATATTTCTGTCGAAAAATTTTCTATATAGAAAAATATTTCTGTCGAAAAATTTTCTATATAGAAAAATATTTCTGTCGAAAAATTTTCTATATAGAAAAATATTTCTGTCGAAAAATTTTCTATATAGAAAAATATTTCTGTCGAAAAATTTTCTATATAGAAAAATATTTCTGTCTTCAAATTTTCTATATAGAAAAATATTTCTGTCTTCAAATTTTCTATATAGAAAAATATTTCTGTCTTCAAATTTTTTATATAGAAAAATATTTCTGTCGAAAAATTTTCTATATAGAAAAATATTTTTGTCGAAAAATTTTCTATATAGAAAAATATTCCTGTCGAAAAATTTTCTATATAGAAAAATATTTCTGTTGAAAAATTTTCTATATAGAAAAATATTTCTGTCGAAAAATTTTCTATATAGAAAAATATTTCTGTCGAAAAATTTTCTATATAGAAAAATATTTCTGTCGAAAAATTTTCTATATAGAAAAATATTTCTGTCGAAAAATTTTCTATATAGAAAAATATTTCTGTCGAAAAATTTTCTATATAGAAAAATATTTCTGTCGAAAAATTTTGTATATAGAAAAATATTTCTGTCGAAAAATTTTGTATATAGAAAAATATTTCTGTCGAAAAATTTTCTATATAGAAAAATATTTCTGTCGAAAAATTTTCTATATAGAAAAATATTTCTGTCGAAAAATTTTCTATATAGAAAAATATTTCTGTCGAAAAATTTTCTATATAGAAAAATATTTCTGTCGAAAAATTTTCTATATAGAAAAATATTTCTGTCGAAAAATTTTGTATATAGAAAAATATTTCTGTCGAAAAATTTTCTGTATAGAAAAATATTTCTGTCGAAAAATTTTCTATATAGAAAAATATTTCTGTCGAAAAATTTTCTATATAGAAAAATATTTCTGTCGAAAAATTTTCTATATAGAAAAATATTTCTGTCTTCAAATTTTCTATATAGAAAAATATTTCTGTCGAAAAATTTTCTATATAGAAAAATATTTCTGTCGAAAAATTTTCTATATAGAAAAATATTTCTGTCGAAAAATTTTCTATATAGAAAAATATTTCTGTCGAAAAATTTTCTATATAGAAAAATATTTTGTCGAAAAATTTTCTATATAGAAAAATATTTCTGTCGAAAAATTTTCTGTATAGACAAATATTTCTGTCGAAAAATTTTCTATATAGAAAAATATTTTTGTCAAAAAATTTTAATTTTCTTTAGAAAAATATTTTTTTAAAAAAATTTTCTATAGCAAAATATTTTTGTGAAAAAACTTTCTATAGAAAAATATTTGAGTCAAAAATATTTTTGTTAAAAAATCTTCTATTGACAAATATTTTTGTTCAAAAATTTTTTATAGAAAAATATTTGTGTCAAAAAATTTTCTATAGAAAAATATTTTCTTCAAAAAATTTCCTTTAGAAAAATATTTTTATCAAAAAAATTTCTACAGAAAAATATTTTTGTCAAAAAATTGTAATTTTCCTTTGAAAAATATTTTTGTCTAAAATTTTTCTATAAAAAAATATTTGTGTCCAAAAATTTTCTTTAGAAAAATAGTTTTGTCAAAAAATTTTAATTTTCTTTAGAAAAATATTTTTGTTAAAAAATTTTCTATAGAAAAATATTTTTGTCAAAAAATTTTCCATAGAAAAATATTTTTGTCAAAAAATTTTCTATAGAAAAATATTTTTGTTAAAAAATTTTCTATAGAAAAATATTTTTCTCAATAAATTTTCTGCAGAAATATATTTTTGTCAAAAAATTTTCTATAAAAAAATAATTTTTTAAAAAAATTTTCTATAGAAAAATATTATTGTCAAAAAATTTTCTATAGAAAATAATTTTTGTTAAAAGATTTTCTAAAGAAAAATATTTTTGTCAAAAAATTTTCTTTAGAAAGATATTTTGATCAAAAAATTATCTATAGAAAAATATTTTTGTCAAAAATGTTCTATAGAAAAATATTTTTGTCGAAAATTTTTCTATAGAAAAATAATATTTGTGTCTAAAAATTTTCTATAGAAAAATATTTTTGTCAAAAAATTTTCTATAGAAAAATATTTTTGTCATAAAATTTTCTATAGAGAAATATTTTTGTCAAAAAAAATTTCTATAGAAAAATATTTTTGTCCAAAAATTTTCTATAGAAAAACATTTTTGGCAAAAAATTTTCTATAGAAAAATATTTTTGTCAAAAAACTTTCCATAGGAAAATATTTTTGGAAAAAAAATTTTATAGAAAAATATTTTTGGCAAAAAAAATTTTATAGAAAAATATTTTTGTCTAAAAATTTTCTATAGAAAAGTATTTTTGTCGAAAAATTTTCTTTAGAAAAATATTTTTGTCTAAAAATTTTCTATCGAAAAATATTTTTCTCAATAAATTTTCTATAGAGAAACTTTTTTTTTCAAAAAATTTTCTATGGACAAATATTTTTGGCAAACAATTTTCTATAGAAAAATATTTTTGTTAAAAAATTTCCTTTAGAAAAATATTTTTGTCAAAAAAATTAAATTTTCTTTAGAAAAATATTTTTGTCGAAAAATTTTCTTTAGAAAAATATTTTTGTCGAAAAATTTTCTTTAAAAAATATTTTTGTCTAAGCACTATTCTATAGAAAAATATTTTTGTCAAAAATTTTTGTCTAAAAATTTTCTGTAGATAAATATTGGATCCAAAAAAAAAGAAAAATATTTTTGTCTTAAAATTTTCTATAGAAAAATATTTTTGTCAAAAAATTTCTATTAAAAAATATTTTTGTCAAAAAATTTTCATATAGAAAAATACTTTTGTCATAAAATTTTCTTTAGAAAAATATTTTTGTCAACGAATTATCTATTGAGAAATATTTTTGTCCAAAAATTTTTTATAGAAAAATATTTTTGTCAAAAATTTTTATGTAGAAAAAAATTTTTGGCAAACAATTTTCTATAGAAAAACATTTTTGTCAAAAAAATTTTGATAGAAAAATATTTTTGTTAAAAATTTTTTTTAGAAAAATATTTTGGTCAAAAAATTTTCTATAGAAGAATATTTTTGTGAGAAAATTTTCTATAGACAAATATTTCTGTCTAAAAATTTTCTATAGAAAAATTTTTTTGTCGAAAAATTTCAATTTTCTTTAGAAAAGTATTTTTGTCAACAAATTTTCTATAGAAAATTATTTATATCAAAAAATTTTTCTATAAAAAATATTTTTGTCAAAAAAGTTTTTATAGAAAAATATTTTGGTCAAAAAAAAAAAAAAAAAAACAATTATAGAAAAATATTTATGTCAAAAAATTTTCTATAGAAAAATATTTTTGTCAAAAAATTTTCTATAGAAAAGTATTTTTGTCCAAAAATTTTCTATAGAAAAATATTTTTGTCAAAAAATTTTCTATTGAAAAATATTTTTGTCAAACAATTTTCTATAGAGAATCATTTTTGTCAAAAAACTTTTCTATAGAAAAATATTTTAGGGAAAAAAATTTCTATAGAAAAACATTTTTGTCAAAAAAATTTTGATAGAAAAATATTTTTGTTAAAATTTTTTTCTTAGAAATATATTTTGGTCAAAAAATTTTCTATAGAAGAATATTTTTGTGAGAAAATTTCCTATAGAAAATTATTTCTGTAGAAAAATATTTTTGTCGAAAAATTTTCTATAGAAAAATGTTTTTGTCAAAAAATTTTCTATAGAAAATTATTTAAAAATTTTTTTATAAAAAATATTTTGCTGAAAAAAATATTTATAGAAAACTATTTTTGTCAAAAAATTTTATATAGAAAAATATTTTATTTTTTAATATATTAACTGGCACCCTACTAGCAACTAAATATGATGCTATTGGATTCGACTTCTACCAGAGACAATATTCTAGTACATTTTACAGAGCTTCTGGTGTTCGTCACCCTGGCGATTTTTTTATATAAGTTAGTATTGTTATTTAAATAATTAAATAAACAAAAATATTTCTTGCATTGATCGAAATGGTTTTTATCCGTTTCTTTTTTGATTCTTTTTTTCCAAAAATTTCAAAATTTTTTTATGATTAATATTATCATAATAAAATATTACCATTTTGTATTGAAATTATTAGTTAATCCTTTATTTGAACACACTCGAAATAAATTTTGAAAAATAACCGCCTTTTCTGTCTTTACTTGCGAAACGACAAACGCGGTCAACAAAATTTTTTTGCAACTAAATTGATATTAGAAAAATGAACTAATTGAAAACTATTTCAACAATAAATTTAAGATTTCTTTTGTTGATTTATTATTAAAATAAAATGCAACTCATGTATTATGTGAATACTTGTAGGAGAAATGAACTGAAATTGTAAATTCTAATCATTAAACAAATTGTTACGTCTATCATTCGTACTCCTGTAATTTCCATTTGTTATAAAACGTTTGAACTTGCACTTTTTTTATAGTCATTGTCATTTTTTACTTAAATACTCACAAAATACTAAAATAAACACAAAACATATATTATCTTGTTTTAAAATATAAACAAATGAAAACCTTGTAAATGTTCCGGTTGTTATAAATGCCTAAATTATCTAATTATAATCTCCAGGTTGTTGAAATATTACGAGCATTAAAATAATACATTTTTTCCCTTACCTACCATAATTAGATTCGATTTGTTGTGTTTACTTTACGATAACGAGACTACCCCAACCAGTCCAAAGTTACCCAAAACTTTTACAATTGTGTTACCGTACTCTGTATTGGTTTGAGTCTTTGCTAAATTGTGAGAGTAATTTTAATTGCCCTCTTACTTAAAAGTCAAAAAAATGTTAGAGAAAAATATTTTTGTTAAAAATTTTTCTATAGAAAACTATTTCTGTCGAAAAATTTTCTTTAGAAAAATATTTATGTCGAACAATTTTCTGTAGAAAAATATTTCAATCGAAAAATATTTCCATAGAAAAGTATTTCTATAGAAAAATATTTCTATAGAAAAATAATTCTATAGAAAAATATTTCTGTCGAAAAATTTTCCATAGAAAACTTTTTGACAGAAATATTTTTCGAAAGAAAATTTTTCGACAGAAATATTTTTCTATAGAAAATTTTTCGACAGAAATATTTTTCTATAGAAAATTTTTCGACAGAAATATTTTTCTATAGAAAATTTTTCGACAGAAATATTTTTCTATAGAAAATTTTTCGACAGAAATATTTTTCTATAGAAAATTTTTCGACAGAAATATTTTTCCATAGAAAATTTTTCGACAGAAATATTTTTCCATAGAAAATTTTTCGACAGAAATATTTTTCTATAGAAAATTTTTCGACAGAAATATTTTTCTATAGAAAATTTTTCGACCAAAATATTTTTCTATAGAAAATTTTTCGAATCAATTATTTTTCTATAGAAAATTTTTCGACCAAAATATTTTTCTATAGAAAATTTTTCTATAGAAAATTTTTCGACAGAAATATTTTTCTATAGAAAATTTTTCGACAGAAATATTTTTCTAAAGAAAATTTTTCGCCAAAAATATTTTTCTATAGAAAATTTTTCGACAGAAATATTTTTCTATAGAAAAATTGAAGACAGAAATATTTTTCTATAGAAAAATTGAAGACAGAAATATTTTTCTATAGAAAATTTTTCGACAGAAATATTTTTCTATACAAAATTTTTCGACAGAAATATTTTTCCATAGAAAATTTTTCGACAGAAATATTTTTCTATAGAAAATTTTTCGACAGAAATATTTTTCTATAGAAAATTTTTCGACAGAAATATTTTTCTATAGAAAATTTTTCAACAGAAATATTTTTCTATAGAAAATTTTTCGACAGAAATATTTTTCTATAGAAAATTTTTCGACAGAAATATTTTCCTATAGAAAATTTTTCGACAGAAATATTTTTCTATAGAAAATTTTTCGAAGGAAATATTTTTCTATAGAAAATTTTTCGACAGAAATATTTTTCTATAGAAAATTTTTCGACAGAAATATTTTTCTATAGAAAATTTTTCGACAGAAATATTTTTCTATAGAAAATTTTTCGACAGAAATATTTTTCTATAGAAAATTTTTCGACAGAAATATTTTTCTATAGAAAATTTTTCGACAGAAATATTTTTCTATAGAAAATTTTTCGACAGAAATATTTTTCTATAGAAAATTTTTCGACAGAAATATTTTTCTATAGAAAATTTTTCGACAGAAATATTTTTCTATAGAAAATTTTTCGACAGAAATATTTTTCTATAGAAAAATTGAAGACAGAAATATTTTTCTATAGAAAAATTGAAGACAGAAATATTTTTCTATAGAAAAATTGAAGACAGAAATATTTTTCTATAGAAAATTTTTCGACAGAAATATTTTTCTATAGAAAATTTTTCGACAGAAATATTTTTCTATAGAAAATTTTTCGACAGAAATATTTTTCTATAGAAAATTTTTTGACAGAAATATTTTTCTATAGAAAATTTGAAGACAGAAATATTTTTCTATAGAAAATTTGAAGACAGAAATATTTTTCTATAGAATGATTTTAAGACAGAAATATTTTTCTATAGAAATTTGAATATTTTTCTATAGAAAATTTGAAGACAGAAATATTTTTCTATAGAAAATTTGAAGACAGAAATATTTTTCTATAGAAAATTTGAAGACAGAAATATTTTTCTATGGAAAATTTGAAGACAGAAATATTTTTCTATAGAAAATTTGAAGACAGAAATATTTTTCTATAGAAAATTTGAAAACAGAAATATTTTTCTATAAAAAATTTTTCGACAAAAATATTTTTTATATAATTTTTTCGAAAAATTTGTTTGAAAAAAATTTTCTATAGAAAAATTTGTTTGTGTAAAAATTTTCTATGGAAAAATGTTTCTGTCGAAAAAATTTCCATAGAAAAATATTTTGGTCTTAAAGTTTTCTATGGAGAAATATTTTTGTCAAAAAATTTTCTATAGAAAGACAGTTTTGTCAAAAAAATTTCTATAGAAAAATATTCTTGTCAAAAAATTTTCTATAGAAAAATGTGTTTGTCAAAAAATTTTCTATAGAAAAATATTTTTGTCGAAAAACCTTTTCTAGAAATTTTTTTTATCAAAAAATTTTCTGTAGAATAATATTTCTGTCGAAATGTTTTCGATAGAAAAATTTTTCTGTCGAAAAATTTTCTATAGTAAAATTTTTGATACTTTAGAGTCGGAAGTCTCAAGATCAAGGATTCATTGTTGTGGGGAAAGGCCATAAAATTCCGGCTGTATTCAAAAAGTCAACAAATGATTAATCCAAATGTTATTTATAATTCAGATAAACTAGTTCTATATTAAAATAATTACATAAAACATATCTAGTAATTCAAATTAGACTACATTTACTGGGTTTTCGATTTTACAGATTTGGGCTTACGAAACAATATCAGTCGCACTGCAACCCACATTAGTATCAAAATTCCCAGAATACAAGCCACAACAAAAGCTATCACATCCAGCAAATAGAATTGATACCACTTCAAATCTAAACCGGCTGATCTCAAGTGTGTCGCTCCCTTATGCCTTATAACATATTCTATCCAATACATGGCAGTCTCACGAGCCTCCACTTGACGATCACGAAATATTTCCGAAATTCTCTTAATATTATTACTATAATAAGGATCATATAACAATTTTTCTAAAGACTCCTTCAGTGCCGCCTTCGTTATATCGGGAAAGTGTAGACCGACCGCATAGCCACCTTGTACAGCTTTGCGCATATTTAAATGTTGATCACAATAGATGGGTATACCCAACATGGGCACAGCATAGTAAACACCTTCTTGAGTGCCAAAGAGGCCTCCGTGAGTAATAAAGACTTTGACATTGGGATGAGCCAAGATATCGGCTTGTGGTAGCCATGATTTGATCATTACATTTTTGGGTAAATTTATTATACTTTCACTTTCGAATTTCCAGAGAATGCGTTGTTTCAGGGTGGCAAAAACTTCAAGAAATATTTTGAGTTTTTCGGGAGGCATATCTTTGGATTGAACGTTGCTGCCTGGAAGGAAGGAAAAAAAGAAAATTTAATTTGAAATTGGGTAATTTCTCTAGTGTCAAATTACAAAACTTTTAAAATACGAAAGGTCTTTTGTTTTCTAATAAACGAAAATATTTTTTACTATTTTCAATATTTTTAATTTATTTTTTTAATTGCATAGGACCGGAAACAAAAATAGAAGGAAAACAACTAGAATGTCAAAATAATTCTGCCGACTAGTGTATGATCTCAAACATTGTTGCCACGACACTATTATTTTTCTATCGAAAAAAAATTTTCAAAAAAATTATTCTTTAGACAAATTTGCGATAAAAATTTTTTTCTGAAGAAAAATATTCTATACAAATATTTTTTGATAGAAAAATTTTTCTGTAGAACAATTTTCTAAAAAAATTTTCTATAGAAAAAATTATGATAATAAAATTAAAAAAAAAAAATTTTTCGACAAAAATTTTTTTCTACAGAAAAATATTCTATAAAATTATTTTTCGATTTTTCTTTAAAAAAATTTTCGACATAAGTTTTGTTCTAAGGAAAAATATTCTATAAAAGTATTTTTCGATTTTTCTGTAGAACAATTTTCTAAAAAATGTTTAATGAAAAAAATTTTCTGTAGAAAAAATTTTTCTATACAAAAAATTTTGATAAAAAATTTCTCAAAGAAATTTCTTCAGGCAAATTTTCGACAACAATTTTTCTAAAAAATTTTTGAATATAAAATATTCTATAGAATAATTTTTGTTAAAAAGATTTTTGATTCAAAAATTTTTCTGTGGAACAATTTTCTAAACAAAATTTAATAAAAAATTTTTTATGGAAAAATTATTGATAAAAAAATTTCTTTGAAAAAACATTCGATAAAAATTATTTTCTAAAAAAATTTTTTGATAAAAAAATTTTTCTGTAGAAAAATTTTCTAAAAAAATGTTGATAAAAAAATTTTTCTAAAGAAAAATTTTTGATAATAAAATTTTCTAAACAAAAAATTTTGATACTATAATTTTCTATAGAAAAATTCGATTAAATGTTTTTCGAAAGAAAAATTTTTGATAGTAAAATTTTCAATAAAAAAAATTTCTATAGAAAAATTTTTTTCTAAAGAAAAACCTTTGATTAAAATATTTTTTGATAAAAAATATTTTCTGTTTTTGGATAAAAAAATTTCCTATAGAAAAAGTTTTGATAATAAAATTTTCTTAAAAAAAAAAAAATTCTTTAGAAAAAGTTTCTTCTAAAAAAAATTTTCGATAAAAAAATTTCTTTAGAAATAGTTTCTTCTAAAAAAATTTTTCCATACAAATATTTTTCGATAGAAAAATTTTTCTATAGAACAATTTGTAAAAAAATTTTGAGAACAAAATTTTCATAGAAAAATTTTTGGTAATAATATTTTCTATAGAAAAATTTTTGATAATAAAATTTTTTATAGAAAAATTTTTGATAAACAAATTTTTGTCGAAAATATTTTCTATAGAAATTTTTTATTCTAAGAAAAATTTTCGATAAAAATATTTTTCGATAGAAAAATTTTCTAAAAAATTTTTGATAAAAAATGTTCTATAGAAAAATTTTTGATAAAAATATTTCTCAATAAAAATTTTTCCTTATTTTCGATAAAAATTTTTTTCTAAAGAAAAATTTGCGATAAAAATATTTTTCGATAGAAAAAATTTTCTTGAGAATAATTTTCTAAAAAAATTTTGATAAAAAAATGTTTCTAAAGAAAAATTATTGATAATAAAATTTTCTGAAGAAAAATTTTCGATATTAAAATTTTCTATACAAAAATTTTTGATAAAAAGATTTTCTATAGAAAAATTCGATTAAATATTTATCGAAAAAAAAATTTTTGATAGTAAAATTTTCTATAGAAAATTTTTTTTTTAATGAAAAACTTTTGATTAAAGTATTTTTCGATAAAAAATTTTTCTACAGAAAAATTTTCTAAAAAAGTTTTGATAAAAAAATTCTATGGAAAAAGTTTCGATAATAAAATTAAAAAAAAAAAAAATTCTCCAAGAAGAAAATTTTTTCTTAAGAAAAAGTTTCTTCTAAGAAAATCTTTCGATAAAAATATTTTTCGACAGAAAAATTTTTCTGTAGAACAATTTGTAAAAAAATTTTGAAAACAAAATTTTCATAGAAAAAATTTTGAGAACAAAATTTTCATAGAAAAATTTTTGATAATAAAATTTTCTATAGAAAAATTTTTGATAACAACATTTTCTATAGAAAAATTTTTGATAAAAAAATTTTTGTCGAAAAGATTTTCTATAGAAAATTTTTTTTCTAAGGAAAAATTTTCGATAAAAATAATTTTCGATAGAAAAATTTTTTAAAAAAATTTTGATAAAACAATTTTCTATAGAAAAATTTTTGATAATAAAATTTTTTATAAAAAAATTTTTGATACCAAAATTTCCTATAGAAAAAAAAAAAAAAATTTTTTTTCTAACGAAAAATTTGGGATAAAAATATTTTTGGATAGAAAAATTTTTCTTGAGAATACTTTTCTAAAAAAAATTTTGATTAAAACATTTCTATAGAAAAATTGTTGATACTAAAATATTCTATAGAAAAATTTGTGATAAAAAAATTTTCTATAGAAAAATAATTGTCTACAGAAAAATTTTTGATAAAAAATTTTTTTTATAGACAAAATTTTGATACAAAAATTTTCTATAGAAAAATTTTTAATAAAAAAATTTTTTATAAACAAATTTTTGATAAAAAAAAAAAATTATAGAAAAACTTTTGGTAAAAAAATTTTCTATACAAAAATTTTTTATACAAAAATTTTCTATAGAAAAATTTTTGATAAAAAATTATCTATAGAAAAATTTAAAAATAAATCATTAAAAACTTACCTAAGCTAAAATAAATAGCACCATTTTCAGCTTCATCTAGGAATTTTTGAATATCCTGAGGCAGTTGCTTGTTTGGATAGATGTGTAAACCTCCCACCGGAATCATACCTGTAATTGTGGGTCTTGAGGAGGTTAAAGGCGTATGACTGTTAAGCAACATAACGGAAATATTCTTTTCCATCTGAGAAGTTGGGGGTATGTAAACTGGAAAATTAAATTTTAATAATTTAATTGAAATATATTAAGATATAAAATTACCATTTAAATGTCCAAAATATTTCTGAATCATTTCATCCATTTTGGGAAATAAGTCCCATTCTCTTATAAGATCCTCAGCTAAAGAATAATAAGCATTTTGAAGGCGTTCGAAAAATGTCATGCGATCGGTAAAGGGTACAAAACCATGAAGCACAAAAGACCAGGGTGTTATAACACCCATCATTTGACTCATATGATTCTCATAGCCCAAAGTACTGGTAGTTACCACGGGGATATCATAGATATATGAAAGGGCTAAAAAGGGTTCTTGATAGAACTGCTGGCATAGCAATAAATCATATTGACCCTTGGGTTGAGAATGATTAATTAAGGCCTGAACTTTGGGCTGTTTTAAAGCATGTTCAGAGGTTTTCAAACCTATAAGATCCAACATTTTCAGGGCGTCAAATAAATGCATTTCCGATAAGTCGAAAATATTATCGGCTTTAAAGATTTCTATCACTGAAGTATAGAATGCAAGTTATTTCAATATTAAAGGGTTATCAATTTAAGGATAATTACCATCTTTCCAAAAATCATAAACCGGCTCTATCAAAATCTCCGTATAATTAGCCCCCAACTTAAGATGCTTTAAGCTGTAGGCGGTTATCATTGTTACTTCATGGCCCCTCTGTATAAGCTCTTTCATGACGGCATTATGCATCATAAAGTGGCTCTTACCGGGAAAGACATAAACTGCCAAAATTTTCGAACTTTCGGTTTTAGAGGGATACGCACACATTAGCCACAGCAGGGAAATGGTTAGGGAGGTAGATATCAAATGCTTAAGATGCTGGAATTATAACGTCAATGTGAACATTAATATAAAGACATTTCCATAGAAAGTTGACGTTAGGAAGACATTTCTATAGAAAAGTTGACGATAGGAAGACTTTTCTATAGAAAAGTTGACGATAGGAAGACTTTTCTATAGAAAAGTTGACGACAGGAAGACTTTTCTATAGAAAAGTTGACGATAGGAAGACTTTTCTATAGAAAACTTGACGATAGGAAGACTTTTCTATAGAAAAGTTGACGATAGGAAGACTTTTCTATAGAAAAGTTGACGATAGAAAGACTTTTCTATAGAAAAGTTGACGATAGGAAGACTTTTCTATAGAAAAGTTGACGATAGGAAGACATTTCTATAGAAAAGTTGACGATAGGAAGACATTTCTATAGAAAAGTTGACGATAGGAAGACATTTCTATTAAAAAGTTGACGATAGGAAGACATTTCTATAGAAAAGTTGACGATAGGAAGACATTTCTATAGAAAAGTTGACGATAGGAAGACATTTCTAAAGAAAAGTTGACGATAGGAAGACATTTCTATAGAAAAATTGACGATAGGAAGACATTTCTATAGAAAAGTTGACGATAGGAAGACATTTCTATAGAAAAGTTGACGATAGGAAGACATTTCTATAGAAAAGTTGACGATAGGAAGACATTTCTATAGAAAAGTTGACGATAGGAAGACATTTCTATAGAAAAGTTGACGATAGGAAGACATTTCTATAGAAAAGTTGACGATAGGAAGACATTTCTATAGAAAAGTTGACGATAGGAAGACATTTCTATAAAAAAGTTGACGATAGGAAGACATTTCTATAGAAAAGTTGACGATAGGAAGACATTTCTATAGAAAAGTTGACGATAGGAAGACATTTCTATAGAAAAGTTGACGATAGGAAGACTTTTCTATAGAAAATTTGACGATAGGAAGACTTTTCTATAGAAAAGTTGACGATAGGAAGACTTTTCTATAGAAAAGTTGACGATAGGAAGACTTTTCTATAGAAAATTTGACGATAGGAAGACTTTTCTATAGAAAAGTTGACGATAGGAAGACTTTTCTATAGAAAAGTTGACGATAGGAAGACTTTTCTATAGAAAAGTTGACGATAGGAAGACTTTTCTATAGAAAAGTTGACGATAGGAAGACTTTTCTATAGAAAAGTTGACGATAGGAAGACTTTTCTATAGAAAAGTTGACGATAGGAAGACTTTTCTATAGAAAAGTTGACGATAGGAAGACTTTTCTATAGAAAAGTTGACGATAGGAAGACTTTTCTATAGAAAAGTTGACGATAGGAAGACTTTTCTATAGAAAGGTTGACGATAGGAAGACTTTTCTATAGAAAAGTTGACGATAGGAAGACTTTTCTATAGAAAAGTTGACGATAGGAAGACTTTTCTATAGAAAAGTTGACGATAGGAAGACTTTTCTATAGAAAAGTTGACGATAGGAAGACTTTTCTATAGAAAAGTTGACGATAGGAAGACTTTTCTATAGAAAAGTTGACGATAGGAAGACTTTTCTATAGAAAAGTTGACGATAGGAAGACTTTTCTATAGAAAAGTTGACGATAGGAAGACTTTTCTATAGAAAAGTTGACGATAGGAAGACTTTTCTATAGAAAAGTTGACGATAGGAAGACTTTTCTATAGAAAAGTTGACGATAGGAAGACTTTTCTATAGAAAAGTTGACGATAGGAAGACTTTTCTATAGAAAAGTTGACGATAGGAAGACTTTTCTTTAGAAAAGTTGACGATAGGAAGACTTTCCTATAGAAAAGTTGACGATAGGAAGACTTTTCTATAGAAAAGTTGACGATAGGAAGACTTTTCTATAGAAAAGTTGACGATAGGAAGACTTTTCTATAGAAAAGTTGACGATAGGAAGACTTTTCTATAGAAAAGTTGACGATAGGAAGACTTTTCTATAGAAAAGTTGACGATAGGAAGACTTTTCTATAGAAAAGTTGACGATAGGAAGACTTTTCTATAGAAAAGTTGACGATAGGAAGACTTTTCTATAGAAAAGTTGACGATAGGAAGACTTTTCTATAGAAAAGTTGACGATAGGAAGACTTTTCTATAGAAAAGTTGACGATAGGAAGACTCTTCTTTAGAAAAGTTGACGATAGGAAGACTTTCCTATAGAAAAGTTGACGATAGGAAGACTTTTCTATAGAAAAGTTGACGATAGGAAGACTTTTCTATAGAAAAGTTGACGATAGGAAGACTTTTCTATAGAAAAGTTGACGATAGGAAGACTTTTCTATAGAAAAGTTGACGATAGGAAGACTTTTCTATAGAAAAGTTGACGATAGGAAGACTTTTCTATAGAAAAGTTGACGATAGGAAGACTTTTCTATAGAAAAGTTGACGATAGGAAGACTTTTCTATAGAAAAGTTGACGATAGGAAGACTTTTCTATAGAAAAGTTGACGATAGGAAGACTTTTCTAATATAGGAAGACTTTTCTATAGAAAAGTTGACGATAGGAAGACTATTTTATAGAAAATTTGACGATAGGAAGACTTTTCTATCGAAAAGTTGACGATAGTAAGACTTTTTCGTAGAAATTTAATAGGATTTTGCATTTAACAACAAAGTTTATTTACCATTTTATAATAAAATTAACACAATTTTAATTAAAGAACTTATAATACTATATAATCAAAATAATTGCCTAAATGACGACGTGCTCGATCGTTATAGAAAATTGAACTGAATTTTAAAACTTTTTTGAAATACTAATTTATATTAATTAATTGATTTCAAAAACAGGCTAATCTTCTTCGAGCAATCGCATTATCACAAGAATCTTAAAAAATTGAAATAAAAAGTTGTAAATTCTAATCTTAAGACAGATTGACGAATCCCTTTAAAGGGGAATTATTTGCTCTCATAAATATAATTTTTATTATAAAATAATTTGAACTTGCACTTGAGAATCAATCAATTAATAAATATTAGTAAGCGTAATCTTGAAGTAGCAGAAAAATATTTTTGTCAAAAAATTTTCTATAGAAAAATATTTTTGTCAAAATTTTTTCTATAGAAAAATATTTTTGTCAAAATTTTTTCTATAGAAAAATATTTTTGTCAAAATTTTTTCTATAGAAAAATATTTTTGTCAAAATTTTTTCTATAGAAAAATATTTTTGTCAAAATTTTTTCTATAGAAAAATATTTTTGTCAAAATTTTTTCTATAGAAAAATATTTTTGTCAAAATTTTTTCTATAGAAAAATATTTTTGTCAAAATTTTTTCTATAGAAAAATATTTTTGTCAAAATTTTTTCTATAGAAAAATATTTTTGTCAAAATTTTTTCTATAGAAAAATATTTTTGTCCAAAAATTTTCTATAGAAAAATATTTTTGTCAAAATTTTTTCTATAGAAAAATATTTCTGTCGAAAAATTTTCTATAGAAAAATATTTCTGTCGAAAAATTTTCTATAGAAAAATATTTCTGTCGAAAAATTTTCTATAGAAAAATATTTCTGTCGAAAAATTTTCTATAGAAAAATATTTTTGTCAAAATTTTTTTTATAGAAAAATATTTTTGTGAAAATTTTTTCAATAGAAAAATATTTTTGTCAAAATTTTCTACAGAAAAATATTTTTTTCCTAAAATTTTTTATAGAAAAATATTTTTGTCCAAAATTTTCTATAGAAAAATATTTCTGTCGAAATTTTTTTCTATAGAATAAAAAAAATTATTATACTTCTGTTGAAATTTTTTCTATAGAAAAATATTTTTGTCAAAATTTTTTTTATAGAAAAATATTTTTGTCCATAATTTTGTATAGAAAAATATTTTTGTCCAAAATTTTTCTTTAGAAAAATATTTTTGTCCAAAAATTTTCTATAGAAAAATATTTTTGTCCAAAAATTTTCTATAGAAAAATATTTTTGTCCAAAAATTTTCTATAGAAAAATATTTTTGTCCAAAATTTTTTT
Source organism: Stomorhina lunata (assembly GCA_933228675.1). Classification (NCBI taxonomy): domain Eukaryota; kingdom Metazoa; phylum Arthropoda; class Insecta; order Diptera; family Rhiniidae; genus Stomorhina; species Stomorhina lunata. The sequence goes on from OW121744.1 coordinate 37,534,867, forward strand.
TTAGAAAAATATTTTTGTCCAAAAATTTTCTATAGAAAAATATTTTTGTCCAAAAATTTTCTATAGAAAAATATTTTTGTCCAAAAATTTTCTATAGAAAAATATTTTTGTCCAAAATTTTTCTTTAGAAAAATATTTTTGTCCAAAAATTTTCTATAGAAAAATATTTTTGTCCAAAAATTTTCTATAGAAAAATATTTTTGTCCAAAAATTTTCTATAGAAAAATATTTTTGTCCAAAAATTTTCTATAGAAAAATATTTTTGTCCAAAAATTTTCTATAGAAAAATATTTTTGTCTAAAAATTTTCTTTTGACAAATATTTTTGTTAAAAAATTTTCTATAGAAAAATATTTTTGTCAAACAATTTTCTATAGAAAAATTTTTTTGTCAAAAAATTTTCTATTGAAAAAATTTTCTATTCAAAATTTTCTACAGAAAAATATTTTTTTTTTTCCTAAAATTTTTTATAGAAAAATTTTTTTGTCCAAAAGTTTTCTACAGAAAAATATTTTTGTCCGAAAAATTTTCTTTAGAAAATATTTTCGGCAAAAAATTTTCTATAGAAAATTATTTTTGTCCAAAAATTTTCTATAGAAAAATATTTTTGTGGAAAAATTTTAGAAAAATATTTTTGTCAAAAAGTTTTCTATTGAAAAATGTTTTAGTCAAAATTTTCTAAGAAAAATATTTTTTTTCTAAAATTTTTTATAGAAAAATATTTTGGTCTAAAAATTTTCTATAGAAAAATATTTTTGTCAAAAAATTTTCTATAGAAAAATATTTTTGTCAGAAAATTTTCTATACAAAAATATTTTTATCCAAAAATTTTCTATCGAAAAATTTTTTTCTCCAAAAATTTTCTATAGAAAAAAAAGTTTTGTCAAAAATTTGCTATAGAAAAATATTTTTGTCCAAAAATTTTTTATAGAAAAATATTTTTGTCTAAAAATTGTTTATAGAAAAATATTTCTGTATACAAATTTTCCAAAGAAAAATATTTTTCTCATTGATTTAGTTTACAATGAAAAATTTACATCGACCGCGTGTAATTGCTATAGACTTACCACCGATTGAGGATATTTGTGATACCCACAAAATTGAAACTGACATATTTTGTTGTTTTGAATATAAGTTTTTTTTTTATTATTGTTAGTTATTTTTTTATTTTTACAAAAAAATCACAATAATTAGGCAAAAATATATAGTTTTAGAGTTAGGTCATATGTAAGTAAGTACAATAGTTGTATGAAGTTGCATGTAGTTGTAATAAGTATGATCATATATAGTTTAAGTATTTAGTTATTGGTTTTAGTTAAATTTCATATTTTAAATATTTTTCATTATCTAAATAAAGTGATCAAGTGAAGAGGGAGGTGTTGGGTTGGAGGTGTAAAGGTGTCATTAGAGGCAGGGGTGGGTGTATGTTATTTTCTTTTTACTTTGTCTTACAAATTATTAAAGTTTAAGTACTTTTTGTGTTTTTTTGAATTTTTAGCTTTTTTACTTAATTTTAACTTTATATAATATTTAATATTATTTTTCATTTATTGTTTATTCTCAATATAAACAATAAGAAAATTTTAAATTTTTTCTTATATATTTTTTTTTCTTCTTTCAAAACTTATTATTAAATGTTATTTTAGAAATTTATTGTGTTGATTTGTTTTGTTTTTAAATTTTTACTTTATAAAAATTGGTGTCTTTTTGTTTAAAGTTAAAGAAAATATTTTATATTAGTTTTTAATTATTATTATATGTATAATTATATTGATACGTTATAGGTAATTTAATTATCTTGCACATTTCATAGAAATTTTTTCTTAAAAATTACAAAAAAATTAAAAAAAGAAACCTAAAATTAAATCAAAATTGTTATAATCAAAAATTTTATAAATCATTACAAAAATTTTGATATATAGTGCTTTTGTATAAGACGTCCCGCCTTCTTTTTTAGTACGCAAAATCTTATTAACTGCTAATCGGTATAGTTTGTAGTCTGTGGTGGCACTCTGGGATAGAGCTGGAATTATTAAGAATATAAATTTAGTATAATTTGTCGTTAATATTTTGATAAAATTAAGACTTACTCCCAACAGATTCCTTGGCACATAGCCCTCTTCATTTTGTTCATTTTTGGCCCACCACCATTCGCTTTCGGCATCGTCTCCTTTGCGTAAAATGATTAAATGTTCATTGACATTAAATGTTAGTTCATCGCTATTTTGGGCCTCGTAGGAGAATACAGCATATACTTCACCATTATGAAGTATGCCAAGCTTTTCTTGGATACCTGCAAGAAGAAGGAAATACATTTGAAATAAATTTTGAAATACAAGAAATAATGAGCATTTATTTGATAACTTTCGCCTCTAAAGTCATATATGGACCTATTCTCAACAACTTACAAGTTTATACGGACCGTTCAGCCAGTCAAAGGGGCATAGTTAAAGCTCAAAGCAAAGACTCTATAATATAAAGATGATGCACTTCCATACATTGATGGTCGTTTTGAAAAGTCCCATAAAGAAAAGAGTAAACCGCTTTAAGTCAAATTCGAAAACAACTAATAGAGACGATTATGCAATGAAGAAAAGCTAAGGCACATACACGCGCTCATGAAATGTATGTTTGTTTGTGTGTTTATGAGTTTTTCATTGTTCTTTATCCTGTTCTTTATCATTTTTAGCAGAAAAAAATGTGTGGAGTCCAATATCTTTATATTATAGAGTCTTTGTTCAAAGATTATAAATTGGACATTTTCGGGATTTATAACTGATCTAAAGTCCTAAGAATTGAATAGAACATTCTATGCAATTTCCGCTATACTCCGCGAAAATCAGTTTGGATTCAAAGAGAATCGAACTTGTGATGACCTAATCAACGTATTAAGAACAGTAGTCAAGCTATGTAATGAATTCCTCACCCCCATTTACCCGGCGTTTATCGACTTTATGAAGGCCTTCGACGGTATCAATAGGAGCTATTTATGAACAATTTTAGAAAATCGTAACATGCCAACGAAAATTCTGAACTTTATTCCGGCAATGTACTTGGATCTTAAATGCCGGATCCTATATAAAGGTAAATTGTCTAATCCGTTCGAAGATTCTACTGGATGTATCTTGTCATACGTACGTACGTTATTCCTACGACATTCCAATTGAAAGAAGAGGTACTTCTCACAGGCAATGCGAGCCATCCGATTCTATTTTAAGACTCATTGAAAGGGACATACGTTTTAACCGCGAACTACGTTTTAACTCCGGTTCCAAACGGCAAATGTATTAGTTAGAGAAGTTTTACATGGCCTAATACTCAATAACCTGTGGCTAGCTGAGTTATTGGGTGAACCGATTTTTTTGAAAATTTAATTTTTTCAAGTGGGTCTGGCCGGGGATCGAACTTGGGACCTATGGTATTGTCACCTATACTTATATCCTTGTTATCGACAATATAATGCTCACGGCACTGGATTGTAGACGCTATATCCAATGGTCATCCTTTAAACAACTCGACGATATGGAATACGCTGATGATGTATGTCTTCTAAGCCAAAGCTAAGGTCACCTTCAAGAAAACACTAGCACTATCACTGTTGAATCTCGGGCAACTGGGCTGGAAATCAATATTTCCAAGACAAAGACTATTCCTGGAGGCTATGGTGCAAACCCGTTGACACACATCATTGTGGAAAACGAGGTTATTGGACGTGTAGATACCTTTAATTATCTTGGTAGTTTGGTAACTTAAGGTGGCGCCGACGAGAATATTGAACTGCGTATTAATAAGGCAAAACCTGCATTCGGCATTCTCCGAGCTATTTAGAAATCTCGGCAAATATCAAGAATAACTAAGTTATATATAACTCGAATGTCAAGTCCACCTTGTATTACGGTTGCGAAACTTGGAAACGTATAAATGCCATCGATAAGCGCCCACAAACCTTTGCAAACAAATGCTTGCGGCAAATCATAAATATATCGTGGACGAATCGAATAAGAAATAAAGATCTACTAAACGCTACAAACGTTTATAAAGGTATGTCAACGGAAATGGCGGTGAATAGGCCACACACTTCGAAGGCCAAATACCAACATTACTGGACAAGCGCTTCGTTGAAATGGAAGGGGCAGTCGTGTTGGTGCACCTGCTAAAATGTGGAGAAGGTCAATTGATGCGGAGTTACAAGCAGCAAACTATTCATGGAATGACGTATGCCTAACATCTCGCAATAGAGTTCGATACAAAAGAAGGGTTGAGGCCCTATGCTCCACTGGGATTCAAGGATAACAGAAGAAGATTGGAAGAAAATAAGAAAGTTTAAGGATCCACAAATAGAAATCTTAAGATCTAATATTGACAAACTATTTCAAGATCTAAGATGAACTCTCTAGAGAATCACTTATGAAAATAAGAAACGATCCAAGACTTAGAAGCATAGAGATCTCAATATTGAAAGTTTTACTATATCAGGCTTAACTTTTTGAAATCCCAAGTTTATAAATAAGATTTTAGGCTTTTTTGGAAATGACCATTGTAAGCTGAACTCTTTAGAAATCTAAGCTTGAATATTGATCAAACAAGTGGAAGCTAAGGCCTTTAGGTATCAACGATTTGAATTCACAAGTGAAAGCCAAGATCTTTGGAGATTGCAAATTTTATGTTTTAGGATTCTTAAGTGTTTGATTGTTTAAGAAAACCCATTTTTTGAGATCCTCCATTAAACGCTTATGTTTTTGAAATCTAACATCATAAAATTTTACTATTTAGGGATTTATAAGCGAAAGCTCAATTCTTTAGAGACCCACAATTCGAAATTAAACTCTTTAAATCTGAACTTTGAAATTTATATATTTCTGGATTTACATGTGAAATCGGAGTTCTTTAAAGATTTCTGACTTAATGTTTGACTCTTTAGGTGTTCACTTTTAAAAACGGAACTTTCTAGAGATCCATGATTCAAAATTAGGTTGCTTAAGGATTTACAATTAGAAAAAATTAAGGTTTAAATGTAGCTTTGTTCACACATCAGTAGTCGGACTGAAATTGTTTTAAGTTGTTGGAAGAATCCACGTACCTCAAGTATCACTGATTTTGCTCTGGCAGTTCCACAGTATAATATACTTATATACACATCCATATCTAAAACGTGGCACCGTAAAACTCCTAGCAAAAAAAACTAATTTTGTCTTTTCCTCAGATGGCTCTTCTTCAGTAATTCTTGACTCCTAGTGGAGTATAGGGTCTCAGATGGCTCTAGACTTAATAATCAGATAGGCTTCGCGGTTTACTCTAAAGATCTAGAGATTAATGTTAAACCTACATAATCACTGAAGTGTTTAAGGCTGTAATTCTGGGCAATCAAGAAAGCAATTTAGACGTAAGGTCCTAACAGGATTGGGGATAAATATATTCTCTGATAACCAAGCTGTCATTAGGTCTCTAGACTCAGTTTATCTGAATTCGACATTGATGCAGGTCTCTCAACCTCAAAATTGCTGTATTAACATACCTTGTCTCTAGCCACTTGCAAGTTCCTACGGCTAGAAAAAGCATGAAATTCTGCAAATGAATCGATTGTCTGCATCTGTCCGAGAATCTTTTCATTCCAGTTACCCTGTTCAAATAGGGAATGTTCTCAATAACTTCTGTCACTATCAGGATCCGATGTATCTTTGTAATGACTGGATATAGTCTGATCGAAAAGCACTCAGTTAGGCTAAAGGTGGCGACAAGTAACTTTAGCAGAAGCTGTGGTGATGAGAAGGTGTCTCTGCACTTGCCCTGCTCTGTCGTATAGTATCTAAAACTAGCTTCATACTTCATTGGAGGATTAGGTGATCTAGTTAACATAGAAAGTAGCAGATTTGAGATCTTTTAGAAGCGATCCATATGGTTCAACTGGGAAAGCCAGTAACTTTTTGTTGGCTTTCATAGTAACACAATGGACTTAATTATTAAAGTGAGTTTGATTACCAGATTTCTGGGCTAACCTATGGATTCATTAAGAGGAGCTAAATATTTTGCAGACTCGTGATTAAAAATTGGATTTGAATCGTGTAAGATTTCACAAGTTAAAGCTGTACTCTTTAGAGACTCAAAATTAGAACGATTAAGGAAGCTGAGGTCTTTATAGATTCACAATTTGACTTTTGCATAAGTTTTTTGGAGATCTTCGATTGTAGATTGGAGCCTGTCAGGATCTTTAATTGAATTAAGGATTCAAATATCGGGGAGATCGAAGATTATGTAGAAATTAGTGATATGCCTTTTGTTGACTTTCGTGGTAACACGATGGACTTTAAAGTCAAATTGAGTCTGTTTACCGGACTGTCACACTAACCTAAGCATCGACGAAGATAATCTATGATAATGATTAAACATTTGAATTGAATCGTATAAGATTTCACAAGGAAATGTTGAATATACTCTTAAGGTTTCAACAACTGAAAATCAGAATGTTGAAGGAAGCTGATGTCTTCAGAGGTCCACGATTAGACTTTTAAATGAACTTTTTAGAGATTCTGGATTAAAGATTGACGTGTATCAGGATCCAGCTTAAATCATGAGATTTATAGCTTAAATCAAAAGATTTATGACTTAAAATTAGACTGTTAGGGATTTAAAAATTGTGGAGATCTAAGATTAGTAAATGGAAGTGGAACTCATTGGAGATCCACTGTTGAATTTTGGACTAATTCAGAGATAATACTATAACCCTCTTCATCCTCTTCCTATGTATTATAACTTGTGCCCTTCATAATAGGATAGTGGTGGCGACTAGTGACTTTTGAAGAAAAAGGTGATAAGGAGGAGTCTCTGCACTTGCCTTGCTCTGTCTTACAGAAGGGGACTAATACTGGAGTTTTATTACTTTGGAGACCCAGCTAATCTGGTCGACTTAAGAGCTTATTAAAACGATCTCGACGGTTTATCGGATGATGAGTGATAAACTTTTTGTTGGCATCTGTAGTATCACAATGGTCTTCATAGTCTAAGTGAGTCTGATTACCCGACTCCCATGCTAACCTAAGGATTCATAAAGAGAAGCTAAATTCTTTGGGATCCATAATTGAAATAAAATTGTGCAACGTTTCAGAAGTTAAAGCATACTGAAAATCTGAATGGTTAAGAAAACTGATATCTTCAGAGGTCCACGATTAGACTTTTACATGAACTTTTTAGGGATCCTCGATTAAAGATTGGAAATAAGACTATTTGGGATTCAAATATTGAGACCCAAGATAAATGAATTTAAGTAAATTTATTTGAAACTCATAGTTGAATTTTAGGAGGAGTCAAAGCTAACTCTTTAGACCACAAGTGGAAATCTACAATTGGATTGCTTAAGAATATACTAGCAGAAACTGAATTCCATTTGAGATCTATGACTGAAAATTGGATTATTTAAGAACTCGGAAAGTTTTGAAGATCTATTCTGAGACTTTTGAATCTCTAGACATATTTTGGTCGGTAAACTAGAAACTGCCCTAAGAAATATTTGGACATTGTAAAAGTTTTTAAGATTTATATTTCGTCTGACTTTAACTTACTGTACAAATATTCGGAACATCCATCGAAACCCTCTTCATCCTCTTCACATTTCTCTGCGGGTGTCTCGTGGTCCGACAAGGTGGCAGCAAAAAGACAGGCACCATTTTCAACTAAAAACTTAACCATGGCCAAGTTATTACAACTGGCAGCACAATGCAAAGGCGTCCAGCCATCCGAATCTTGGGCATTGACATCACAACCAAATTCGACCAGGAATCTGGAAGAGAAATTAAAAAAATATATCAAAATTTGAAAACAGAATATCTTAAGTCGTCCAAACTCACTTGACTATATCAAAATGACCCGCACAAATGGCATTGTGTAGAGCTGTTATGCCCTCGTCGTTGGCCGCACTGGGATTGGCCACCTGCATGGCAGTTTTCTTAACCAATTCCAATTCACCCTCTAAACTGGCATCGAGCAGTAAAGCCAAAGGATCAAAGCTAACCCTTCTGGTAAGTTTGGGCTTACCATTGCTGGCGGTGGTGTTAGCATTGCCTGCCGACAAAGAACGCATTCTTCGTTTTAGACTATCCGGTGAGGGCTTGTCTTGTGCGTTACTATTTGTATTATCACTACGATCCGGTTCATCTACACTACTTTGAGATTGTGGTGATAAAGTGTTGGGTGATTGGGGTCCCAGTTGTGGTGGCTGTTGTTGCGTTTGAAGTTGTGGAGAATATTGTGGTGTTGAGTTGGCCTCGCTATTGGTCTCCGAGGAAAGCTCATTAGCTCTTCGGTCATTTAACAAATAAGTATTGTTAGAGTTAAGTTCCAGTTTACGTGAACCCGGCTGCTGACTTGAGGGTTTTGTTATGCTAGAAGAGGAAGATTTTAAGCGGGGTTGCTCGGAAAGGGGTTGCTTGCGTATGGTCAAAGGTTTCGCCTTAATAGGTAAATTATCATTGATATTTTGGGGCGGTATTGTTGTGGCAGACGAAGCAGTAGCAGTTTGTGGTTCGGTTGAGGATTTTTTCGTCGACGGATTAGGTGAATTGGCCGAGGTCTCTTGGTTTGCTTCGTTTGGTGACATTTTATTGGGTTTCGGTGGCAAGGCTGGTCTATCACTATTGTTGTTATTATTGTTGCTACTCAAAGCCGTTGCTGTGGAACTTACCACATTTGGCGCTACTCTATTTACCTTGGGACTGTATGTAATCATTTTCGGTATGGCACTGGTGACCGAAGTGGGCGCCACACTACTTATAGGTTTGCGTGGAGGTACTACTAAGCTGCCAGCAGCTGAATTTTTTGATTTTTCATTAGAGGTGTTGCTGTTGTTGTTATTGTTGGAATTCGAGGAATTGCTTGATATAGCATTGGCCACACCGGTAGCCACCGATTTATTGGCTGTACCCAAAGGCATACTGTGTACAGTCAATTGATGGCCATTCTTTTCCAAAAGAGTTTCACTAGTTACCGCTATTTCAGTTTTCTTTTCCAAATCGGATTTCTCCCTTTGGGGTATATGAGATGGTCCCGTGGTTGGATGATGGCTGGTGGCCCCACTATTTATTTTACTTATAAGAGCCGAGGCAGAACTATTGGTTCCTATGCTTTTGGGTATTTTACTTGTGGACTGAGTTGTTGCATTATTATTGCCATTATTTTGAGCCTCTAAATTGGCAGCAACTTCTTTGACCAGGTCTCTCTTTTTAGGACCCACTTCCGCATAAATATGATGCGAAGTATCTACCTTGGGTGGTTCCAGATGCGTTTGTTGTGAGTTTGTTTCACCCAAAGAATTTTTATTGCTTATTGAGGCCGTTAACATTTTCTTGGCCAATTTCGATTCATCACTTTCGGCTGTAAAGAAATTGGGGCTAGTATTGGAACCAGCCAAACGATTGGCGTTAGCATTGCTATGACTTAAGTTCAATTTGATATGGGGATGATCCTGTATCAACTGATTTTGTTGATTTGTATTGGCTGTGGCCGCGGCATGTTTCATGATATTACCCAAATAGGAGGAGGTGGGTGTAATGGTGGACTTTTGTGGAGTGTGTATATAGGGCTCCACAGCGGCAACATTGCCTCGTGGTATATTGCGAGTTTCACCACGATTTATAATATTGGCGAATTTGTTATTGTAAGCCTGACCATTGGCCGCCGCTTGATTGGCTTGTTTTTGCAGCAGCTGCTGTTTGAGGGCCGCTACACCGGTTTTGGGTGCATAACTCACATCTTGGTTGGTCTTGTTGTTGTTATTGCCGCTACTTGTATTGTATGAGTTGTGATTTTGGCTAGAAGGTGGCTGCTGTTGTTGCTGCTGTTGAAGCTGATGTTGTTGCTGCTGTTGTACTTGTTGTGAGTTTTGTTGTTGTTGCTGCTGCTGTTGGACCTGTTGCATTAGATGTGTTGGACTTATATTTTGCTGATTATTTTGTACATTGGCGGCTTTTTTGCGTTGCAAACGTGTTTGCAACTCATAAATTCTCTGATCGACCGAACGCAATTCCGCTTGTCTTTGTTGTAAGGCTTCTCGTTGTAAGTGGAGACGTGCATCTTGTTGCAATGACAACTGATTGCGATACTAAAAAATGAAGCAACAAAAGACAAAATTGGTATAAATAACTAAAAATTTATATTTCTTGTTTTTTTTTATTTTGACCTACCATCAATTCCCTTCTTAACTTTTCCAATTCCCTGGAGGCTTGAGGCGGTAATGGCTGGCCCGTTGTACTGCCTCCATTTATAAGATTTATGGGACATCTTCGATCTCGTCTTAAGTCTTCTAGTTGTCGTGTTAGAGCTTCTACTTTGGCTACCGCCAAACTTAATTCTTTTTCCTTTTCACTGAATAACGCTCGTATGGAGTCTAAGTCGTTACCTGAAATTTAGAAGATAAAATAGGTCAATAAATTGAAAGAGTTAAAAGAGTAACAGACAAAAAAATTTATGATGAACATTTTTCTTAAAAAAAATGTATATGAAAATTTTTCTTTAAAAAAAATTTATAATGAAAATTTTTCTTTAGAAAAAATTTTATAATGTAAATTTTTCTTTAGAAAAAATTTTAAAATTAACATTTTTCTATCGAAAAAATTTTATAATGAAAATTTTTCTAAAGCAAAAAATTTATAATAAAAATTTTTGTTTAGAAAAAATTTTTTAATAAAAATTTTTCTATAGAAAAAAATTTAAAATGAAAATTTTTCTATACCAAAAATTTTATTATGAAAATTTGTCTGTAGAAAAATTTTATAACAACAATATTTCCTTAGAAAAAATTTTATAATGAAAATTTTTCTATAGAAAAAATTTTCTAATAAAAATGTTTCTATAAAAAATCTTTTTTAAATTTTTCTAGAAAATTTTTTTCATTAGAAAATTTTTTCTATAGAAAAAATTTTCTAATGAAATTTTTTCTATAGAAAAAATTTTCTAATGAAATTTTTTCTATAGAAAAAATTTTCTAATGAAATTTTTTCTATAGAAAAAATTTTCTAATGACATTTTTTCTATAGAAAAAATTTTCTAATGAAATTTTTTCTATAGAAAAAATTTTATAATGAAATTTTTTCTAAAGAAAAAATTTTATAATGAAATTTTTTCTATAGAAAAAATTTTATAATGAAATTTTTTCTATAGAAAAAATTTTATAATGAAATTTTTTCTATAGAAAAAATTTTATAATGAAATTTTTTCTATAGAAAAAATTTTATAATGAAATTTTTTCTATAGAAAAAATTTTCTAATGAAATTTTTTCTGTAGAAAAAATTTTCTAATGAAATTTTTTCTATAGAAAAAATTTTCTAATGAAATTTTTTCTATAGAAAAAATTTTCTAATGAAATTTTTTCTATAGGAAAATTGTTTTAATGAATTTTTTTCTATAGAAAAAATTTTCTAAGGAAATTTTTTTTATAGAAAAAATTTTCTAGTGAATTTTTTTCTATAGAAAAAATTTTCTAGTGAATTTTTTTCTATAGAAAAAATTTTCTAATGAAATTTTTTCTATAGAAAAAATTTTCTAATGAAATTTTTTCAATAGAAAAAATTTTATAATGAAATTTTTTCTATAGAAAAAATTTTATAATGAAATTTTTTCTATAGAAAAAATTTTATAATGAAATTTTTTCTATAGAAAAAATGTCTTCGAATAAAAAGGGTCCTTCTCTATTTTTTCTAAAATTTTCTACCATTTCGCCTAAAGGAATATTTGAATTTTTTGCATCGCTGGAAAGCTTTCAGGTTTAAAGTTACCAAAGCCCTTTTGGATTTAAGGCTACGATATTAATCCTTGAATGTTATTTTCCAAACTTATATAAACTCATCTGCTTAAATACCTGTTGTACGAATACTTTGATAACAACTTAAATTGTATACAGATTTATTTATAATCTCAGCAATTGTTACCGACAACATAATAATTATGTAATTAGTTTTGCAACCTCGAAGTCATTAGTGAAAATCAAAGTCATGTATTTAAACTTATATATATCGTTTAAACTTAGTCTATGACAGGTTGGGATACAATTGCCATAAACTTCCCTGAACAGTTGCAAAACCATTGTCATCAACATCTTGTTAATTTAATCTTAAATACTGATGTTCATATGAATACAGGGTGACAGACAATTATTAATACCAATTTGCTAAATGATAAGAGAAATTAAAAAAAAAATTGAAATCCATTAACACCCTGGGGTACCTTTTTTCACTTATTTTCTTTTCAATGTACCAGTTGCAATTCTCGACAGAATTTGACGACACCTTAGGGCACCTGCTTTGGACCATTGACAATTTTCGAAAAATTTCCTATAAATAGTCAATTTTCGAAAAATTTTCTATAAATAGTCAATTTTCGAAAATTTTCCTATAAATAGTCAATTTGCGAAAAATTTCCTATAAATAGTCAATTTTCGAAAAATTTCCTATAAATAGTCAATTTTCGAAAAATTTCCTATAAATAGTCAATTTTCGAAAAATTTCCTGTAAATAGTCAATTTTCGAAAAATTTACTATAAATAGTCAATTTTCGAAAAATTTCCTGTATTTTCGAAAAATTTCCTGTATTTTCGAAAAATTTTCTATAAATAGTCAATTTTCGAAAAATTTCCTATAAATAGTCAATTTTCGAAAAATTTCCTATAAATAGTCAATTTTCGAAAAATTTCCTATAAATTGTAAGTTTTCAAAAATTTCCTATAAATAGTAAATTTTCGAAAAATTTCCTATAAATAGTCAATTTTCGTAAAATTTCCTATAAATAGTCAATTTTCGAAAAATTTCCTATAAATAGTCAATTTTCGAAAAATTTTCTATAAATAGTCAATTTTCGAAAAATTTCCTATAAATAGTCAATTTTCGAAAAATTTTTTATAAATAGTCAATTTTCGAAAAATTTTCTATAAATAGTAAATTTTCGAAAAATTTCCTATCAATAGTACTTTTTCGAAAAATTTCCTATAAATAGTCAATTTTCGAAAAATTTCCTATAAATAGTCAATTTTCGAAAAATTTCCTTTAAATAGTCAATTTTCGAAAAATTTCCTGTATTTTCGAAAAATTTCCATTATTTTCGAAAAATTTTCTATAAATAGTCAATTTTCGAAAAATTTCCTATAAATAGTAAATTTTAAAAAATTTCCTATAAATAGCAAATTTTTGAAAAATTTCCTATAAATAGTCTATTTTTGAAAAATTTCCTATAAATAGTCAATTTTCGAAAAATTTCCTATAAATAGTCAATTTTCGAAAAATTTCCTATAAATAGTCAATTTTCGAAAAATTTCCTATAAATAGTCAATTTTCGAAAAATTTCCTATAAATAGTCAATTTTCGAAAAAATTTCCTATAAATAGTCAATTTTCGAAAAATTTCCTATAAATAGTCAATTTTCGAAAAATTTCCTTTTAATAGTAAATTTTCGAAAAATTGCCTATAAATAGTCAATTTTCGAAAACTTTCCTATATATAGTCAATTTTCGAAAAATTTCCTCTAAATAGTCATTTTTCGAAAAATTTCCTATAAATAGTCAATTTTCGAAAAATTTGCTATAAATAGTCCATTTTCGAAAAATTTCCTATAAATAGTCAATTTTCGAAAAATTTCCTATAAATAGTAAATTTTCGAAAAATTTCCTATAAATAGAAAATTTTCGAAAAATTTCCTATAAATAGTCAATTTTCGAAAAATTTCCTATAAATAGTCAATTTTCGAAAAATTTCCTATAAATAGTCAATTTTCGAAAAAATTTTTATAAATAGTCAATTTTCGAAAAATTTTCTATAAATAGTAAATTTTCGAAAAATTTCCTATCAATAGTACTTTTTCGAAAAATTTCCTATAAATAGTCAATTTTCGAAAAATTTCCTATAAATAGTCAATTTTCGAAAAATTTCCTGTATTTTCGAAAAATTTCCTGTATTTTCGAAAAATTTTCTATAAATAGTCAATTTTCGAAAAATTTCCTATAAATAGCAAATTTTTGAAAAATTTCCTATAAATAGTCTATTTTTGAAAAATTTCCTATAAATAGTCAGTTTTCGAAAAATTTCCTATAAATAGTAAATTTTCGAAAAATTTCCTATAAATAGTCAATTTTCGAAAAATTTCCTATAAATAGTCAATTTTCGAAAAATTTCCTATAAATAGTCAATTTTCGAAAAATTTCCTATAAATAGTCAATTTTCGAAAAAATTTCCTATAAATAGTCAATTTTCGAAAAATTTCCTATAAATAGTCAATTTTCGAAAAATTTCCTTTTAATAGTAAATTTTCGAAAAATTGCCTATAAATAGTCAATTTTCGAAAAATTTCCTATATATAGTCAATTTTCGAAAAATTTCCTCTAAATAGTCATTTTTCGAAAAATTTCCTATAAATAGTCAATTTTCGAAAAATTTGCTATAAATAGTCCATTTTCGAAAAATTTCCTATAAATAGTCAATTTTCGAAAAATTTCCTATAAATAGTAAATTTTCGAAAAATTTCCTATAAATAGTAAATTTTCGAAAAATTTCCTATAAATAGAAAATTTTCGAAAAATTTCCTATAAATAGTCAATTTTCGAAAAATTTCCTATAAATAGTCAATTTTCGAAAAATTTCCTATAAATAGTCAATTTTCGAAAAATTTCCTATAAATAGTCAATTTTCGAAAAATTTCCTATAAATAGTCAATTTTTGAAATATTTCCTATAAATAGTCAATTTTCGAAAAATTTCTTATAAATAGTAAATTTTCGAAAAATTTCCTATAAATAGTCAATTTTTGAAAAATTTCCTATAAATAGTCAATTTTCGAAAAATTTCCTATAAATAGTCAATTTTCGAAAAATTTCCTATAAATAGTCAATTTTCGAAAAATTTCCTATAAATAGTCAATTTTCGAAAAATTTCCTATAAACAGTTAATTTTCGAACAATTTCCTATAAATAGTCAATTTTCGAAAAATTTCCTATAAATAGCCAATTTTCGAAAAATTTCCTATAAATAGTCAATTTTTGAAAAATTTCCTATAAATAGTCAATTTTCGAAAAATTTCCTATAAATAGTCAATTTTCGAAAAATTTCCTCTAAATAGTAAATTTTCGAAAAATTTCCTATAAATAGTCAATTTTCGAAAAATTTCCTATAAATAGTCAATTTTCGAAAAATTTCCTATAAATAGTCAATTTTCGAAAAATTTCCTATAAATAGTCAATTTTCAAAAAATTTCCTATAAATAGTCAATATTTAAAAAATTTCCTATAAATAGCCAATTTTCGAAAAATTTTCTATACATAGTCAATTTTCGAAAAATTTCTAATAAATAGTCAATTTTAGAAAAATTTCCTATAAATAGTCAATTTTCGAAAAATTTCCTATAAATGTCAATTTTCGAAAATTTTCCTATAAGTAGTCAATTTTCGAAAAATTTCTTATAAATAGTCAATTTTCGAAAACTTTCTTATATTTAGTTAATTTTCGAAAAATTTCCTATAAATAGTAAGTTTTCGAAAAATTTCCTATAAATAGTCAATTTTGGAAAAATTTCCTATAAATAGTCAATTTTCGAAAAATTTCCTCTAAATAGTCAATTTTCGAAAAATTTCCTCTAAATAGTAAATTTTCGAAAAATTTCCTATAAATAGTCAATTTTCGAAAAATTTCCTATAAATAGTCAATTTTCGAAAAATTTCCTATAAATAGTCAATTTTCGAAAAATTTCCTATAAATAGTCAATATTTAAAAAATTTCCTATAAATAGCCAATTTTCGAAAAATTTTCTATACATAGTCAATTTTCGAAAAATTTCTAATAAATAGTCAATTTTAGAAAAATTTCCTATAAATAGTCAATTTTCGAAAAATTTCCTATAAATGTCAATTTTCGAAAATTTTCCTATAAGTAGTCAATTTTCGAAAAATTTCCTATAAATAGTCAACTTTCGAAAAATTTCCTATAAATAGTCAATTTTCGAAAAATTTCCTATAAATAGTCAATTTTCGAAAAATTTCCTATAAATAGTCAATTTTCGAAAAATTTCCTATAAATAGTCAATTTTCGAAAAATTTTCTATAAACAGTCAATTTTCGAAAAATTTCCTATAAATAGTCAATTTTCGAAAAATTTCCTATAAATAGTCAATTTTCGAAAAATTTCCTATAAACAGTTAATTTTCGAACAATTTCCTATAAATAGTCAATTTTCGAAAAATTTCCTATAAATAGTCAATTTTCGAAAAATTTCCTATAAATAGTCAATTTTCGAAAAATTTCCTATAAATAGTCAATTTTGGAAATTTTCCTATCAATAGTCACCGTTTTTGCGTAGCTTTTTCTGTCACCCTGTATATTTAAGGCAGGTATAATTCGATTGTCTCTTAAGAAGAGTAATGCAGCATAAAGTATTGTGGCTTTAAGTTTGTGGGGCAAAAAGCCTAATGTTGACAAACATATGTATAGAGCATGAAGGTAAATAAGGGCTTATAAACCAGTTTCTTAATTTAAGATGATACTACAATCAACAACAGTTCTTTAAATTTGTCTTTGTTAATGCAAATTTAAAAGTTCTTGATCGTTAAAAAAAAAACTATTATATTTTGTATAAACTGTTCTTTAAGCCCCTATTCACCCACACGTATTATATACTTAAGTACATACTCTCGTATCTATGTATGCACTTACCCCATCCTATCCTTTTGTCCTTAATGCTGTAAGTACTTTAATGTACTTCTATTGTATTATTTCTTCTTATGGCCAAAGTATATTTCCTCACAATCGATTTTTAAGCCAAAGTTCAAACATATTTTATGTTTTTCGTTTGAGTTCTCCCTTTCTTTTGCTGACTGAGAGATAAGTGACTTTAGGCACACATGTATCAGGAAAGGGACCACCCACTTTTTGTTGGAGAAGCAAAACTAATTACAAAAGTAAAGTACCTGTACTTTGTATTGTATTAGATATTAGTAGAGTATCTTGGCTGGGTTTAATGTTCGTAGGAGTGTTAATGCTATTAAGGTATGAAAACTAAAAAAAATTGTGGTATAATTTTCGATTTTGTATTTAATTAAACATAAATAACTTTAAGAGGGTTTTAGGAATTTGTATTGGGATAAAGTAGTTTTTGATTTAACAGCATAACGTAGTTGTAAAATTCAAAACAATTGAACCAACAATTTTTAATTACAAGCCTTTTTTTTTGAAAAATTGACAATTTTCAAGTGTAGTGCACTAGACTTTTAAAGATAAATATAATCGCTCAATATTGTAATTAGAACTATTTGTAAACTTAATTTTTTTATAAATAAGTATTAAAAGTTATCTAAAATACTTATTTAACATTAATAGTAACTTTTGGAAAAATTTCGTATAAATAGTAAATTTTGGAAAAATTTCGTATAAATAGTCAATTTTGGAAAAATTTCCTATAAATAGTCAATTTTCGAAAAATTTCCTATAAATAGTCAATTTTCGGAAATTTCCTATAAATAGTCAATTTACGAAAACTTTCCTGTAAATAGTCAATTTTCGAAAAATTTCCTATAAATAGTCAATTTTCGAAAAATTTCCTGTAAATAGTCAATTTTCAAAAATTTCCTATAAATAGTCAATTTTCAAAAATTTCCTTTAAATAGTCAATTTTCGAAAAATTTCCTAAACAAAATCAATTTTCGAAAAATTTCCTAAAAAAATCAATTTTCGAAAAATTTCCTAAGAATAGTCAATTTTCGAAAAATTTCCTAAAAATAGTCAATTTTCGAAAAATTTCCTAAAAATAGTCAATTTTCTAAAAATTTCCTAAAAATAGTCAATTTTTGAAAAATTTGCTATAAATAGTCAATTTTCGAAAAATTTCCTACAAATAGCCAATTTTCGAAAAATTTCCTATAAATAGTCAATTTTCGAAAAATTTCCTATAAATAGTCAATTTTCGAAAAATTTCCTTTAAATAGTCAATTTTCGAAAAATTTCATATAAATAGTCAATTTTCGAAAAATTTCATATAAATAGTCAATTTTCGAAAAATTTCCTGTAGATATAAATAGTCAATTTTCAAAAAATTTCCTATAAATAGTCAATTTTCGAAAAATTTTCTATAAATAGTCAATTTTCGAAAAATTTCCTATAAAAAGTCAATTTTCGAAAATATTAATACAAATAGTCAATTTTCGAAAAATTTCCTTTAAATAGTCAATTTTAGAAAAATTTCCTATAGTCAATTTTTGAAAAATTTTCTATAAATAGTCAATTTTCGAAAAATTTCCTAAGAATAGTCAATTTTAGAAAAATTTCTTAAAAATAGTCAATTTTCGAAAAATTTCTTATAAATAGTCAATTTTTGAAAAATTTCTTATAAATAGTCAATTTTTGAAGAATTTCCTATAGTCAATTTTTGAAAAATAAAAAATATTCAATTTCTTTATCAAGAGGTTAATATAGAGAGTAGAGGTGGTTAAAAGGAGAGATGACGTTTTTTTCAACACTGTAATTGCGCCTCATTCCTATTTTAAGAACAGTTAAGTTGAGCTTTTTGTTGTTATTTGGATACATTGTTTAAGCTTTTTGTTCTACACACAATTTTGATTTAATTTACATCGACGGCGTGTTACTGCTGTAAAACTTGAGTAATAAAGCCGTGTATTGAAAAAATAATGGATTACTTTTTACTTAACCTTATTATAATCTATATGTTAAGGTTATTTAAAGATTTTACATTGATTTTCTGTAGCAACATTTTTTGGACACTCTGTATTTAAAAAGTGCCATATTGACATATCTATGTAAATATTTAATATAAAATTTACACAAATATCATTCTGTAAGCTACTTATTTAAATTTTCGACAATATACTCGTTTCGATATTGTAATCCCAAAAACATTTCCCTGAATTAATTAATTTAATTTAATTAAATTTTCCTCATTTCACAATAATTCAATTGTTTTTAAGCTGCATTAAATTACTTAAAGCCCATATTAAGGACATCAAAGTCCTTGAAATGGACATTCATTTAAAATACACATTTTTTCTGTGAAATCAAATTAATCAACAATCGAGAATGGCGTTCACTTTTAATTTAATTCCTTTACATCACTGTCTAATGAACCGTAAAATTATGTCTAAAGGGAAAGAAAACAACAACAAAAAGGACACACAAAAAAATTTCACAAATTCACTTGTGTCACCTGGCAATTATACTTGGCGTTAGCATGAGCAATAACAACATTGAATAACATAAGAGGAAATGCAAAAAAAAGTAAATTTACATTTTACTACGACCATTGTCCTTAACAAAATATGCCCACACGGGCTTAACTTGGGCTTCGTGAAGGCAAAGGATATACAAATATTTAAACTTGTAAGTACCTAAAGGATATATGCATAGATTATATGTATATATGTACGCATGATATATACAAACATATCTACTTACATATTATACATATGCATGAGCTATCGGGAATGAGCATGTACTTGCATGTTTTTAGTAAATAAGTAAGTACATAGATACATATACACATGAGTGTAAGCATGTCCGTCTTTATTGTTTAATCTTAACTAGTTATATTTACACTAGTTAAGTTTACTTGTCCTTTAAGAGTAGGTAGTTTATTTATTTTATACAGAAATCATTTCTTTCTTTCTTCTGTAATTAACCATGTATATAAGATACACAAGTTGGACTTGTGTATCTTAAGAGAAATTTTTGTCAATCTTCACAAATATACCCTATATCGATAACTTAACTTTTGCCCTTAGAATGTTATAAACATGATAAGATCTGTTGCCAAATCACCACATTCGATATCGATCTAAAACTGAGACTTTAAAGCAAATATTGGGTCTCATGCATAAAAACGAGTAAAAGCGCTGAGTTAAAGCAGGTGAGCAATTGCTCATGAAGTCGAGTTCTATCAAACAGCAACAGCTTTTGCTCAATTTCGTATGCATAAAAAAGAGTTCAAACCAATTGCAATTACTTGAGCAAAGGGAGTTCAAACGTGTAATTGTTATTAAAGTGTAAGCATATCATCAAGTGAAAGTGAAGTAGAACTAAATAAAAAATGACGACGTTTCTAATGCATCGTTTGTGTCATTTTGCATAATTCTACATAACTCGCTATTTCGTACGATACGTGAGTCATAAACTGAACCAGGCCAGGATATGTCAACGCTTGTAAAAAGTTCTTTTCCATCACAAGTTGCCTGCATATTTATAGAGTGGAATCCTTTTCTACAAATATATTCATCGCTTTGATTTGAGGGTTTTTTAATATTTATATGCATACAATCGATCACTCCAATTGCAAATGAAAAGCAATAATTTGCTTGCCATTTCATTTGAGCATCTTTAATTTCATCTGCATCTTTCGGGAATTTTATCCACTCGCTTACTTTGGCAGATATAAGTTTCGCAACTTCCGCAATAGTTCGCGAAACAGTTGATTGATGGACTAAAATATCTGCGGCTATACCATTTTGGAATCCAGGATCGGCACAAAATCTTAGAAACAGTTTAATTTTATCATAGTTGCTGAGGGCAATTTCTTTGCGGTACAAAATATTCAGCCATGATTCCTTTTTAGTGGACGCGAGTCAACTGTAAGGCATGCTCAACAAAATTTGAGCAAGAGCTCACAAAAGAAAGCAAAAGCTTGTTTTTATGCATATGAAAATGAGCACATGCTCATCTAACTTAGTTCAAACCGAGAAAGACGAGTTCAAACGTAAGCAGTGAGTAAAAGCAAATTCATCAAATTTTATTATGCATACGACAAGCCCCTTTTACTCAAAAAAACGAGTCAGAGCTCAAGCTCACGTTTTATGCATGAGGCCCATTGTGTAACATACCTTAAGGGATTTTCAAAAAATTTTCTTTGGAAAAAGTTTAATAAAATTTGATATCTAAACAAATCCGTTTTTTTTTTGTCAAAACATTTACTTTAAATGAAATTCTTTTACTATCTTTTGACAAAAAACTTACAATGTATTATAACACTTTTAACTAAAATAGGTTTTTTTAATGTGTAGTTCTAACGCTTTAAAAAGAAAAAGTTTTCTACTTAATTTTTTTTTTTTAATATTTTTATCAAAAATTTTTCTATAGAAAATTTTTTTATCAAAAATTTTGCTATAGAAAATTTTTTTATCAAAAATTTTTCTATATTATTTTATCAAAAATTTTTATATATTCTTTTTTATCAAAAATTTTTCTATAGAAAATTTTTTATCAAAAATTTTGCTATAGAAAATTTTTTTATCAAAATTTTTTTTTGTCAAAAAATTTTCTATAGAAAATTTTTTTATGAAAAATTTTTCTATAGAAAATTTTTTTATCAAAAATTTTTCCATAGAAAATTTTTTTATCAAAAATTTTTCCATAGAAAATTTTTTTATCAAAAATGTTTCTATATTATTTTATCAAAAATTTTTATATATTCTTTTTTATCAAAAATTTTTCTATAGAAAATTTTTTATCAAAAATTTTGCTATAGAAAATTTTTTTATCAAAATTTTTTTTTGTCAAAAAATTTTCTATAGAAAATTTTTTTATGAAAAATTTTTCTATAGAAAATTTTTTTATCAAAAATTTTTCCATAGAAAATTTTTTTATCAAAAATTTTTCCATAGAAAATTTTTTTTATCAAAAATTTTTCCATTGAAAATTTTTTTTATCAAAAATTTTTCTATAGAAAATTTTTTTATCAAATTTTTTTATCAAAAATTTTTCCATAGAAAATTTTTTATCAAAAATTTTTCCATAGAAAATTTTTTTTATCAAAAATTTTTCCATAGAAAATTTTTTTATCAAAAATTTTTCCATAGAAAATTTTTTTATCAAAAATTTTTCCATAGAAAATTTTTTTATCAAAAATTTTTCTATAGAAAATTTATTTTATCAAAAATTTTTCTATAGAAAATTTTTTTATCAAAAATTTTTCCATAGAAAATCTTTTTATCAAAAAATTTTTTATAGAGAATTTTTCTATAAAAAATTTTTTATCAAAAATTTTTCTATAAAATTTTTTTATTAAAAATTTTTCTATAGAAAATTTTTTTAATTAAAAATTTTTCTATAGAAAATTTTTTTTATCAAACATTTTTCCATGAAAATTTTTTTATCAAAAATTTTTCTATAAAAAATTTTTTTATCAAAATTTTTCTATAGAAAATTTTTTTATCAAAAATTTTTCTATAGAAAATTTTTTTATCAAAAATTTTTCTATAGAAAATTTTTTTATCAAACATTTTTCCATGAAAATTTTTTTATCAAACATTTTTTCATGAAAATTTTTTTATCAAACATTTTTCCATGAAAATTTTTTTATCAAAAATTTTTCTATAGAAAATTTTTTTATCAAAAATTTTTCTATAGAAAATATTTTTATCAAAAATTTTTCTATATAAAATTTTTTTATCAAAAATTTTTCTACAGAAAATTTTTTCATCAAAAATTTTTCTATAGAAAATTAATTTTATCGAAAATTTTTCTATAGAAAATTTTGTTATCATAAATTTTCTACAGAAAATTTTTTCATCAAAAATTTTTCTACAGAAAATTTTTTCATCAAAAATTTTTCTATAGAAAATTTATTTTATTAAAAATTTTTCTATAGAAAATTTTTTTATCAAAAATTTTTCCATAGAAATTTTTTTTATCAAAAAATTATTTATAGAGAATTTTTCTATAAAAAATTTTTTATCAAAAATTTTTCTATAAAATTTTTTTATTAAAAATTTTTCTATAGAAAATTTTTTATCAAAAAATTTTCTATAGGAAACTTTTTTATCAAAAATTTTCTTACAAAAATTTTTTTTTCTACAGAAATTTTATTTTTATAGAAAATTTTTTTATCAAACATTTTTCTACGGAAAATTTTTTCAACAAAAATTTTTTTTATCAAATATTTTTCTATAGAAAATTTTTTTATCAAAAATTTTTCTACAGAAGATATAAAATTTTTTTGATATAAAAATATTTTAATCGAATTTTTTTATAGAAAAATATTTTTATCGAAAAATATTTTAATTAAAAATTTTTCAATAAAAAAGTTTTCGATCAAAAATATCTAAAAAATATAAAAATCAAAAATTTTTGTATATTTTTTTTATCAAAAATTTTTCTAAAGAAATTTTTCTGATTAAAAATTTTTCTAAAGAAAACTTTCTTATTAAAAAACTTTTCTATAGAACATTTTTTAATCAAAAATGTTTCTATAGAAAATTTTCTTACAAAAATTTTTCTATAGAAAATTTTTTTATTAAAAATTTTTCTACAGAAGATTTAAAAATTTTTTGATATAAAAGTATTTTAATCGAAAATTTTTACAGAAAACTATTTTTATCGAAAAATATTTTAATTAAAAATTTTTCAATAAAAAAATTGTTCGATCGAAAATATTTCAAAAATATAAAAATCAAAAATTTTTATATATTTTTTTATCAAAGATTTTCCTATAGAAAATTTTTTTATCAAAAATTTTTCTAAAGTATACTTTCTTATTAAACATTTTTCAATAGAAAATTTTTTTATCAAAAATATTTCAGTGGAAAATTGTTTCATTAAAAATTGTTCGATAGAAAATTTGTTTTATCAAAAATTTTTTATAGAAAAATTTTTTTATCAAAAATTTTTCTACAGAAGATTTAAAAATTTTTTGATATAAAAATATTTTAATCGAAAATTTTACAGAAAAATATTTTTATCGAAAAATAGTTTAATTAAAAATTTTTCAATAAAAAAATTGTTCGATCAAAAATATCTAAAAAATATAAAAATAAAAAATTGTAATTTTTTTATCAAAAATTTTTCTAAAGAAATTTTTCTGATCAAAAATTTTTCTAAAGAAAACTTTCTTATTAAAAAACTTTTCTATAGAACATTTTTTTATCAAAAATTTTTCTATAGAAAATTTTCTTACAATAATTTTTCTATAGAAAATTTTTTTATTAAAAATTTTTCTACAGAAGATTTAAAAATTTTTTGATATAAAAGTATTTTAATCGAAAATTTTTACAGAAAAATATTTTTATCGAAAAATATTTGAATTAAAAATTTTTCAATAAAAAAATTGTTCGATCGAAAATATTTTAAAAATATAAAAATCAAAAATTTTTGTATATTTTTTTTATCAACCATTTTTCTAGTGAAATTTTTTTTTATCAAAAATTTTTCTAAAGAAAACTTTATTATTAAAAAATTTTTCAAAAGAATACTTTCTTATCAAACATTTTTCAATAGAAATTTTTTTATCAAAAATATTTCAGTGGAAAATTTTTTAACAAAAATTTTTCTATAGAATATTTTTTTTTAACAAGAGTTTTCTTACAAAAATTTTTCTATGGAAAATTTTTTATCAAAAATTTTTCTATGGAAAATTTTTTATCAAAAAATTTTCTATAGAAAATTTTTTATCAAGAATTTTTCTATAGAATATTATTTTTTTAAAAATTTTTTTATAGAAAATTTATCTGTAGAAAATTTTTAATCAAAAATTTTTTTATAGAAAATTTTTTAATCAAAAAATTTCTATAGATAAATTTTCTATGTTAAGAGGTTGTGGGTTTGAATCCGGGCTCAGGTTCATATCATAAATTTGTATTTTTAACAATTTTATGATTTTTAAATTAGATGAATAAATTTAAGGAATACTGAAAAAACTATGTAACACTTAGCAGTGTGGAATGCTGCATTTTCTGTCCCGCTACGGACTTCATTAGTACACTGTGTCACCAACTGTTAGATGCCAGTAGTTAAGATCATCTATTTAACTGAATTCTTAAGCGAAATGGAAAACAAAAATCTTTGTCTTCATTACCAGCTAACAGTTGGTTAAAGTACGAAGTAAATGTAGATTAATATAGGATAGGGATACAAAACATAAAGGAAAAAACTATGGTGGATAAGTTTGTGTAACTGAATCGATCATATGGTCATTGGTGAAATAGAAATGAGTGTTAATATAATTCTCGTTTACAATTTCGCTTAAGAATTCAGTTAAATAGATGATCTTAACTACTGGCATCTAACATTTGGTGACACAGTGTACTGAAGTCCCTAGCGGGACAGAAAATGCAGCATTCCACACTGCTAAGTGTCACATAGTTTTTTCAGTATCGGATGACTAACCTGCTATACCACCGCGATTTACTTCAAATTATTGAGACCAAAAGGAAAAAAACTGGAACTGTGTATCTTTTGTACAAATATTACATATATACTATTTATTTGTTATGATGGTGTAGGGTATTTTTATAAACCTTTATACCATTGACATTTTTTAAAATTGAACTCTTGGGTATGACTTTAGTAAGTTAACACATACGTATATATATGTATGAAAGTGTGATTTGTGTGCTCATTTCCATAAAATTTTCTTTTCTTTAAAGGTGTGTCCTTATGAATGTTAAAATAGGAAAATTAATAGTGTCATTTTAAATACCCTCACATACATATAAAGTATAAATTACGTTTTCCTAAGTTTTTTTTTAAGTTACTTTTTATTTAGTTTTGTTACGTATTATTATATTTTTATGTTTATTATAGTCAACTTTTGCTTTGTTTGTTGTTATTTTCGTCCTAGGTCCTTTCACTCACGATCTGTGACCTTCATTAAAAGATTTTTAATTGATTTTTTTATGTTACTCTTAAAGAAAATAACATGTATGTATGTATGTATGTAGGTATGGGTAATATAATGAACTGAAGATGAAGGGAAAATAATATAAATATACTTATTTCTATAGTATAATTTTAGGGTTTCATTATAAACTGTAATTATGTTGACTTTAAGTATAAAACTACTTGTGCCAGTGCCGTTGTAGTGGGAAGTAGTGGGTGTTAGTATTATCGGCATTTCCCCAGAGGCAAGAAAATCTATTAATGAACATTAATTTTTAATTTTTGCAGATACAAAATCATGAAAACAAATTTAGACAGAGAAAAGATTTAAGTTCTTAAACATTAAAGTATAATGACAAACTATTATATATCTCATTTATAGGCATTTGAATGTATGTGTTTTTAGCTTAAGGTTGAATGTATATGTATCTTCCTGGAGTATCTTGAAGACTTTTTGCAAGTAGTTTGAGGATATGTTAAGAAATATGCTTCTATTTAAGAAAATTATTAAGCAATTAATTAAGTTTTCAAGACAATTAAAACCAAAAGAACAGGGAATAGCTTGATTTTCAGAAGAAGAATAATTTATGAAGCCAAGAATAAAAAAAAAATAAAATATATTTATCGAAATTTTTAAGCATTAAATCTGAATATAAAACCATAAATCACCAAAGGTGGGTAGGGTATTATAAGTTTTTGTTAAATTTTTATACAACAAATTTTCTATAGAAAATTGTTCTACAACAAATTTTCTAAAGAAAATTGTTATACAACAAATTTTATATAGAAAATTGTTATACAACAAATTTTATAAAGAAAATTGTTATACAAAAAATTTTCTAAAGGATATTTTTAAACAACAAATTTTCTATAGAAAATTGTTATACAACAAATTTTCTATAGAAAACTGTTATACAACAAATTTTCTATAGAAAATTGTTATACAAAAAATTTTCTAAAGGAAATTTTTAAACAACAAATTTTCTACAGAAGATTGTTATACAACAAATTTTCTATAGAAAATTGTTATACAAAAAATTTTCTATAGAAAATTATTATACAACAAATTTTTTATTGACAATTGTTATACACAAATTTTCGATAGAAAATTTGTGTATCAACAAATTTTCTAGAGAAAATTTGTGTATCAACAAATTTTCTAGAGAAAACTGTTATACAACAAATTTTCTATAGAAAATTGTTATACAACAAATTTTCTATAGAAAATTGTTATACAAAAAATTTTCTAAATTAAATTTTTAAACAAATTTTCTATAGAAAATTGTTATACAACAAATTTTCTATAGAAATTGTTATTAAAAAATTTTCTATAGAAAATTGTTATGCAACAAAATTTTCTATATAAAATTGTTATACAACAAATTTTTTAGAGACAATTGTTCTAAAACAAATTTTCTATAAGAAATTGTTATACAACAATTTTCTATAGAAAATTGTTATACAAAAAATTTTCAAAAGAAAATTGTTATACAACAAATTTTCTATAGAAATTGTTATTAAAAAATTTTCTATAGAAAATTGTTATACACAAAATTTTGTATAGAAAATTGTTATACATCAAATTTTCTACAAAAAATTGTTATAAAACAAATTTTCTATAGAAAATTGTTACACAACAAATTTTTTAAAGAAAATTGTTATACAAAAAATTTTCTATAGAAAATTGTTATAGAACAAACATTCTATAGAAAATTGTTATACAAACGATTTTTTATAGAAAATTGTTATACAACAAATTTTCTATAGAAAACTGTTATACAAAAATTTTTTATAGAAAACTGTTATACAACAAATTTTCAAAAGAAAATTGTTATACAACAAATTTTCGATAGAAAATTGTTACATAAAAAATTTTCTATAGAAAATTGTTATATAAAAAATTTTCTATAGAAAACTGTTATACAACAAATTTTCTAAAGAAAATTGTTGTACAACAAATTTTGTAAAGGAAATTGTTATACAAAAAAATTGTCTACTTAAAATTGTTATACAACAAATTTTCTATAGAAAACTGTTATACAACAAATTTTCTAAAGAAAACTGTTATACAAACAAATTGTTATACGTCAAAATTTTCTATAGAAAATTGTTATACAAAAAATTTTCTATAGAAAATTGTTAGACAACAAAATTTCTATAAAAAATTGTTAGACAACAAAATTTCTATAAAAAATTGTTATACAAAAAATTTTCTTAAACAACTGTTATACAACCAATTTTCTATAGAAAACTGTTATACAAAAAATTTTCAATAGAAAATTGTTATACCTAAACTTTTTTTTAGAAAATTGTATACCAAAAATTGTCTTTAGAAAATTGTTATACAATAAATTTTTTAGAGAAAATTGTTGTACAACAAATTTTCTATAGAAAATTATTATACAACAAATTTTTTATAGAAAATTGTTACAGAAATTTTCTACAGAAAATTGTTTTACAAAAAAATTTCTAGAGAAAATTGTTATACAAAAAATTTTCTAAAGAAAATCGTTATACAAAAAATTTCCCATAGAAAATTTTTGTAAAAAATTTTTCTAAAGAAAATTTATAAAAAAAAAATTTCCATAAAAAATTGTTATAGAATATTGTTATACAATAAATTTTCTTCAGAAAATTGTTAAACAAAAAATTTTCTTTAGAAAATTTTATACCAAAAATTTTGTATAGAAAATTGTTATACAAAAAATTTTCTGTAGAAAATTGTTATATAAAAAAATTTTCTGTAGAAAATTGTTATACAAAAAAATTTTCTATAGAAAATTGTCTTTTTTAAAGAAAATTCTTAAACAAAAAATTTTCTATAGAAAACTGTTATATAACAAATTTTCTATAGAAAATTGTTAAGCAAAAATTTTTTCAATAGAAAATTTTCTATCGGAAACTGTTATACTCAATATTTTCTATAGAAAACTGTTATACTGAAAAATTTTTTTTTTTGAAAAATTTTATAATTTTTTTATTAAATCTGCCCCATTGTGCCATGACCTGAAGTTGCATGTTTTGAGTAATTGCGTGTTTTGAGAAATGAAACAAACAAATTATAAGCAAATTTTAGCACAACAAAATTATTGCTAACTTTCCTAGAGAATGATTTAAACCATTTGACAAATTATATACAATTTTCTAAACATTTTCAATAAAAATCTTAATTATATGGAAATTGTTTGTATGAAATTGTATGGCTAAGGTATATTTTGCTTTTGATAAAACCAGGAAAACTAAAATATTTAGAATTAAACAAAAATAGCCCAGTTCACAAGCCGTTGCAAATCGTCTAGTATCGTATAATGCTCTCCAACGGCTTGTGAACTGTTCTAATAAATAAATTTTTAAAACTACTTGATACTAAAAGTTAAAGTAAAAAACTTACTCAGTGTAACATTGTAGGTCTTTTGCAAATCCACTTGACCTCTTAAAGCACGTAAACGTCTTAATTTCGATTCTTGAGCCTCGACACGCTCACGTAAACGCCGCAAACGTTCACCCTCAGCATTGGCCACCGCATTTCGTACCTCTTGCTGTTTAAGGAAGCGCAAACGTTGCTCCTTTGTGGCCAAAAGTTGATGTTGTGAATCAATTTGTTGCTGTTGACGCAGTGCCATCGCCCTTAATTCGGCTGACGTCAGCCTGCCAGGCACCTGAAATCAACAAAACACACAAACACATACAAATTATTTAATGTTACAATTTCAAACTTAAACTCAAAAGGACGATGTTGAAGGATGAAGCAAGGATGTTTAAATATTTTTTTTTGTTTTAAATCTAGAGAAAATCTTCTCTAGTCATAGCAAGACTGAGTGTGAAAAATGAAAAATATGATGATAAAGAAATTATAAAACAAAAGCAAAAACAATATAAATCAAAATCTATTTAAAAAATGATTAAAGATTTTCATTTTCTCCTCTAAAGGTAAAGGTAACAACAAAGAACTAAAATTGTGGGAAAAAATATTCTTAAAATAAAGACAATGTTATACTCGTAACATAAACGATTTATATGAGATAAATATTAAAAAGTTTTCTTATTCTTCGTAGACAAGATAAACTTAAGGTGTCCTTTCGAAGAAAAAGGCAAAACAGCAAAAACCAAAAAACATTAATAATGATAATAATAAGGAAAATCATAACAAAATAACACAAAATATAATAGAAAAGATGATCTAAAGGAAATCTCAGTCTCTCCGTATGTCAGTCAGTTCATGAAAAGGGAAGTTTCATACAAAAATAAACAGAATTTCCATTTATAATAAGTTAAATTTTTTTATTAGGTTGAAATGAAATTAAATTGTTGGTCTAAAGGAATTTAAAGATTTTAAGTGTAAGATGTTTTCGGTTTAGAAAACTGTTATACAGTTGTTATACCCTTCACCACCATAGGTGGAAAGGGTATTATAAGTTTGTGCTGATGTATGTAACGTATAGAAACATTAGACTTAGACCCACCTTTTAGTATACCAATAGCCTTAGAATCACTTTCTGAGTCGATTGTCCGTCCGTCCGTCTGCTGGCTGGACCCCCATGTAAACCTTGTAATCAAACTACAGGTCGCAATTCTAAAGATAATTTGATGAAATTTGGCACAGATCATTTTTTTGATAGTGGAACCATTTCTATTGAACTTCGTCAAAACCGGTCCATTATTTATGGTACCTCCCATAGGTCCCACTTCCCGGAATTGATATATTGGCCACAAATATTAATAGTTTTTCATGAAATTTAAAACAAATTTTGCTTATGTAAACTTAAATCACTGTACCGAATTTCGTTGAAATCGGTCCATATTTGACCATAGCTCCCATACAAACTCTTCTGTCAAAACTCACTAAATGAGACAAAAATCACTAAAACGCCCGTAAATCTGACAAAAATGCAAAATTTAATTTTTTGCACACATAATTTTTGTAACAACTGTAATCAATTTGAAAAATTTCGAGATAATCTGTCCAAATTTGACCCTAGCTCTCATATAAGTCCAAATGACGAAAACAGCTTAAATATATAAGTTTAGAGAAAATATTTGCATTATGGCAAAATTTTGCAAAAATTTGTCTTTATACAGGAAAAATAACACCTTGGACCTTAGTGGTGAAGGGTATCGTACGGTCAGTCTTGACCGACTACAGCACTTTCTTACTTGTTTTAGATATTTTCGATATTTTCCATAGACAATTTTTTTATAAAAAAATTTTCATAGAAAAGTTTTTGATAAAAAAAATTTTCATAGATAAATTTTGGATAAAAAAAAATTTTCTATACAAAAATTTTTAATAAAAAATTTTCATAGAAAAAATTTTTATCAAAAATTTTTCTATGGAAAATTTTTTTATCAAAAATTTGTTTATGAAAAATTTTTTATAAAAAAATTTCTATAGAAAATATCAAAAATATCTAAAAAATATAAAAATCTGAAATTGTTTAATATTAGAATTTATTTCTGTTTTGAAAAATAAAAAAATTTTTTTAGAAAAATTTTTGTAAAAAAATTTTCTATAAAAAAATATTTTATAAAAAAATTCTTGTAAGAAAATTTTCTATAGAAAAATTTTTGATAAAAAATTTTCTATAGAAAAATTTTTGATAAAAAATTGTCTATAGAAAAAATTTTGAAAACAAAATTGTAAAAAAATTTTTTATCAAAAATTTTCTATAAAAAAATTTATAATAAAAAATTTTCTATAGAAAAATTGTTGATAAAACAAATTTTCTATACAAACATTTTTGATAAAAAATTTTCCATAGAAAAAATGTTTATCAAACTTTTCCATAGAAAAATTTTTGATAAAAAATTGTTCTTTATTTAGAGAATTAATTATTCGAATTTTAGAATTAATTGAAAAATTAGGTTTCATCAGGCTTGAGTTCATTTTAATTTTCAAATTTTTAATTTTGAAAATTGGAAAGTAAATTATGGAGAAAAACTGAAAAAAATATTTTTGAACGCCGCTAGTGGATTGCAATTTCTGTCCCGACACAGGACGTCATCAGCACTTAGTAAGAAAATTTTCTATAGAAAAATTTTTGTAAGAAAATTTTCTATAGAACAATTTTTGATAAAAAAATTTTTGTACGAAAATTTGCTACAGAAAAATATTTTAGAAAAAATTTTCTATAGAAAACTTTTCGATAAAAAATTTTCCATAGAAAAAATTTTATAAAAAATTTTTCTCTGAAATTTTATAAAAAAATTTTTATCAAAAATGTTATAAAAAAATTTTTATTGAAAATTTTATAAAAAAATTTTTATCCAAAATTTTATAAAAAAATCTTTATCAAAAATTTTATAAAAAAATTTTTATCAAAAATTTTATAAAAAAATTTTTATCAAAAATTTTATAAAAAAAATGTTTATCAAAAATTTTATAAAAAAATGTTTATCAAAAATTTTCTATAGAAAAATTTTTAACTCCCAATAGCAATTTGTTCTGCACTTTCCAAAGTATTGGAGAGTATTGTAAACCTCCATCTTGTTAAATATCTGGAATCTAACAACCTACTAAGCAACCGCCAGTATGGATTTCGTAGGGGACGCTCTACGGAAGACTTGCTAGCCTTCCTTTCGGAAAAATGGTGTCATTCAATACACCGTTTTGGCGAAAGTAAAGTTGTGGCTCTGGATATTTCCAAGGCGTTTGATAGAGTGTGGCATGTAGCACTTCTATCAAAACTTATTGCTTTTGGTATCGGTGATAACTTCTCTCAATTTATATCGAGCTTTCTCAGAGATCGCACTATAAGAGTTGTTGTAGATGGGATCTCATCAAACGAGTTCTAGCTTAATTCAGGGGTACCGCAAGGCCCCGTTCTTTCTCCTACTTTATTTCTTATCTTTATAAACGACCTTCTACGTCAAACTTCCAATCCTATATACTCTTTTGCAGATGATAGTAATATTTGCCATTCGTATTCATTCAATCATAGACCAAACCTTTTAGAGATTGGCACTATGAGGCAAAATATGAATGAATCATTAAACCGCGATTTAGAAACAATCTCAGAATGGGGTCGTGCGAATAGAGTCGATTTTAATGCGCGGAAAACTCAGTGTGCTTATGCTTACGCACAAACGCACGTCGGATCATGTTATTAATGGGTGGTGAAAATATCGAGGACTAATGGGTGGTGAAAATATCGAGGACTCTTGATGTTCTGGGCATGAGAATTCAATGTGATGTCTGTTGGACTGACCACATTTTTCAAGTGTCGAAAGAAGCATTCAAGTGTCTCGGTTTTCTTAAACGGTGTAAGAGATACTTCACTCCATCCGATCTCCTTACTATTTACACCACGTATATTCGACTGAAAATGGAATATAACTCTAATGTATGGGCCGGTGCTTCAAAGTCTATTTTAGAGCTTCCCGACCGAGTGCAGGAGAGGGCGAAGGTGCTTATTGGTGACAGTAGGGTATCCAACTCTATTGATTCACTAGAGCACCGTCGCAATGTGGGTTGTGTCACACTGTTCTATCGTTACTACTTTGGAATGTGCTCTAATGAAATAAGGGAACTTGTTCCTGAAACTCGAATTTTTCTACGCAATACACGTCTGTCTGTTAGAGCTCATCCCTTCGTAGTCGTTTGGCCAGTAGACAGAACAACACACTACAGAGAAAATTCATTCTTTAGCCGTACAGTTCGTATGTGGAATTTACTTCCCGCAGAAATTTTCCCTGCCAGTTGCAATATAGGAAAGTTCAAATCAAATGCCCACAAACACTACTCCATCTATCCACCCTCCTATAACCTATTTCCCTAATTCCAACACAATGCATTGCATAAGTAGGGGTCACCCCCTGAGTGCTGGTCCTAAATAAAAAAACAAATATATAAGCAGTATTTCTTTTAAATTTCATTGAAAAATATTGATATTTGTGGCCAATATATCAATTCCGGGAATTGGGACCTATTAGAGGTACCATAAATAATGGAACTATTTTGACGAATTTCAATAGCCATGGTTAAAGTATATCGAAAAAAAATGATCTGTGTCAAATTGTATCAAATAATCTTTAGAATTGCGACTTATACTTTGATTACATGCTTTACATGGGGTTCCAGTCAGCCATCCAGCCAGACGGACGGACGGACTGACATCACTAAATCGACTCAGAAAGTGGTTCTAAGCCTATTGGTATACTAAAAGGTGGATCTAAGACAAATATTTCTATGAGTTACATACATCAGCACAAACTTATAATACCCTTTTCACCCATGATGATGAAGTGTATAAATAGGTGCATATAACAGTAAAGAAAACCGTTATACAATTTTTTTCAAAGAAAAGTATTATACAAAAAGATTTTTATGAAAATTTATTTTTAAAAAATTGTCAAAATTAAACTGTTATACAAAATTATTTTACAGATAAAAATTAACCAAAAAATATAAAACTACCCTTAATATTTGTTCGTTATGAAAACTTAAATATTAAGAATTTATTGCTAAAGAAAACTTTTAAACAAAAGATGACAAAACAAAAACTAAATTAAAACGAATATAAAGTAATATTTTTTTTTTCAATAAATATTTGATATTTCTTTGGGGGTATAAAGTTTTAAAGAATTCAAAATATTTTTATGCGAGAAACAATTGACTTACTTTAATTTTTCTAAGTTTCGGTTCTGCGGTTACCACAACCATATTATTGTTGTTGTAAATATTATTATTATTATTGTTGTTGTTGGTAGTATCGATGTTGTTGTTGTTGTTGTTATTATTTAAAATATCAATATTGCTGTTGTTGTTGTTACTATTTGTTATTGATCTTTGTTGTAGTTGCTGCTGCTGCTGTTTAGTCATTGGTCTTACGGATGGAGGCATTTTTGGTAGATTTCCCGAAACTGGTCGACAAACACAAGTCAACATTTTTCAAAACAAAATCGGAAAAAGGAGCCAGCCCTTTTGGTATTATTTTTTACTCTTTTAAGTTTTTTTCTTAGTTACAGGAATTGATTTATTTTGTTGTGTTGGTAACTAATTATAATTTTTATGTCTGTGTAAGATATTTTTTTCCTTTGAAAATATTTTTTAACAATTTAATATTGAGCTAAAAATGTTAGAAAGTTGCATGGCTGAGCCTGCATTTTTATTATTTGCCATTTTTTTATTGACGTTTTTATTTTTTTGTTGGTTTGATATTCTTTTATTTTCTTTATTGAGTTTTTGGTTTGATTATAAAATTTCACTAAAACGTGTTTCAATTGTCAATTTTGTGCATTTTTTGATTTTGTTGGGAAATTTTATACCATTTTTTTTGTTTGTTTTTATTTCCCCTTATATCCTGTTTTTGTTAAAAGAAAAATTTAATCTGAGTGTGTGTGTGTGTGAAAACGTGTGAGAACGCGTGTGTGTGACTTAAAAAAGTAAAAAAATTTAGATTTTAAAAACTAAAATCAAAAACTGACATAGAATTGGTTTTATTTTTTTATTTTTTGTTTATTATTTCTTTCATTACATTTCACTTTTCAGTCACATCCAATTTTCCCAATGATAATTTCAAGTGTTTTTTTCTAGTTTTTCCCAAACACTATTTTCTACATCTATTGACATGTGGTTCCGATAGTTTTTTCTTTCAGTAGCTTCCCCTGCTTTGCGAACGAGCGTGTGAATGCCAGTGCCTAAGTGTTGTATCACATCCTGGCTTCACTTCAAACTATTTGAAATTTTCAAAAAATTTTGTATAAGAGTGTCAGTGTGTCTGTCCGCCCGACTGCTATTTGGGAAAAATTGAAGTGTTCGTGCGTGCAAGTGTATGGGTGGTTTGATGGCTGCCTTTTGTCTGTTTGTCAGTGTTTTAGATTTTTCCTTTAAAAGTGTTGCCAATGACAACACTGACAGCAACAAACATTTAGTTTTTTTCAATATTATAACTTGTTTTTTCTTTTTTAGTACGAGGTTGGAATGAAAATTCAATTTGTAAAGGTAGGGTAAAGCGAAAACCATGTTTTTTTGAAATTCGATACTTCTGTATTAAAAATCTATGCTCTTCATACTTGGGAGCAAAGAAAAAAAATTATCTTCCTAGGTCAATGTGTGGCACATAAGACATTTATGTCAATAGCCCATTTGTATGTGAAACAAGTAAGAGAAGCTATAGTCGATCAAGCCATGATTCACTACTAAGGTCAGATATGGACCAACAATTTAGCAAGTTTTCTTAAGTCTTAGAGACATACCTACATATCGCACAAGAGGGTATTAACTCAAAATTTTTAAATTTTCGTTTTTTAGAAGAAATTGATGTGTAGTGGTCTTATCTACCAATTGTAAAAATCTGACATCATTTTCACTATAATTTTGCCAAAAAACTACAGTTTTACCCCTCTTCTTTATACGAAAGTAGTAGCAAAATAAAATAGTTTTCTGACTCTACTGAAAGTTATAAAATTTTGAGTTAATACCCTCTTGTTGATCAAGTGCGATATGTATGTGCAGGAGTAGGCAGCCCATACCACCGGAAGCCGATGATTTTTTTTAATTTTCGTTAATACCACGATCATTAATAAATCTCGGGAAAATGAGTGTTAAAGAAACGACAAAAACAAAATAGGCAAGAAACAAATAAAAATTCAATTTACAGCAACAAAATACATGGTTCGAGAGAACATAGAAATATAATCTCGAACACTGTTGCCACGACACTATTATTTTTGTAAACATTGGGAATATTTTTGGAAATATTGGGAATATTTTTCATAACAGAAATTAATTCTAATATTAAACAATTTTAGGTTTTTTTTAATATATTTTTAATCCAAAAATTTTTTTTGTAGAAAATTTTTAATAAAAATATTTTTCTTTGGAAAATTTTCAAATCTTCTATAGAAAAAGTTTTAATATAAAACTTTCTATAGAAAAATTTTTGATATAAAATTTTCTATAGAAAAATATTTTATATAAAATTTTCCATAGAAAAATTTTTGATGAAAAAATTTTATCAAAAATTTTTCTATAGAAAAATATTTTTATCGAAAGTTTTTCTATAGAAAAATATTTTTATCGAACATTTTTCTATAGAAAAATATTTTTGTCGAAAATTTTTCGATAGAAAAATATTTGTTCAAAAATTTTTGATAAAAAAATCTTCTATGGTTTTGTACTTCTTTTTTTAAACTATTTTTATCAAAAGTTTTTCTATAGACAATTTTCTTCCAAAAATTTTTCTATAGACAGTTTTCTTCTAAAAATGTTTGTATAGATTTTTTTTTATCAGTTTTTAATAAAAAAATTTTTATAGAAAAATTTTTATAGAAATTTTTTTTATGAAAACTTTTTCTATAGAAAATTTTTTTATCAAAAATTTTTCTATAAAAAATTTTTTTATCAAAAATTTTTCTATAGAAAATTTTTTTTTATCAAAAATTTTTCTATAGAAAATTTTTTTATCAAAAATTTTTCTATAGAAAATTTTTTTATCAAAAATTTTTCTATAGAAAATTTTTTTATCAAAAATTTTTTTATAGAAAATTTTTTTATCAAAAATTTTTTTATAGAAATTTTTTTTATCGAAAATTTTTTTATCAAAAATTTTTCTATGGAAAATTTTTTTATGAAAAATTTTCCGATATTTTCTCTATTTATCAAAAATTTTTCTATAGAACATTTTCTTCCAAAAATTTTTCTATAGAAAATTTTTTGATCAAAAATTTGTCTATGGAAAAATTTTTTATCAAAAATTTTTCTATGGAAAATTAGAAATTTTTGGAAAAATTTTCTATAGAAAAATTTTTGATAAAAAAATATTGAAAAATTTTTGATAAAAAAAATATAGAAAAATTTTTGATAACAAATTTTTTATAGTTTTGTACTTTTTTTTTAAACTGTTTTTATCAAAAACCTTTCTATAGACAATTTTCTTCCAAAAAATTTTCTATATACAATTTTCTTCCAGAAACGCTTCTATAGAAAATTTTTATAGAAATTTTTTTTATGAAAAATTTTTCTATAGAAATTTTTTTTATCAAAAATTTTTCTATAGAAAACTTTTTTATCAAAAATTTTTCTATAGAAACTTTTTTTACCAAAAATGTTTCTATATTTTTTATCAAAAATTTTGCTATAGAAAATTTTTTTATGGAAAATTTTTCGATATTTTCTATATTTATGAAAAACTTTTATATAGAAAATTTTCTTTAAAAAATTTTTCAATAGAAAATTTTTTTTATCAAAAATTTTTCTATAGAAAATTTTTTTATCAAAAATTTTTCTATGGAAAATTTTTTTATCAAAAATTTTTCTGTAGAAAATTTTTCTATAGAATATTTTTTTTATCAAAAATTTTTCTATACAATTTTTTTTTGTGAAAAATTTTTCGATATTTTCTATATTTATCAAAAATTTTTATATAGAAAATTTTCTATAGAAAATTGTCTTCCAAACATTTTTCAATAGAAGTTTTTTTTATCAAAAATTTTTCTATGGAAAATTTTTCTATGGAAAATTTTTCTGTAAAAAATTTTTTTATTCAAAAATTTTTCTGTAGAATATTTTTTTATCAAATATTTTTCTATGCAAAATTAGAAATTTTTGGAAGAAAATTTTCTATAGAAAATTTTTGATAAAAAAATATAGAAAAAATTTTGAAAAAAAAATTTTCTATAGATAAATAAATTTGATATCTAAACATATTTGTTTGTCAAAACATTTAGTTCATTTAATTCTTCTATGTACTATCGGTTAACTTTTGACAAATAATTTAAGATGTAGTGAACCCATATGTGTTATATATTATTTAGATTATACTAAAAAATGCTACACAAATGTCTCTAAAATATCTTACATTTTTATCGATATCGAATGTGGCTATTTGGCCCCTGTTGTACAAAATTTTTGCTTAAAAAACTGTTATACAGAAATTTTTCTAAAGAAAATTGTAAATATTTTCTAAAAAAAAAAAACAATATAAAAAAAATTATTAATATAAACATTTTCTTAAGAAAACTGTTATACAAACATTTTTCTATAGAAATCGTTTATACAACCAGATTTCGTTAAAAAAATCTAAAAACAAATTTAAAATATTAAAAAAAAACTGAAAACTACAATACTATAAAAAATTTAAGCGGAACAGCCCATATGCCACAAAACCTTCAGTTGCAATAAAAATTTAAATTTTTGTTTTTAGATTTTACTCTTTCATTATAATAACTACTTTGCATGGAAATTGTCTTTCGTTATTGAAAACAACATTTAGTCATTGTTAATTTAAAAATACAAACTTCAAGTACAATAAATATCACTCAGACATACTTTATCACGCCTCTTGACAAAATATGTTTTAAGAAAAAATAAAACTTTCAAAAGTTATTTAAAACTTTTTTGTCAAAACACCCACAAATTCACTTCAACAAATTTAAACTCAAAGAGACTTTTTTAAAGATTTTTTCAAAAATCTTAAGTTAATCACAGAGACTTAGTACCGGGATCTCAACGTTTATCACTAGATTAAACAGCAATTTACTATTGACGGTTTTTTGTGGAAAAACGCTAGAATACAAATTCCCCTAATTGATGTTACAGCCATCGCTATGGCAGGTTGTAATCTTCAAAAATTTACAAAGGGATGGATGCATCGCATCTAAGACACACAAAAGAGGAACAGGTAGCAAATCTTATCATTAAATCTTCTTTTTTTTTGGTTAAATGTGAAGATGTGAATTGCACGTTAGAAACTGAACACATAAATATCACAGGTAGTTTTTTTTTTTACTTTAAAATTTACGATTTCCTTTTAATTCGTGGCGGCTTTTTAAAATGAAAATTTTACGAAACTGGAGTAATAAATCGCTGGTTTTGTTTTCTTTTTCATTAACAATTTTTACACTTTACACACCAATAATTTTTTGTTGTTGTTAGAATATTTAGTATTTACACGTTCACTTTTATTTGAGCTAGAATTTTTAAAAATTTATCACTGTTTAAATCACGTGTGATCATTTCAACTGCATTTTTCTAACTAACAAATAAAAAAATCTAAGGAAAAATAGAACAGTTTTCAAGCAACATGTTGCTAGTCAAATAATGTTTACAATAGTCTCTCACTCACTCTCTCCTTTCTCTCTAAGGTTCCTAGCAACTTGTTGTTGTTTAGAATATAAAGAAATGAAATTGGAATTAATTTAATTTTAAGTGTGTGTGTGGGGTTTTTGTTTATAAATGTAGCACTGACTATTAATTAGGTTTTTAGCAACATGTTGTTGGCAACATTTTCAATTAATGAATATTTAAAAATATTTTTATTTCCTATCGATTTTTATGGGGTTTATATTGAGATTGTCATTCCGTTTGTAATTTCCTTAATTTTGGCTCAAAAACCAAAAACGATATATATTCTGAATCCTTATGTCTGTTGAAATCACGATAACGCCTAAACGAAAGGAGCTAGCTCACTGAAACTTAGTAAAAATATTCCTCATCTCTGAGAAAATTGGTATTGAAATTGGGTAAAATCGGTTCACATTTGACCATAGCTCCCGTATAACCTCGTCTAGGCTAATCGCTAATTTGTTATTATTTGTTAATAAATGACAAATTATAGCAGCTATGATGATAAAATTTGGTATATAGAAGTTTTACATTAGGCCTAGGCAGCGTGTAAAATTTTATCAAAATCGGTTCACATTTAGCCATAGCTCCCATACAAAAAACTTACGAAAACAGCCTAAATTTCACCTAAAATACACTTAAATGCCAATAAATCTAAAAGTATAACAGATATAAACATTAAATTTGGCACAAGAAAGTCTTATGTCAATGCCAGCCAGTGTGCAAAATTTTGTCACAATCGGTCACCATTTGACCATAGCTCCCGTATAAAAAACTTATGGAAACACAGAAATACATGAAGAAAAGGTTGTTTATGTCCGTCAGATAAAAGCACGATAGCGCCTTAACGAAAAGAGCTAGAGGGACAAAATTTTACAAAAGTATTTTGGATGTCTTGAAAATGATGTGTGTTGAAAATGGACAAAATCGGTTCAAATTTAGTTAGAGCTCCTATATAACCCCGCCCCGGGAAACACATTAATGCTGATAAATTGAATACAATTGTAATAGCTATGACGATTAAATTTAAAATAGAGAAGTTTTATGCAATTTTTGATCAGTTTATCAAATTTTATAGGAATCAGTCCATATTTGACTTTAGCTTTCATATAAAAAACACTCACGGAAACCAAAAATATTAAATTAGAAACTAT
Organism: Stomorhina lunata; assembly: GCA_933228675.1. NCBI lineage: Eukaryota > Metazoa > Arthropoda > Insecta > Diptera > Rhiniidae > Stomorhina > Stomorhina lunata. The sequence goes on from OW121744.1 coordinate 37,575,691, forward strand.
GATAGCTATGGCCACTTAATCTTGCAAGAATAAGCTCTATATATATACCAGCCAGTGTGTAAAATGTTGTTACAATCGGTTAACATTTGGCTATAATTCTTTTATATATAACATCCCCTTTTTATATCTACAATCAAAAGGATTTGGAGGTACATTCATTATATTAAGATTGCACCTATGAAATTAGATAGGCATCGATCAATGTTCAGCCCAGACTTTATATATGATGAATGCATTAGGAACTCCTAACGAAATATATGGACTACGATAGGTTACTATTAACGTGTTTAGCCTAACTACATATTAAGCAAAATGAAAAGTATTTAACAACTTATTAATGTAAAACTATACCCGGTTATGAGAACGAATTTTGATCAAAGTAAATACTGGGGAAACCACTAAAACATTTTTAAATGTTGAACTATAAAGTTACGGCAACCGAATTTAGTCCAAAGGTTTTACCAACAATACCAATTAGCTTAGCGATTTTTTCAGTTTTGGTCCAGATTTTGAATTAGCTGCAACCTTGTAGATATATGAGATATGTTTCTAAATTTAACACAACTTTATGGTGGGTATATAAGATTCGGCACAGCCGAATATAACGTTCTTACTTGTTGTTAATGATAATGTCCCTAACATGCGAAAAGTATCATAAATAATTATATGTTATTCTAAAGAAAACTATTATACAGAAGATTATCCATATGAAATGATCAAAAGAAAAATCTTATACAAAAGGTTTTGCTTTGGAGTTTGGCGATGATAGTTTATTTTAGAAAGCTGCTATAAAAATTGCTAGAAATTTATGTAGGGTGGGCCATTTAAAAGTCTTAATTCAAGATAGCAAAAATGTTGAAATTTTGCCAAATTAATTTGTTGTTGTGGTGTACAATTCATGAAGTTTACTTTAAAATTGGGCACAACTTTCAAAAAAAGGTCTTTAATTGTTTCGGTTAGAATGTTATTAATATTATTATTTGATTCATATGACAGCTGCAGCTGGCCTTACAGTATCCTATTCAAATGGACAAGTTTTCGAATGTATGCAATCGTATCTCGAAAATGACATCATGATATGTTGGCCTTACAATGCTCAATTGCCTCTAGTTTGTAGGCATAATAGTTGTCTTCAGCGCCCAGAAAAAATAAGCCAACGATTACAAATCGCATCTCCTTAAAGGGCAGTTGATATTAACATTTCCGCCATCAAATGTTTGACACGAAAAATTGGTTGCTTAAGCGTTAATAGATTCCAAAGTTCGAAAAAATACTATATATACTATATACTACTGTGTTTTAGGGTACCATACTGTACTTAGGCAAGTTCGGTACACATACGTAACAAAGTGTTCAATTTAAGTTTGGTACCTTAAAATTTTAAAGTACCTGTTAAAATGTACAACCTTTATCATAGCGAACTTTTACCAAGTACACTAAAAATAACGTACTTCGTTGAGTACTATAACGTACTCTATTGTTGAATACTATAACGTACTATATCATAGAAAATTGTATCACCAATACAAACACAATTGAAATTCTTAAAATTTACATGCATAGTAGTAAATTTTAAGAATTTACTAGGACTGTTTTCAAGTTGGTAAAATGCCCAAAGATTTTAACATGTACTTTTGATTTAAGAAGGTTGATATCCATTTCTAACTCAGCCATGAGCCATCACTTTGATATCCTCAAGTAATTTATTGACCAAAATGGACTTGTTCAAATCGCGGCTCATTTTGTCAGAATCATATTCAAGGTTCTTCAACTTAGAACTGTTGGGGTTTTTTTTATGAAAATATACGAGTTATTTTTGAATACACAACAACAATATTTCGTCAAAATATTACGAACCCAGCCACAAGTAAGTTATTTAAAAATTAGTAACGTAGTAATTTAAAGTACTCTAAAGTTAACTTAAAACTACTCTAAGATCCCAAAGAACGGTACGTTATTATAACATACAGTACTTTTTTTTATTGTGCCTTTGTGTACCCAACTTTTTTTCCGACTTAGTTTGGTACGTAAAATTAAATAAGTTTTGTGTATGCGTAAGTTCAGTACAATATAATAAGGTACTGTTTTTTTCGAACCTTGATAGATTAAAATATGGTTTGTGTCAATAATAACAAATATGATATTTTGGAGGGAAGAAAAGAAAACGGATGCTAAAATTTAACAATTTTTAGTAGAATCATGCGGTCAACATGCACCAATACAAAAAACTTGTGAACGATGGTTATAGCAATTCAAAGAAGATCTAAGAGAGGTCTAGCCAACAATATGGTATTTTAGAGGGGATGAGGAATGGATTGCTGCAAGGTATCGATTGTTGATAGAAACTTACGGTCAATATGTTTCAAAATACTTCAAAACGATAGTTTGCACATTTCAAAACTAGGGCCAAATCTTCGCATTTGATATCGTTCGAAAACTCAGATTTTTAAGCAAATATTTTGTAACATACCTTAGGGATTTTCAAAATAATTTATTTTGTAAAAAATTTAATAAAGTTGATATCTAAAGATATTCGTTTGTTTGTCAAAATATTTAGTTTAAATTAAATTCTTTTAACATAAGGGAATTTTAGACAGATAAGCTACAATGTAGTGAACTTTATAACATATAAACTTTATGACATATTATTTAGATTATCCCAAAAGTATGCTACACAAATGTTTCTGAAATATCTTACATTCCAATTGATGACGAAATCAGGGGCCAAATAGTCGCATTCGATGATTTGGCCTCTGATTCCGACTTAATGGATAACGAGAGGTCTGATCAACCGAAAAAAAGTTTGAAGTTTACTAATTGGAAGCATTACTCAAAGAAAATTGTTGTCAAACTCAAGAAGAACTTGCATTATTATTGGAAGTCACATAACAAACCATTGCTCTAAGTTTAAAAACATTGGGATTCAAAAGCCATGAAATTGGATATCTTATAAGTTGGAGACGAAAAACATTGCATAACGGAAATGATGATTGAACGCTTCAATAAGATATAATACTTTCATCGTTGTTTTTTTCTACATCGATGACGTGTATCTTTTAGATGGATAAGGAAAACGGCTTATGAAATGTATCGACTGTTGGTAGAAGCAAAAAACTTCTCAACGATAGCTTGCGCGTTTCAAAACTGGTTTCGACACAAAAGACAAGTTTAGGAATCGGAAGCATTACTCCAAGAAAAACTTGCATTATTATTGGAAGCCATTGCCCTAAGTTTAAGAAGTTTGGGATTCATAAGCAAGAAAATTTGGTCCCATCTGAATTGAAGTTGGAAATAATGATTCAACGCTACAAATAGAAGTAATTTTGCATCGCTGATGAAGGATCCTGTAGAAATTCACAATTTGGATAGAGATTAATATAAAACAAATTGATATTGTTTTGGCTAGGGTTCGAACCCAGGCTGAATTTGATATGTTATGCTTAGTAATCGTCGTGCTAACCAACTAGGACACAGTATCCTATAAAATTTTTAAATATTGCTATTAGTGATGAAAAACTAACAGATTATGATAACCCCAAGATCAAAAAGTCATATGTAAAGCACTGTCAATCAGCCAAATTAAAGCCGAAGCCGAATAACCATGAGGAATTGTAATGTTCGGTATTTGGTGGGATCTGAAAGGCGTTTTGTATTATAAGCCGTTGACATCGGGACAGATGATCACAGGTGACCAGTACCAAAGATGAATGGTTCATTTAAAGAAAGAGATCAACAAAAACCAAATAGAATATTCGAGCAGACACGCGGACATCTTTCATCACGATAACTCTCGGTCATATGCTGCTATATCGTTCAAAACCTATTTGGAAAACAGTAGATCTGAGGTTTTGACTCAACCGCCTTATAGCTCAGGCCATGCCCTTTCTGACAACTGTTTGTTTCGATTGTTAAATAACGCTCTAACTGAAAAACTTCAGAAAAACTTCATACAAAAATGGTTTGATTTACATATAACGTCAGAACCGCGGAATTCATATGCTACCAAGATGAACATAAGTAATGGCTAAAGACGGATAATATTTTAACAAATGTATCAATTTAATTTGTTCTTACAAAAATTTGTCTATAAAAATTGTCTTCCTATATAACAGTTTTCTAAAGAAAACATGTTGTATAACAATTTTCTATAGAAAATATTTTTTATAAAAAATTTTTGTAGAAAACTTGTCGTATAAAAGATTTATATGGAAAAATTGATGTATGAATGTTTTCTATAGAAATCTGCCATACAAAAAGTATTCTAAAATGTTTGTGAAGAAAAATAGAATAACGAAATTGATTTAACAAAGTAAGAGAAACATGTTGCTGGCAACAAATGTTGCTTTGACAACATTTCTCAAACTCATCAATAAACATTTATTTGTCTAGACTAGTTGTTGCAACATCACAGGTCTAGACTATAGCCAATATAATATGACTCATTGTTTAAAACCAAAATTTAAAAACAATTAAATTTTTAATTATTGAAACCTCTGTCATTAGTACGACTTACTAATAGGACTGTTATCACAAGAAAATAAAATATAATGGAACAAGCAATTTAGAAGGAAGGAAATGTTTCTTTAGGAACAAAAAGCAAAATTTATATCAAATGAACTTAAATATTTAACTCTCTATTTTGGTCTATTATTTGGCAAATGTATCAGGTACTTAAATTTTTTTTACCTCTTTAAAAAAGTTAAAATTATTAAAAAATTTACATAACAAGTACTTTTAAAGTGATGGCCTTCGTTATGATAAAATCGTATTAAAAGTCGAAAGACTTCCAGAATTAAGTACCAGGAATTAACTACTAGAAAATTGTTTAAATTTGTTGACAACTGCTTCATATTTTGCAGTATTAGTGAAGGCTATTCTCGGGCTTGATTGCAGGTTCTGGAATCTGAAAATGCAGGTTTCAAAATTAACAATACCAAATACCTGATTATTATGTAAGTGGAAAAATTGCATATTGAAATAATTTTCGAAGGAAAAACATTTGAGGCCTCAACTCAACAAAATAGTTTATTTTGAACTTTTAAATTCAAATATCACGCGGACAACTTTACAATAGAAAACATTCCCTTCTATAACTTATCTATCAAACTCTTTGTAATGACAACTTTTCTATATTAAACTCTTTTCTATAGAAAACTCTTCCTAGAGACAGCTTTTTTTTATAGAAAACTCTTACTAACGACAAGCTTTCTATAGAAAACTCTTCCCATCGACAACTTTTCTATAGAAAACTCTTTCTAACTACAAAACTCTTCCTAACGACAACTTTTCTATAGAAAACTCTTCCTACCGACAACATTTCTATAGAAAACTCTTCCTAACCACAACTTTTCTACACAAAACTCTTCCTAACAAAAACTTTTCTATACAAAACTCTTCCTAACGACAACTTTTCAATAGTAAACTAGAAAACTCTTCCCAACGACAACTTTTCTATAGAAAACTCTTCCCAACGACAACTTTTCTATAGAAAACTCTTCCTAACGACGACTTTTCTATAGAAAACTCTTCCTAACGACAACTTTTCTATAGAAAACTATTCCTAACGACAACTTTTCTATAGAAAACTCTTCCTAACGACATCTTTTCTATAGAAAACTCTTCCTAACGACAACTTTTCTAAAGAAAACTCTTCCTAACGACAACTTTTCTATAGAAAACTCTTTCTAACGACAACTTTTCTATAGAAAACTCTTCCCAAGTAGAACTTTTCTATAGAAAACTCTTCCTAACGACAACTTTTCTATAGAAATCTCCTCCCACCAACAACATTTCTATAGAAAACTGGTCCCACCGACAACTTTTCTATAGAAAACTGGTCCCACCGACAACTTTTCTATAGAAAACTGGTCCCACCGACAACTTTTCTATAGAAAACTGGTCCCACCGACAGCTTTTCTATAGAAAACTGGTCCCACCGACAACTTTTCTTTAGAAGACTGGTCCCACCGACAACTTTTCTATAGAAAACTAGTCCCACCGATAACTTTTCTATAGAAAACTAGTCCCACCGACAACTTTTCTATAGAAAACTAGTCCCACCGACAACTTTTCTATGGAAAACTAGTCCCACCGACAACTTTTATATAGAAAACTAGTTCCACCGACAACTTTTCTATAGAAAATTAGTCCCACCGACAACTTTTCTATAGAAAACTAGTCCCACAGACAACTTTTCTATAGAAAACTAGTCCTACCGACTACTTTTATATAGAAAACTAGTCCCACCGACAACTTTTCTATAGAAAACTAGTCCCACCGACAACTTTTCTATGGAAAACTAGTCCCACCGACAACTTTTCTATAGAAAACTAGTCCCACCTACAACTTTTCTATAGAAAACTAGTCCCACCTACAACTTTTCTATAGAAAACTAGTCCCACCGACAACTTTTCTATAGAAAACTAGTCCCACCGACAACTTTTCTATAGAAAACTAGTCCCACCGACAACTTTTCTACAGAAAACTAGTCCCATCGACAACTTTTCTATAGAAAACTAGTCCCACCGACAACTTTTCTATAGAAAACTAGTCCCACCGACAACTTTTCTATAGAAAACTAGTCCCAACGACAACTTTTCTATAGAAAACTAGTCCCACCGACAACTTTTCAATAGAAAACTAGTCCCACCGACAACTTTTCTATAGAAAACTAGTCCCACCGACAACTTTTCTATAGAAAACTAGTCCCACCGACAACTTTTCTATAGAAAACTAGTCCCACCGACAACTTTTCTATAGAAAACTAGTCCCACCGACAACTTTTCTATAGAAAACTAGTCCCACCGACAACTTTTCTATAGAAAACTAGTCCCACCGACAACTTTTCTATAGAAAACTAGTCCCACCGACAACTTTTCTATAGAAAACTAGTCCCACCGACAACTTTTCTATAGAAAACTAGTCCCACCGACAACTTTTCTATAGAAAACTAGTCCCACCGACAACTTTTCTATAGAAAACTAGTCCCACCGACAACTTTTCTATAGAAAACTAGTCCCACCGACAACTTTTCTATAGAAAACTAGTCCCACCGACAACTTTTCTATAGAAAACTAGTCCCACCGACAACTTTTCTATAGAAAACTAGTCCCACAGACAACTTTTCTATAGAAAACTGGTTCCACCGACAACTTTTCTATAGAAAACTGGTTCCACCGACAACTTTTCTATAGAAAACTGGTTCCACCAACAACTTTTCTATAGAAAACTGGTTCCACCGACAACTTTTCTATAGAAAACTGGTTCCACCGACAACTTTTCTATAGAAAACTGGTTCCACCAACAACTTTTCTGTAGAAAACTGGTTCCAGCGACAACTTTTCTATGGAAAACTAGTCCCACCAACAACTTTTCTATAGAAAACTAGTCCCGCCAATAACTTTTCTATAGAAAACTTTTCCCATCGACAACTTGTTCTCGATTTGGTAATGCTAAGGCCCTAATATTTACCTTTTCAGTTTAACACATACATACTTATGTTTACACGTTTACACATATAGATTCTGTAACTGAAAGTACACAGTTATTTACATTCCATTCTGTCATTCATGTTAATAGCGCAGTTTGTCGCTTTGAGCCGCATGAAAGAATTTGACGTTGACATGTTGGAAACAATATTTTCATCTGTCGGCATTCAATTTAAGTCCTTTTCTGCTAAAGCTCAAAAGGATTTGTTCAACAAAAGCAGACTTTCGCTCAATTGTTTTTTGTGTGTAAGTTTTCCCATCTAGGACTTTTGTTAATTTTTTTTTGTATTGGAAAATATTAAATTTTGATGTTTTGTCTTGTTACAGATTTTCTGCAATTATAATAGATTGCAATTTCATTTTTGGTTTATTTTGTCAAAGCTTCTTCCCCTCTAGCCCTTTTGTCTATAGACCTATTCTGTGCTTGAATTGTAAAGTCTTTAGGATGATATTACATTAAGGGGACGGAGGATGTACTTTATTGTCTTGACAGGCGTATGATGGGTGAATTTTTTATGGAGACGATTGATTGTTTCTATCTACTATAGATTAAATTATTTATTATATCCTTCTTAAAATAATTTCCATATATTGTAAGTTTTCCAATTCAAAGGACACGAATAAAGGAAGTCTGTTTTCAACAGATAGTGATTAGTTAGTACTCGTATTAAAATATATAATTTAACGTTGTGCTAGATTGATTTTAAGCTTTTGTTATGTTTTGATAAATTCATTTTTAATTGCAGGTTTGATTTTATGAAAATTTTTCAATTGATTTATAAATTTTGCTGCTACCAGCAAATTTAGTTTCATGTTTCAAAGCTTCTTAAAACGCTTTTAAAACAAAATATTAGAGATAAAATTATATGTATAACTATTTCGAATACACCATGACAAAATTAAATTTTGTGGTACTTTTAAGGGCCCCTTTAAAAAACAGTCAAAATTAAAAAAACAACTTCTTCAACTTTTCTTTTGAAAAATCTTCCTGTCGACAACTTTTCTATAGAAAACTCTTCCCAACGACAACTTTTCTATAGAAAACTCTTCCTAACGACAACTTTTCTATAGAAAACTCTTCCTAACGACAACTTTTCTATAGAAAACTCTTCCTAACGACAACTTTTCTATAGAAAACCCTTCCTAACGACAACTTTTCTATAGAAAACTCTTCCCACCGACAACTTTTCTATAGAAAACTCTTCCCACCGACAACTTTTCTATAGAAAACTCTTCCCAACGACAACTTTTCTATAGAACACTCTTCCCACCGACAACTTTTCTATAGAAAACTCTTCCCACCGACAACTTTTCTATAGAAAACTCTTCCCACCGACAACTTTTCTATAGAAAACTCTTCCCACCGACAACTTTTCTATAGAAAACTAGTCCCACCGACAACTTTTCTATAGAAAACTAGTCCCACCGACAACTTTTCTATAGAAAACTAGTCCCACCGACAACTTTTCTATAGAAAACTAGTCCCACCGACAACTTTTCTATAGAAAACTAGTCCCACTGACAACTTTTCTATAGAAAACTAGTCCCACTGAAAACTTTTCTATAGAAAACTCTTCCCACCGACAACTTTTCTATAGAAAACTCTTCCCACCGACAACTTTTCTATAGAAAACTCTTCCCACCGACAACTTTTCTATAGAAAACTCTTCCCACCGACAACTTTTCTGTAGAAAACTCTTCCCACCGACAACTTTTCTATAGAAAACTCTTCCCACCGACAACTTTTCTATAGAAAACTCTTCCTACCGACAACTTTTCTATAGAAAACTCTTCCTACCGACAACTTTTCTATAGAAAACTCTTCCCACCGACAACTTTTCTATAGAAAACTCTTCCCACCGACAACTTTTCTATAGAAAACTCTTCCCACCGACAACTTTTCTATAGAAAACTCTTCCCACCGACAACTTTTCTATAAAAAACTCTTCCCACGGACAACTTTTCTATAGAAAACTAGTCCCACCGACAACTTTTCTATAGAAAACTAGTCCCACCGACAACTTTTCTATAGAAAACTAGTCCCACCGACAACTTTTCTATAGAAAAATAGTCCCACCGACAACTTTTCTATAGAAAACTAGTCCCACCGACAACTTTTCTATAGAAAACTAGTCCCACCGACAACTTTTCTATAGAAAACTAGTCCCACCGACAACTTTTCTATAGAAAACTAGTCCCACCGACAACTTTTCTATAGAAAACTAGTCCCACCGACAACTTTTCTATAGAAAACTAGTCCCACCGACAACTTTTCTATAGAAAACTAGTCCCACCGACAACTTTTCTATAGAAAACTAGTCCCACCGACAACTTTTCTATAGAAAACTAGTCCCACCGACAACTTTTCTATAGAAAACTAGTCCCACCGACAACTTTTCTATAGAAAACTAGTCCCACCGACAACTTTTCTATAGAAAACTAATCCCACCGACAACTTTTCTATAGAAAACTAGTCCCACCGACAACTTTTCTATAGAAAACTAGTCCCACCGACAACTTTTCTATAGAAAACTAGTCCCACCGACAACTTTTCTATAGAAAACTAGTCCCACCGACAACTTTTCTATAGAAAACTAGTCCCACCGACAACTTTTCTATAGAAAACTAGTCCCAACGACAACTTTTCTATAGAAAACTAGTCCCACCGACAACTTTTCTATAGAAAACTAGTCCCACCGACAACTTTTCTATAGAAAACTAGTCCCACCGACAACTTTTCTATAGAAAACTAGTCCCACCGACAACTTTTCTATAGAAAACTAGTCCCACCGACAACTTTTCTATAGAAAACTAGTCCCACCGACAACTTTTCTATAGAAAACTAGTCCCACCGACAACTTTTCTATAGAAAACTAGTCCCACCGACAACTTTTCTATAGAAAACTAGTCCCACCGACAACTTTTCCATAGAAAACTAGTCCCACCGACAACTTTTCTATAGAAAACTAGTCCCACCGACAACTTTTCTATAGAAAACTAGTCCCACCGACAACTTTTCTATAGAAAACTAGTCCCACCGACAACTTTTCTATAGAAAACTAATCCGACCGACAACTTTTCTATAGAAAACTAGTCCCACCGACAACTTTTCTATAGAAAACTAGTCCCACCGACAACTTTTCTATAGAAAACTAGTCCCACCGACAACTTTTCTATAGAAAACTCTTCCCACCGACCACTTTTCTATAAAAAACTCTTCCCACCGACAACTTTTCTATAGAAAACTCTTCCCACCGACAACTTTTCTATAGAAAACTCTTCCCACCGACAACTTTTCTATAGAAAACTCTTCCCACCGACAACTTTTCTATAGAAAACTCTTCCCACCGACAACTTTTCTATAGAAAACTCTTCCCACCGACAACTTTTCTATAGAAAACTCTTCCCACCGACAACTTTTCTATAGAAAACTCTTCCCACCGACAACTTTTCTATAGAAAACTCTTCCCGCCGACAATTTTTCTATAGAAAACTCTTCCCACCGACAACTTTTCTATAGAAAACTCTTCCCACCGACAACTTTTCTATAGAAAACTCTTCCCACCGACAACTTTTCTATAGAAAACTCTTCCCACCGACAACTTTTCTATAGAAAACTCTTCCCACCGACAACTTTTCTATAGAAAACTTTTTTTAATAATAATTTTTAATCTCATGCAATTTTTTGTTGCCCAGTGTTCTTTAAAATGTCTATGTAAATAGCATTTTGTAATTTGTCATTTTCTCGTGGAAAGAAGAATTTTATCCTTGAATGTTATGTTGTCCTCCTTTGTCTTGCCAAGAGTTTAAATTTGTCTAATGATTGCAAGTCCTTGGAGTCTCACCGCTTTTAGTTGATTGGTTCTGTGGATACAAATGATACGATCTGTCCTAGGTTCTAGTCTTTCTACTGGCTTATTGTTGTGCTGCCATTATTTGTTTTAGCGATTTTGCTTTGTAACATTTTACTCTGTTGACATTGATAAACTATTAGTTGTTACAGCGAAATGGGAAATTGTTTTTAATACCGCCTTGTAAAAATACAATTTATTGTGTTCTGTCCCCCCTAAAGTATGCAACAAATATCAATTTTGCAATTTAAAATATAAATATTTTTGTTCAGCAAATAAGGGAAGACGCAACGCGCAATATGCATACAGTGTCGCGGGAGGTTGCTGAAGTATGAGAAAAAATCTATCATTGATAGATTTTCTTTTTAGTATCATTTCTTAAGGACTTTTGAACACTAAGTATTTGACATCTAAGATCAGTAATCAGTACCGGGTTGCGACACTGTGCAACTGGGTCATTCAACATGGGACATTTTGATTATTGTACTTTCCATTTTACTGCTGTTTCTTGATAAAACTTGTAAAGAAGTATTAAGTTTTTCGTTTATGAAAATACTATTAGATAAGGGTATTAGACTTTTTCCAATTTGAAAAAAAAACTTCCATAGAACAAATTTTCTATAAAAAAAATTTTCTATAGAAAAAATTTTCTATAGAAAATATTTTCTATATAAAAAATTTTCTATGGAAAAAATTTTCTATAGAAAAAATTTTCTATAGAAAAAATTTTCTATAGAAAAAATTTTCTATAGAAAAAATTTTCTATAGAAAAAATTTTCTATAGAAAAAATTTTCTATAGAAAAAATTTTCTATAGAAAAAATTTTCTATAGAAAATTTTTTCTATAGAAATTTTTTTCTATAGAAAAAATTTTCTATAGAAAAAATTTTCTATAGAAAAAATTTTCTATAGAAAAAATTTTCTATAGAAAAAAATTTCTATAGAAAAAATTTTCTATAGAAAAAATTTTCTATAGAAAAAATTTTCTATAGAAAAAATTTTCTATAGAAAAAATTTTCTATAGAAAAAATTTTCTATAGAAAAAAATTTCTATAGAAAAAATTTTCTATAGAAAAAATTTGGTGTAGAATACATTTTCGATAGAAAAATGTTCTTAGGAAAAAATTTTCTATAGAAAAAATTTCTATAGAAAAAATATTTTATCAGAAAATGATTGTTACCCCCTGTAAATAATATACGTTATGTTGCTACAATTAATATTTTGCTTATGGCCAACAAAGTGAAAAACAATTTCTTGTTTTTCAAATTGATCCGACAACGACTTAAAGGATGACAGAAATATTGTTATCCTGCTACATGTGTATTTAATATCTTAGTATACACGCCTGTCTGTCTGTCTGCCGGCCTATAGTATACGTGTGCTTATATCGTTAAATATAATATGATTTTTGGCCATGGCCTACAGCTAAGGTCTGTGTCAATGTTTCCTTTCCTACCACATATGTTTTTTTTTTTTGTTTTTTGGTCATAATATTAAAGTTTTTTTTTTTCTCCGTCATTGTCGCTGTTGATGGGTTTACCACTCACAGTCCACAAACTAACAAAATTCATGGTCTGGAATTAATAGAAGCATATGTGTCTGTGTGGTGATGAGTAAGTGTGAAAATTTTTTGGGGGTGGGGTGGACTACACTTTAGTAGTATAAGTAGCGAAGCATGTCCAGAAATGACAATATTGTCCATTTCTGGATAATTGAACATAAAAACTTTTCTACTTTAAGTTACTTAAGTTTATACAATTTGTACAGCATAAAGTGGTTATTGTCTAATTTACACTCATTCCGTAAACAGGGAAGTGAACATATTTTAAATATGTTAACATTAAAGTAACCAAAATTTCATTCCAAGTGACACATATTGAAAACATCATACCAAAAATGATTTACCCACATCCTCATGTTTTAAAACATATAAAAGAATTTGTTAACGCATAGTTTTAACATGTCGTTTATGTTTGACTTCAACTTGAAATTCATAATTCTGAAGTTGATAGTTTAAAGAATATTGTCACGTTTTAAGGAGTTCTAACTATATTTTTGCTGCTTTTTCCATAGTTGCTGATGACTTTGTATTTTTTGCCTTATGCAATTTATTGCTATTGTTGGGGATGATATATACATAGAAGACTAATGTACTGCCAGTTGCTGAAGAGTTTTTGTTTGAACTCTTGTTCCAATAATGGCATATTTGAAAGTACACTTTGAGAAAATTTTTTCCAAAAAAATTTTCTATTGAGATTTTTTTCGATAACAAAAATTTTCTATAGAAAATTTTTTCTATAACAAAAAATTTTCTATAGAAAATTTTTTCTATAACAAAAAATTTTCTAAAGAAAATTGGTTCTAAACAAAAATTTTCTAAAGAAAATTTTTTCTATAACAAATATTGTCTAAAAACAATTTTTTCTTTAGCAAAAAATTTCTATAGAAAATTTTTTCTATACTAAAAAATTTTCTATAGAAAACTTTTTCTATATTAAAAAATTTTCTAACGAAAATTTTTTCTATATTAAAAAATTTTCTATAGAAAATTTTTTCTATATTAAAAAATTTTCTATAGAAAATTTTTTCTATACTAAAAAATTTTCTATAGAAAATTGTTTCTATACTAAAAAATTTTCTATAGAAAATTTTTTCTATACTAAAAAATTTTCTATAGAAAATTTTTTCTATACTAAAAAATTTTCTATAGAAAATTTTTTCTATAACAAAAAATTTTCTATAGAAAATTTTTTCTATAACAAAAAATTTTCTATAGAAAATTTTCTATAGAAAATTTTCTATAGAAAATTTTTTATAGAAAATTTTCTATAGAAAATTTTTTCTATATTAAAAAATTTTCTATAGAAAATTTTTTCTATACTAAAAAATTTTCTATAGAAAATTTTTTCTATACTAAAAAATTTTCTATATAAAATTTTTTCTATACTAAAAAATTTTCTATAGAAAATTTTTTCTATAACAAAAAATTTTCTATAGAAAATTTTTTGTTATAGAAAAAATTTTAGTATAGAAAAAATTTTCTATAGAAAATTTTTTAGTATAGAAAAAATTTTCTATAGAAAATTTTTTAGTATAGAAAAAAATTTTCTATAGAAAATTTTTTAGTATAGAAAAAATTTTCTATAGAAAATTTTTTAGTATAGAAAAAATTTTCTATAGAAAATTTTTTAGTATAGAAAAAATTTTCTATAGAAAATTTTTTAGTATATAAAAAATTTCCTATAGAAAATTTTTTGTTATAGAAAAAATTTTCTATAGAAAATTTTTTTTATAGAAAAAATTTTCTATAGAAAATTTTTTGTTATAGAAAAAATTTTCTATAGAAAATTTTTTGTTATAGAAAAAATTTTCTATAGAAAATTTTTTGTTATAGAAAAAATTTTCTATAGAAAATTTTTTGTTATAGAAAAAATTTTCTATAGAAAATTTTTTGTTATAGAAAAAATTTTCTATAGAAAATTTTTTGTTATAGAAAAAATTTTCTATAGAAAATTTTTTGTTATAGAAAAAATTTTCTATAGAAAATTTTTTGTTATAGAAAAAATTTTCTATAGAAAATTTTTTGTTATAGAAAAAATTTTCTATAGAAAATTTTTGTTATAGAAAAAATTTTCTATAGAAAATTTTTTGTTATAGAAAAAATTTTCTATAGAAAATTTTTTGTTATAGAAAAAATTTTCTATAGAAAATTTTTTGTTATAGAAAAAATTTTCTATAGAAAATTTTTTGTTATAGAAAAAATTTTCTATAGGAAATTTTTTGTTATAGAAAAAATTTTCTATAAAAAATTTTTTGTTATAGAAAAAATTTTCTATAGAAAATTTTTTGTTATAGAAAAAATTTTCTATAGAAAATTTTTTGTTATAGAAAAAATTTTCTATAGAAAATTTTTTGTTATAGAAAAAATTTTCTATAGAAAATTTTTTGTTATAGAAAAAATTTTCTATAGAAAATTTTTTGTTATAGAAAAAATTTTCTATAGAAAATTTTTTGTTATAGAAAAAATTTTCTATAGAAAATTTTTTGTTATAGAAAAAATTTTCTATAGAAAATTTTTTGTTATAGAAAAAATTTTCTATAGAAAATTTTTTGTTATAGAAAAAATTTTCTATAGAAAATTTTTTGTTATAGAAAAAATTTTCTATAGAAAATTTTTTGTTATAGAAAAAATTTTCTATAGAAAATTTTTTGTTATAGAAAAAATTTTCTATAGAAAATTTTTTGTTATAGAAAAAATTTTCTATAGAAAATTTTTTGTTATAGAAAAAATTTTCTACAGAAAATTTTTTGTTATAGAAAAAATTTTCTATAGAAAATTTTTTGTTATAGAAAAAATTTTCTATAGAAAATTTTTTGTTATAGAAAAAATTTTCTATAGAAAATTTTTTGTTATAGAAAAAATTTTCTATAGAAAATTTTTTGTTATAGAAAAAATTTTCTATAGAAAATTTTTTGTTATAGAAAAAATTTTCTATAGAAAATTTTTTGTTATAGAAAAAATTTTCTATAGAAAATTTTTTGTTATAGAAAAAATTTTCTATAGAAAATTTTTTGTTATAGAAAAAATTTTCTATAGAAAATTTTTTCTATACTAAAAAATTTTCTATAGAAAATTTTTTCTATACTAAAAAATTTTCTATAGAAATTTTTTTCTATACTAAAAAATTTTCTATACTAAAAAATTTTCTATAGAAAATTTTTTCTATACTAAAATTTTTTCTATACTAAAAAATTTTCTATAGAAATGTTTTCTATATTTAAAAAATTTTTATAGAAATGTTTTCTATATTTAAAATCATTTTGAGAGAAATTTTTTTCTATTTTGAAAAATTTTCTATAGAAAATGTTTTTTTTTCAAAATTTTGGTTTTAGTTTTTTTTAGTGTAAGTCGCACAGTGTCGTTATATCATATGTGAAGTTGCCACTAGCATAAGTGAGTTTTCTTAAGTGACCATGATTTGGGCTCTAAAAGCCACATTTGACCAACATTCTATAAAATTCAAAAAGTGCCACGCCTTCTTTTTAAAAATTTGTTGTTATATATTTTTAAAAAGAAATTTAGCTAATGAACAGACATTTTTGGAAATATGATTTTATGGGATAATAAATTGTGTTTAGTTTAAGGCAATCAGGATATTGTTTTGAATACCGTCCTTAAACGTACTAGTTTTCATATCGTCTGAAGTTCTGAAAAAGCTGTTAGTTAGCTTTGTTTGCACATAGAAAATATCAAATTATAAACTTAAAATTGATTGCACCTAATCTCAAGGGTTTCATTCAATGCGGAACCCTTTGTTTAGGAGCTATCATTATATACGAATCGATTTAACATTAGTTGCTATATAAAGGGGTCTATATCGAATGAAACCCATAACTAAAAATAACTAAATTTTGTTTATATATTATGTTAGAAATTCACAGAATTTGATGAAAAACTGTCATAACTTCAAAATTTGCAAGTATTTGCAGATATTTTTAAATTTGTATGTTAGTCATCAAATTGATTTTTATTAAATCGGCTTACATTTGCTGATAGCTCCCATACAGAGGTTTCTCCATTGAATGAAACACATGACTATATCAAAACAACGATAATAATTCAAAAATTTGCTTTTATGTTTAGGTATTGTTATATTTTTATATATATCTACAATTTTGAGAATTAGGTTTAATAAAAATCAGCGGCTGTCGCTGTGGGAATATACATTTTGTTTATCCTCCCGAGATTCTCCAGACACTGTATCTAGTACTCTTTAGTTTTTCTTTGTGGGCCATAAACATTTTTTTGTCATCCATACATAATTCTTTCTTTTTTTTATTGCCTTAAAAGCTCTTAAGCAACAAGCCATGGCTTTTATTGATTTTAACTCCACCCTTTGGTCCTAATTTTCATTTTTGTTCCTTTTGACTTCTTACGACAGTTTTTTCGGCTGTTTATTTTCTGCCTCTGGAATCTACCAGCCATTTACACCCCTTTTAAGTAGAACGAACGAAGCAACAATTTAAACGATTTCAACAATTTGCCTTTTATTCATTCATACATTTTGCAAGTTTTTTCAAAAAAAGAAGCAAGAAAAAAAATTATTCTAGAA
The DNA here is from genome assembly GCA_933228675.1 of Stomorhina lunata. Taxonomy (NCBI): domain Eukaryota; kingdom Metazoa; phylum Arthropoda; class Insecta; order Diptera; family Rhiniidae; genus Stomorhina; species Stomorhina lunata. The sequence goes on from OW121744.1 coordinate 37,593,143, forward strand.
GAAGGAAAAACATGAATTGAAGGCAAAAAGTTTATTATCCTTGAATATTGCAAAGTTCAAGAAACAGTGTTGAGTAAAAATGATGAGGTACTTTGTTGGAGGGACAAGTATAATAGAAACAAAAAGTAAGACAGCCATATTTTCAATGAATAATTTTATTGGGTCATAGTAAGATGTAGTTTCTTTTGTTTAAGTTTTTGTATTATAGTCCACAGACTATTTATAATGTAGTAAATAAGTAGAAGTTTTTGTAGCAAATGTTGCTACAAGTTTTTTTTCCTAAGAATTTCTTAATGTGTGTGAAGTTTTTCTTCTTGTTTTTTGCATAACTTTGGCAACAATATTTTTTATATTTATATATATAAATCAAACATTGAAGAAGACTTTAAGACGGGTATATACACTAAGAGAAAAATGACGATCTGATTTCAAGAAAAAAAATCTACAATATAAGATTGCGAAATCTTGAATTTTCAATCTTGAAAATATAGCCAGTAAGATTTATATTCTTAAATTTTAGAATAAATTCTTAGTTATGAGAATACAATCTAAAAATAACATACAATTTGTTTGCTTTTAAGATTTTAATCTTATTATAAGATTTTAAATCTTAATTTTAGATCGTATTCTTTATTTAAAGATTGTGATCTTGATTTCAAGATTTTATTCTTATTTTGAAGATTTTAAGTTCTAATCTTAAGATCGTATTCTTGATTTTGTAGATTTGTGTGCTTGTTTTAGGGAAATTTCTCAGTATTTTGTCATAAATTGTAATCCGCCGACCAAAGTAGTTGCGAAAAAGTGAAAAACTAATTTTTTGAGAAAAAATATAAATTTAATAAGAAATATAAATGGAAAACCTTAATCCGAATGAAGTGATCCTTTTAAATATTCCAATAGAAGGCAATTTAGTTCCGGTGTGTGATGCGGAGTATGAAATGAATTGCCCTTCACAAGAAATTTCATGAGATTTCTTGTACGATGACGCGTTGCTGAAAAATCTTTTGAAAGAATTCGATCTGGGATGCGTTTTTCCGTACCTGCAGCGTAAGTTTTTCATCATATTTATAAATACATAAGTAAATTTCTTTATAAAAAATTATATTAATTTAATTTGTTTCAGGCTCAAATGTAACTTTTAGAAGTCTGCAGTATATGAAAGCAGTGAAAAATTATTTGTCTGGAAAAATAAACAGGTTTTAATATTTTATTTAGAAAGTAAATTAAACCACTAATAGTTTTGTCCTTTAGTTTGGAATTGATGAAGATACACTTTCGATGCCGTCGATGGTAGGTCAGTGGCTACAAAAATGTCCAGATGTAACTTCCACTTCATCGTCTTCTGTAAATGCGGAAGTTAACAAAAAAGTGTTTGACAAGGTAAAAGTATTAGATAATTACTTAATACATTAAAATGTGTACAAAACATAAAATATTTTCGTTTATTTATATAGGATTTAGCTTCATTATTGAAGTGGAAAAAACATCCTAGAATTTTATAATTTTACGCAAAGATTTAAACAATAACTATCGTGATAAGCTGATCCAGATTATAGTACATCAAATTCTAAAAAAGGATCTCACACTTCATCCTCACGATTTCCAAGATATATTGACAGAAATATGCACACTTTTTCCAACGGAAGATGAAGTCAAGGTATTTTTAGGATACAATTTTTTACTAACTACCTATAATCTAAAATAAATAAATCAAAATTTTAAAATATAGGAATACTATTACATTCCTCGAAAAGGGGAAAAAATAATAAAAAATGTGTTTTATTTTATCACCAAATACGAATATTATAATAAGAAAAAACGTGCTTAAAATAAGATTTTCTGCTTGAAATCGAAACTTTTTCTGCTTGAAAGTAAAGTAAATGCGAAAAATCTTATTTTAAGAATAAAATCTTATTTTTCAAGATTGTTTGTAAGATCGCAATCTTGAAAAAGTTCTAAAAACAAGATCGATAATTAAGAATGCGTTCTTATTATTTAAGATTATGTTCTTATTAATTAAGAGTGCATTCTTAAAAATTAAGAATTTAATCTTAATTAATAAGAACACATTCTTAGTTATCGATCCTGTGCTTAGATTTTTTTTAAGATTGCGATCTTACAAAGAATCTTAAAAAAATAAGATTTTATTCTCAAAATAAGATTTTTCGTATTTACTCTACTTTCAAGCAGAAAAAGTTTCGATTTCAAGCAGAAAATCTTATTATCAGCACGTTTTTTCCCTGAGTGTAGGCTCTATCTAAGCATTGGTGCTATTTAGTTGCTCTTGCCTGTAGCTTTTAAATTTATTCATAATCTATATAAAATAAAAGTTTTTCAAAAGAAAACTTTTTCTTTATTAAAAAATTTTCGAAAGAAAACTTTTTCTATAAAAAAAAATTTTCTATAGAAAATTTTTTCTATAATAAAAAATTCTATAATAAAAAATTTTCTATAGAAAATTTTTTCTATAATAAAAAATTTTCTATAGAAAATTTTTTCTATAATAAAAAATTTTCTATAGAAAATTTTTTCTATAATAAAAAATTTTCTATAGAAAATTTTTTCTATAATAAAAAATTTTCTATAGAAAATTTTTTCTATAATAAAAAATTTTCTATAGAAAATTTTTTCTATAATAAAAAACTTTCTATAGAAAATTTTTTCTATACTAAAAAATTTTCTATAGAAAATTTTTTCTATAATAAAAAATTTTCTATAGAAAATTTTTTCTATAATAAAAAATTTTCTATAGAAAATTTTTTCTATAATAAAAAATTTTCTATAGAAAAAAAATTTTTTCTATAGAAAATTTTTTCTATAATAAAAATTTTCTATAGAAAATTTTTTCTATAATAAAAAATTTTCTATAGAAAATTTTTTCTATAATAAAAAATTTTCTATAGAAAATTTTTTCTATAATAAAAAATTTTCTATAGAAAATTTTTTCTATAATAAAAAATTTTCTATAGAAAATTTTTTCTATAATAAAAAATTTTCTATAGAAAATTTTTTCTATAATAAAAAATTTTCTATAGAAAATTTTTTCTATAATAAAAAATTTTCTATAGAAAATTTTTTCTATAATAAAAAATTTTCTATAGAAAATTTTTTCTATAATAAAAAATTTTCTATAGAAAATTTTTTCTATAATAAAAAATTTTCTATAGAAAATTTTTTCTATAATAAAAAATTTTCTATAGAAAATTTTTTCTATAATAAAAAATTTTCTATAGAAAATGTTTTCTATAATAAAAGATTTTCTATAGAAAATTTTTTCTATAATAAAAAATTTTCTATAGAAAATTTTTTCTATAATAAAAAATTTTCTATAGAAAATTTTTTCTACAATAAAAAATTTTCTATAGAAAATTTTTTCTATAATAAAAAATTTTCTATAGAAAATTTTTTCTATAATAAAAAATTTTCTATAGAAAATTTTTTCTATAATAAAAAATTTTCTATAGGAAATTTTTTCTATAATAAAAAATTTTCTATAGAAAATTTTTTCTATAATAAAAAATTTTCTATAGAAAATTTTTTCTATAATAAAAAATTTTCTATAGAAAATTTTTTCTATAATAAAAAATTTTCTATAGAAAATTTTTTCTATAATAAAAAATTTTCTATAGAAAATTTTTTCTATAATAAAAAATTTTCTATAGAAAATTTTTTCTATAATAAAAAATTTTCTATAGAAAATTTTTTTTATAATAAAAAATTTTCTATAGAAAATTTTTTCTATAATAAAAAATTTTCTATAGAAAATTTTTTCTATAATAAAAAATTTTCTATAGAAAATTTTTTCTATAATAAAAGATTTTCTATAGAAAATTTTTTCTATAATAAAAAATTTTCTATAGAAAATTTTTTCTATAATAAAAAATTTTCTATAGAAAATTTTTTCTATAATAAAAAATTTTCTATAGAAAATTTTTTCTATAATAAAAAATTTTCTATAGAAAATTTTTTCTATAATAAAAAATTTTCTATAGAAAATTTTTTCTATAATAAAAAATTTTCTATAGAAAATTTTTTCTATAATAAAAAATTTTCTATCGAAAATTTTTTCTATAATAAAAAATTTTCTATAGAAAATTTTTTCTATAATAAAAAATTTTCTATAGAACATTTTTTCTATAATAAAAAATTTTCTATAGAAAATTTTTTCTATAATAAAAAATTTTCTATAGAAAATTTTTTCTATAATAAAAAATTTTCTATAGAAAATTTTTTCTATAATAAAAAATTTTCTATAGAAAATTTTTTCTATAATAAAAAATTTTCTATAGAAAATTTTTTCTATAATAAAAAATTTTCTATAGAAAATTTTTTCTATAATAAAAAATTTTCTATAGAAAATTTTTTCTATAATAAAAAATTTTCTATAGAAAATTTTTTCTATAATAAAAAATTTTCTATAGAAAATTTTTTCTATAATAAAAAATTTTCTATAGAAAATTTTTTTTATAATAAAAAATTTTCTATAGAAAATTTTTTCTATAATAAAAAATTTTCTATAGAAAATTTTTTCTATAATAAAAAATTTTCTATAGAAAATTTTTTCTATAATAAAAAATTTTCTATAGAAAATTTTTTCTATAATAAAAAATTTTCTATAGAAAATTTTTTCTATAATAAAAAATTTTCTATAGAAAATTTTTTCTATAATAAAAAATTTTCTATAGAAAATTTTTTCTATAATAAAAAATTTTCTATAGAAAATTTTTTCTATAATAAAAAATTTTCTATAGAAAATTTTTTCTATAATAAAAAATTTTCTATAGAAAATTTTTTCTATAATAAAAAATTTTCTATAGAAAATTTTTTCTATAATAAAAAATTTTCTATAGAAAATTTTTTCTATAATAAAAAATTTTCTATAGAAAATTTTTTCTATATTAAAAAATTTTCTATAGAAAACTTTTTCTATATAAAAAAATTTTCTATAGAAAACTTTTTCTATATAAAAAAATTTTCTATAGAAAATTTTTTCTATATAAAAAAATTTTCTATAGAAAATTTTTTCTATATAAAAAAATTTTCTATAGAAAATTTTTTCTATATAAAAAAATTTTCTATAGAAAATTTTTTCTATACGAAAAATTTTCAATAGAAAATTTTTTCTATATAAAAAAATTTTCTATAGAAAATTTTTTCTATATAAAAAAATTTTCTATAGAAAATTTTTTCTATATAAAAAAATTTTCTATAGAAAATTTTTTCTATATAAAAAAATTTTCTATAGAAAATTTTTTCTATATAAAAAAATTTTCTATAGAAAATTTTTTCTATATAAAATAATTTTCTATAGAAAATTTTTTCTATATAAAAAAATTTTGTATAGAAAATTTTTTATATATAAAATAATTTTCTATAGAAAATTTTTTCTATATAAAAAAATTTTCTATAGAAAATTTTTTCTGTATAAAAAAATTTTCTATAGAAAATTTTTTCTATATAAAAAAATTTTCTATAGAAAATTTTTTCTATATAAAAAAATTTTCTATAGAAAATTTTTTCTATATAAAAAAATTTTCTATAGAAAATTTTTTCTATATAAAAAAATTTTCTATAGAAAATTTTTTCTATATAAAAAAATTTTCTATAGAAAATTTTTTCTATATAAAAAAATTTTCTATAGAAAATTTTTTCTATATAAAAAAATTTTCTATAGAAAATTTTTTCTATATAAAAAAATTTTCTATAGAAAATTTTTTCTATATAAAAAAATTTTCTATAGAAAATTTTTTCTATATAAAAAAATTTTCTATAGAAAATTTTTTCTATATAAAAAAATTTTCCATAGAAAATTTTTTGTATATAAAAAAATTTTCTATAGAAAATTTTTTCTATATTAAAAAATTTTCTATAGAAAATTTTTTCTATATTAAAAAATTTTCTATAGAAAATTTTTTCTATATTAAAAAATTTTCTATAGAAAATTTTTTCTATATTAAAAAATTTTCTATAGAAAATTTTTTCTATATTAAAAAATTTTCTATAGAAAATTTTTTCTATATTAAAAAATTTTCTATAGAAAATTTTTTCTATATTAAAAAATTTTCTATAGAAAATTTTTTCTATATTAAAAAATTTTCTATAGAAAATTTTTTCTATATTAAAAAATTTTCTATAGAAAATTTTTTCTATATTAAAAAATTTTCTATAGAAAATTTTTTCTATATTAAAAAATTTTCTATAGAAAATTTTTTCTATATTAAAAAATTTTCTATAGAAAATTTTTTCTATATTAAAAAATTTTCTATAGAAAATTTTTTCTATATTAAAAAATTTTCTATAGAAAATTTTTTCTATATTAAAAAATTTTCTATAGAAAATTTTTTCTATATTAAAAAATTTTCTATAGAAAATTTTTTCTATATTAAAAAATTTTCTATAGAAAATTTTTTCTATATTAAAAAATTTTCTATAGAAAATTTTTTCTATATTAAAAAATTTTCTATAGAAAATTTTTTCTATATTAAAAAATTTTCTATAGAAAATTTTTTCTATATTAAAAAATTTTCTATAGAAAATTTTTTCTATATTAAAAAATTTTCTATAGAAAATTTTTTCTATATTAAGAAATTTTCTGTAGAAAATTTGTTCTATATTAAGAAATTTTCTGTAGAAAATTTATTCTATATTAAGAAATTTTCTGTAGAAAATTTGTTCTATATTAAAAAATTTTCTATAGAAAATTTTTTCTATATTAAAAAATTTTCTATAGAAAATTTTTTCTATTTTAAAAAATTTTCTGTAGAAAATTTTTTCTATATTAAAAAATTTTCTATAGAAAATTTTTTCTATATTAAAAAATTTTCTATAGAAAATTTTTTCTATATTAAAAAATTTTCTATAGAAAATTTTTTCTATATTAAAAAATTTTCTATAGAAAATTTTTTCTATATTAAAAAATTTTCTATAGAAAATTGTTTCTATATTAAAAAATTTTCTATAGAAAATTTTTTCTATATTAAAAAATTTTCTATAGAAAATTTTTTCTATATTAAAAAATTTTCTATAGAAAATTTTTTCTATATTAAAAAATTTTCTATAGAAAATTTTTTCTATATTAAAAAATTTTCTATAGAAAATTTTTTCTATATTAAAAAATTTTCTAATATAGAAAAAATTTTCTATAGAAAATTTTTTCTAAACTAAAAAATTTTCTATAACTTATAATACCCTTTTCACCTATGCTATGGTGATATGGCTTTAAGAATTATGAAAAATATGTACATTTTTTACCAAATAGTTCAGATTTGAACTTAGTGGTAAAGGGTATCAAAAAGTTAGAATTAGCTGACTTTAGCAATTTCTTACTTCTTTGTACTTTTTGTTTCTATAATTCATAGGCCAATTTCCCAAAAGGACTTGAAACTCCATAAGTCTTTTAAACATTTTTCTGGTATTAATGTCAACAAGAAAAACTTTTCTGTTTAATTATTTAAAATAGTTAAGCATTAACTTTTTTCTTTAAACTTCAACCTAACATTTGGGAGTTACTTTCCTGCTGCCCTCTTTAATATTACATCTTATAAAGTTTTTTTCTTACATTTTATAACATTTTCCCATTTGTTGAGATTTTTTCATTTTTGTTTCCATATTTATAATATGTTAATTAAGTGAAACAATTTTTAACCACATCACAACATCATCCTTCTTCATTCTCTAGCATCCGCAATTGCTAGGGTATGTAATACGAGTCGAACCACCAACCATGAGCCATAATCGACTGCAACATTACAAACATTCTTCATTATCAACATCATCGTCATCATCATCATCGGTAGTGGCAGCCATCATGGTCTTTTACTGCTGAAACTAAGTAGTAAACGAAGAGCTAAATGTGAAGTAGCAGCAACTGCCAAACAGACAACGATTCGACATTATCTATCAGACGAAATGAACATTAAACCATTTTCACACGCACATTCACACTAGGAGATATGCCCAGCGGGGAGAGGTCTTTGGGCTTACATTTTAATTGCCTTTTAATGCAATAAGTCATGATATTGCTCTACAACAGCGAAGGGCAACATTTCTGTTTTTCTATCACACGAGCTAGGCGTTGTTGTCATACATTTAATTTGGTTTTATGATGGCCATCACTGCTCTACAGGAAGATCAATATATCATAATCTCAAGGTAAAAATAATGACTTGATGTTTGATGCTCTTTCGTGTATCTAATATTTCACATTAATTTTTACATTTTCAAAAGGCTTAACAAAACAAGTAGGAACATTTTTCAAAACTTTCTTATTTTGATAGAAAGTTTTTCAGAACTTTCTAATTTTTATAGGATTTTTTTTAAATATTTCTTATTTTTATAGGAAATTTTTTAAAAATTTCTTTTTTTTAAATGAAATTTTTCAAAAATTTCTTGTTTTTAGAGGAATTTTTTAAAAAATTCTTATTTTTATAGAAAATATTTCCAAAAATTTCTTATTTTTTTAGGAAATTTTTCAAAAATTTCTAATTTTTTTAGAAAATTTTTCAAAAATTTCTCAGTTTTGAAGGAAATTTTTAAAAAATTTCTTAGTTTTATGGGATTTTTTTTTTCAAAAATTTCGTATTTTTATAAGAAATTTTTCAAAAATTTCTTAGTTTTTTAGGAAATTTTTCCAAAATTTCGTGTTGTTATAGGAAAATTTTAAAATTTTTTACATTTTTATTTATATTTTTGCAAAAACTTCTTATTTTTTATAAAAAATTTTTTAAATATTTCATTTATATTTTAAATTTCTCAGTTTTGAAGGAAATTTTTAAAAAATTTCTTAGTTTTATGGGATTTTTTTTTTTCAAAAATTTCGTATTTTTATAAGAAATTTTTCAAAAATTTCTTAGTTTTTTAGGAAATTTTTCCAAAATTTCGTGTTGTTATAGGAAAATTTTAAAATTTTTTACATTTTTATTTATATTTTTGCAAAAACTTCTTATTTTTTATAAAAAATTTTTTAAATATTTTATTTTTATAAGAGATTTTTCAAAAAATTCTTATTATAAGAAATTTTTCAAAAATTTCTTAGTTTTATAGGAAATTTTTAAATTTTTACAGAAAATTTTTCAAAAATTTCTTTTTTTATAGGAAATTTTTCAAAAACTTTTTAATTTTTTAGGAAATTTTTAAAAAATTTCCTATTTTTATAGGAAATTTTTAAAAAGATTCTAATTTTTATGGGAAATTTTTCAAAAATTTCCTATTTTAATAGGAAATTTTTCAAAAAATTCCTATTCTAATAGGAAATTTTTCAAAAATTTTCTATTTTTTTAGGAAATTTTTCAAAAATTTCCTTTTTTTTATAGCAAATTTTTCAAAAATTTCCTATTTTTATAGGAAATTTTTCAAAAATTTCCTATTTTTATAGGAAATTTTTCAAAAATTTCCTATTTTTATAGGAAATTTTTCAAAAATTTCCATATTTGAAAAATTTCCTATTTTTATAGGAATTTTTCAAAAATTTCCTAATTTTATAGGAAATTTTTCAAAAATTTCCTATTTTTGTAGGAAATTTTTCAAAAACTTCGTATTTTTATAGGAAATTTTTCAAAAATTTCCTATTTTTAAAAGAAATTTTTCAAAAATTTCCTATTTTTATACGAAATTTTTCAAAAATTTCCTATTTTTATAGGAAATTTTTCAAAAATTTCCTATTTTTATGGGAAATTTTTGAAAAATTTCCTATAAAAATAGGAAATTTTTGAAAAATTTCCTAGTTTTATAGGAAATTTTTCAAAAATTTCCTATTTTTATAGGAAATTTTTCAAAAATTTCCTATTTTTATAGGAAATTTTTCAAAAATTTCCTATTTTTATAGGAAATTTTCAAAAATTTCCTATTTTTATAGGAAATTTTTCAAAAATTTCCTATTTTTATAGGAAATTTTTCAAAAATTTCCTATTTTTATAGGAAATTTTTCAAAAATTTCCTATTTTAATAGGAAATTTTTCAAAAATTTCCTATTTTTATAGGAAATTTTTCAAAAATTTCCTATTTTTATAGGAAATTTTTCAAAAATTTCCTATTTTTATAGGAAATTTTTCAAAAATTTCCTATTTTTATAGGAAATTTTTCAAAAATTTCCAGTTTTATAGGAAATTTTTCAAAAATTTCCTATTTTTATAGGAAATTTTTCAAAAATTTCCTATTTTTATAGGAAATTTTTCAAAAATTTCCTATTTTTATAGGAAATTTTTCAAAAATTTCCTATTTTTATAGGAAATTTTTCAAAAATTTCCTATTTTTATAGGAAATTTTTCAAAAATTTCCTATTTTTATAGGAAATTTTTCAAAAATTTCCTATTTTTATAGGAAATTTTTCAAAAATTTCCTATTTTTATAGGAAATTTTTCAAAAATTTCCTATTTTTATAGGAAATTTTTCAAAAATTTCCTATTTTTATAGGAAATTTTTCAAAAATTTCCTATTTTTATAGGAAATTTTTCAAAAATTTCCTATTTTTATAGGAAATTTTTCAAAAATTTCCTATTTTTATAGGAAATTTTTCAAAAATTTCCTATTTTTATAGGAAATTTTTCAAAAAATTTCCTATTTTTATAGGAAATTTTTCAAAAATTTCCTATTTTTATAGGAAATTTTTCAAAAATTTCCTATTTTTATAGGAAATTTTTCAAAAATTTCCTATTTTTAAGGGAAATTTTTCAAAAATTTCCTATTTTTATAGAAAAATTTTCAAAAATTTCCTATTTTTATAGGAAATTTTTCAAAAATTTCCTCTTTTAAAAGAAAATTTTTCAAAAATTTCTTTTTTTTTATAGGAAATTTTTCAAAAATTTCTTATTTTTGTAGGAAATTTTTCAAAAATTTCTTTTTTTATAGGAAATTTTTCAAAAATTTCTTATTTTTATAGGAAATTTTTCAAAAATTTTATTATTTTTATAGGAAATTTTTCAAAAATTTCTTATTGCAAATGTTTCTTATTTTAAAAGGAAATTTTTTAAAAATTTCCTTCTTTAATAGGAAATTTTTTAAAAATTTCCTTCTTTAATAGGAAATTTTTCAAAAATTTCCTACTTAAATAGGAAATTTTTCAAAAAATTCCTACTTTTATAGGAAAATTTTTAAAAATTTCCTATTTTTATAGGAAATTTTCAAAAATTTCTTATTTTTATAGGAAATTTTTCAAAAATTTCCTATTTTTATAGGAAATTTTTCAAAAATTTCTTATTTTTATAGGAAATTTTCCAAAAATTTCTTATTTTTAAAGGAAATTTTTCAAATTTTTTATAGGAAATTTTTAAAAATTTCATATTTTTATAGGAAATTTTTTAAAAACTTCTTATTTTTACATTAAATTTTTCAAAAATTTCTTATCTTTACATGAAATTTAGAAAAATTCTTATTTCATAGGAATTTTTTCAAAAATTTCTTATTTTTATAGAAAATTTCCTTTTTAGATGAAATTGTGCTAAGTTTATTTTTTTTATAGGAAATTTTTCAAAAATTTATTTTTTTTATATGAAATTTTTCAAAATTTTTCTTATTTTTATAGAAAAAATTTCCTTTTTTATACGAAATTTTTTTAAGTTTCTTTTTTTATAGGAAATTTGTCAAAAATGTATTTTTTATGGGAATTTTTTCAAAAGTTTTTTTATTTTTATAGGAAATTTTTTTTTAATTTCTTATTTTTATAGGAAATTTTTCAAAAATTTCGAAATTTTATAGAAAATTTTTCAAAAATGTCTTAATTTTATAGGAAATTTTTCAAAAATTTCTTATTTTTATGGGAAATTTTTCAAATATTTCTTACTTTTATAGGAAACTTTTCAAAATTTTCTTATATTTATAGGGAATATTTTGAAAGTTTCTATATTTTATAGGAAATTTTGTCAAAAATATCTTATTTTTGTAGGAAATTTTTCAAAAATTTCTTATTTTTATGGGAAATTTTCCAAAAATTTCTTATTTATATAGGAAAATTTTCAAAAATTTCTTATATTTATAGGGAATATTTTAAAAGTTTCTATATATTATAGGAAATTTTGTTAAAAATATCTTATTTTTGTAGGAAATTTTTCAAAAATTTCTTATTTTTATAGAAACTTTTTCAAAAATTTCCTATTTTTAGAGGAAATTTTTTAAAAATTTCTTATTTACACAGGAAATTTTTCAAAAATTTCTTAGAGGGTCGTACTATATAAAATAATCTATAGAAAAAGTACTTCAAATTGTAAAACTTACTATCTAACTGTTAGCAACACTGACATTTTCTTTGGCTACTTTGCTAAAATTGTTTAGTTGGTTGACTTCTATCTTTTGATCTCAAATTACTTAATTTCTTTCATCCTTTCTTAAAATAGTTAAACACTAAATATTTGCTGTCAATGTTTGTTTTAATTTGACAATATAAAAGCTCTTTCTTCGGTTTACATGATGTTGTTGGTTAACTTGAAACAAACTTCCTCGTATCTTGTCTTTTGTGGCTGCAACTGCTGCTGCAACTTCTTCAGCTTCAGCAATTTCTACATCATGTCTAATGTTGTTTATTTAAGTTGTATTATAATAAAATGGCAACAATCACTTCCTCTACTTCCGTTTATAACAATTTGTTGTTAAATGTTGGTGCTGCAGGAGCAACCAAGAGAATAGTTAACAATAAGTACGAGTTGATGTTCTGAAGCGAACAGCTGCAATTTCTGTAGCAAATAAGTTTGTGAACAACATTTACAACAATTGCAACTTGTATTGTTTTATTGTACTTTAATCTTAGAGATTGTTGTTAGTGTTGCTTTATTACTTAGTAACTATTGCTGCTAGAGCACATTGGGGTAGGCACCTAAAAATGTTTATAGAAAAATTTTCAAAAATATTATATTTTTATAGGAAACTTTTCAAAAGTTTCCTATTATTATAGGAAACTTTTCAAAAATTTCCTATTTTTATAGGAAACTTTTCAAAAATTTCCTATTTGTATAGGAAACTTTTAAAAAATTTCCTATTTTTATAGGAAACTTTTCAAAAATTTCCTATTTTTATAGGAAACTTTTCAAAAATTTTCTATTTTTATAGGAAATTTTTCAAAAATTTCCTTTTTTTATAGGAAATTTTTCAAAAATTTCCTATTTTGATAGGAAACTTTTCAAAAATTTCCTCTTTGTATAGGAAATTTTTCAAAAATTACCTGTTTTTATTTGAAATTTTTCAAAAATTTCCTGTTTTTATAGGAAATTTTTTTAAATTTTTTTAAAAAAATAATAAAGTTTTGAAAAAAGTTATAAATTTTTAATAAATTTCCTTTTCATTGAAAATCTTCAAAAATGTTAATAGAAAATGTTTCAAAATTTTTTTGACCATGCTCGCCCCATCGTGTCATTGTCTTACAGTCCTTGCCACTAAAACAAAGAAACTTTCATTGTCTCTGAAAAATGCCTTACAACCCAGTTAACAAAAGTGTATGAAGAAGGAAAGAAAACTTCATTTTAACTTTTTTAAAAGTTTTTTTATTTAAGTTTATTTTTCGACAACAGCCAGAAAGAACATTTAAAATACATGATATTTGTGGTAGAACCATAGAAATGAAAAAGACTTAAAATAGTTGAGTTTATTTTAATTATTCAACAATTTTGTAACTTATCAAAGTAAAACGAATAAAGGCTTTCTAAATGCACTGTGGGGCACAAATTTTATTTCAAAGACATACATCTAAAATTAGGATTTCTTTGTTATGATCTGTTAAATTTTTGGTAATTTTGTTCACTGCACAATGGACCTTTAAAGGGTTAGGAAGAATTTTATTATTGGTATAAATATATATTGAAACAATTCTGTTTTAGAAATAATTTGTAATTAAGATAAAGTATTAATTAAATGAACCATCTATTTATACTTTCAATTCATTGCACTATTATCAACAAAAGAATCTAGAATTATATTAAATACTTAACCATCAAACTTTACTAGAATAACTTATAAGGTTTTTAGTTGTACATTCTTGACTTAAAAAATTCTGGGACTTTTCTATATGCGAAACATTTGTCGAAGTTTTGTTTAATTCTCTTAAAATTTTATACATAGAATTTGCATATTTGTTGGCTTTTTACAAGTGTAGCACACATACACAAATACACTTTAATAACCACAAAAGGACTCTTTGTCCTTCAGCAGCTTACAGTTTTAGTAACTCTAAAAGTCATATTTTTTTTTTAATTATTAAAAATTTTCTATTTTTAAATTATTCAAAAATTTTCTATTTTTATATTTTTCAAAAATTTACTTTTTTTAAAGGAAATTTTTCAAGAATTTTCTATTTTTATAGGGAATTTTTCAAAAATTTTCTATTTTTATAGGAAATTTTTCAAGAATATTATATTTTTATAGGAAATTTTCTATAAAAATAGAAATTTTTTTAAAAATTTTCTATTTTTATAGGAAATTTTTCAAAAATTTTCTATTTTTATTGGAATTTTTGCAAAAATGTTCTATTTTTATAGGATTTTTTTTTAAATTTTCTATTTTTATAGGCCTTTTTTTTTAATTTTCTATTTTTATAGGAAATTTTTCAAAAAATTTTCTATTTTTATATGAAATTTTTCAAAAATTTTTTATTTTTATAGAAAATTTTTCAAAAATTTTCTATTTTATAGGAAATTTTTCAAAAATGTTCTATTTTTATAGGAATTTTTTTTAATTTTCTATTTTGACAGGAAATTTTTTAAAAATTTTCTATTTTTTATAGGAAATTATTCAAAAATTTTATGCTTTTATAGGGAATTTTTAAAAATTTTCTATTTTTATCGGAAATTTTTCAAAAATTTTCTATTTTTGTAGGAAATTTTTCAAAATGTTTCTATTTTTATAGGAAATTTTTAAAAAAATTTCTATTTTTATAGGAACTTTTTCAAAAATTTCCTATTTTTATAGGAAATTTTTAAAAAATTTCTTATTTTTATATTAAATTTTAAAAATTTTTTTTTATAGGAAATTTTTAAAAAATTTCTTATTTTATAGGAAATTTTTTAAAAAAACTTCTTATTTTTAAAGGAAATTTTTAAAAAATTTCTTATTTTTATAGGAAATTTTTCAAAAATTTCTTATTTTTATAGGAAATTTTTCAAAAATTTCTTATTTTTATAGGAATTATTTCAAAAATGTTCTATTTTAACAGAAAATTTTTTAAAAATTTCTTATTCTTTATAGAAATTTTTAAAAAATTTCTTATTTTTATAGGAAATTTTTCAATTTTTTTTTTAATTTTCAAAAATTTCTTATTTTTTAAGAAATTTTTTCAAAAATTTTTTATTTTTATACAAAATTTAAAAAAAAGGATTTTTATAATAGGAAATTTTTCTTATTTTTATAGGAAATTTTTCATAAATTTCCTATTTTTTTCAGAAATTTTTAAAAAATTTCTTATTTTTTATAGAAATTTAAAAAAAATTATTTTTTTAAAGAAGTTTTAAAAAAATTTCTTATTTTTATTGGAAATTTTTTAAAAATTTCATATTTTTTAAAGAAATTTTTAAAAGGTTTCTTATTTTTTAATGAAATTTTCAAAATTTTTTTTATTTTTTTTTTAAATTTCAAAAATTTCATATATTTTAAGGAAATTTTTCAAAAATTTCATATTTTTATAGGAAATTTTTAAATTTTTTTTTATTATTTTTATGGGGAATTTAATTGATTATTAATTGATTTCTTATAGAAAGTGTCTTCAATGCTAAAACTTTTACCTGAAATTTGTTTGTTAACTTATGATGATTGTTAAAGTTTTTCTTTGTAAAATATTTTCTGTTGTTTTCAAGGATAAATGCAAATATTAATTGAATTTGTATGAATGAGTTTGAATTGAAGTCTTGTTGAAAATATTATATATATCGCACAAAACTTTTATTTGAATACATGTTTTGATATTTTTACACAGTTTTGTACAGTGGTGGACAAAAAATAAAAGTTGTTTCAAAAGTTCGGCCTAGAAAGTGAATTAGGAAAAGTACAAAACTTTGAAATGAATTGAAAATAAAAAACAGATGTAAAAAATGTAGTAATGTTTCTATATTATAACCACCACTGTACATAGTTTCAGTTTCAAAGCCATTTGCATTTGTTTTGCCACTTCCTTTAACTTGACTTTAGCTTAACAAAATAAGTAGAGATGTAAAGAAAGCAACAATGGTTAAAGTAACAATTCAAGTCGGTTTTACGACTTTTGGTATCATGGCTAACGCAAAAATATAAAATTCCCTAGGAAAACTTTGCATATGTATAATTTCTTAACTACGAGGGTAGTAGAAGAAGATTCTCAATGAACGACGTTGGAAATACATTTCGTTTTTGTAAAGATTATCCATTATAGAAAAATTTTAAAAAATTTATTTTTCTTTTATATGAAGTTTTTCAAAAATTTCTTATTTTATAGGAAATCTTCCAAAAATTTCTTATTTTTATAGCAATTTTTTTAAAAATTTCTTCTTTTTATAGGAAATTTTCCAAAAATTTCTTATTTTCAAAGGACACTTTTTAAAAATTTTTTATTTCTATAGAAAATTTTTCAAAAAATTTCTATTTTTATAGGAAATTTTTAAAAAATTTCTTATTTTTATAGGAAGTTTTTCAAAAAATTTTTATCTTTATACTAAGATTTTCAAAAATTTCTTATTTTTATAGGAAGATTTTCAAAAATTTCTTATTTTTATAGGAAGATTTTCAAAAATTTCTTATTTTTATAGAAAATTTTTCAAAAATTTCTTATTCTCATAAATCATTTTAAAAAATTTTCTTACAAAATTTTTCAAAAATTCTGATTTTTATTGGAAATTTTTCAAAAATTTTTTATTTTAATAAAAAATTTTTCAAAAATTTCTTATTTTTATAGGAAATTTTTCAAAATTTTTTTTTTTTAAAGAAAACTTTTCAAAAATTTATTATTTTCATAGGAAATTTTTCAAGACTTCCTTATTTTTATAATAAATTTTTCAAAATTTCATATTTTTAAAGGAATTTTTTTAAAAATTTCTTATTTTCATAGAATTTTTTTTAAATTTCTTATTTTTATAACAATATTTTTCAAAAATTTCTTATAAAAAATTACCTATTTTTATAGGAATTTTTTCAAAAAATTCCTATTTTTATAAGAATTTTTTCAAAAATTTACTATTTTTATAGGAAATATATGAAAATGTCCTATTTTTATAGAAAATTTTTCAAAAATTTCTTATTTTTATCGTAAATTTTTCAAAAATTTCTTATTTTTATAGGAAATTTTTCAAAAATTTCTTATTTTTACAGGAAAATTTTTCAAAAATTTCTTATTTTTATAGGAAATTTTTCAAAAAATTCTTATTTTTATAAGAAATTTTTCAAAAATTTCTTATTTTTTATGGAAATTTTTCAAAAATTTCTTACTTTTATAGAAAATTTTTCAAACATTTCTTATTTTTATAGGAAAATTTTCAAAAATTTCATATTTTTATAGCAAATTTTTAAAAAATTTCTTATTTCTATAAGAAATTTTTCAAGAATTTCTTATTTTAATAGGAAATTTTTCAAAAAGTTCTTATTTTTATAGAAAGTTGTATATACATTTTTTATTTTATAGGAAATTTTTCAAAAAATTCTTATTATTATAGGTAATTTTTTCAAAAATTTCTTATTTTTATAGGAAGTTTTACAAAAACTTCTTATTTTTATAGGAAGTTTTATATAAATTTCTTATTTTTATAGGAAATTTTTAAAAAATTTCTTATTTTTATAGGAAATTTTACAAAAATTTCTTATTTTGATAGGAAATTTTTTAAAAATTTCCAGTTTTTATAGGAAATTGGGCAATTTTTAATGAATTTCTTGTAAAAGTAAGAAATTTTTTATTTTTATAGGAAATTTTACAAGAATTTCTTATTTTTATTGGAAATTTTTTCTTATTTTTATATGAATTTTTTTTTTTAAATTTCTTCTTTTTATAGGAAATTTTTCAAAAATTTCTTATTGTTATAGCAAATTTTTCAAAAATTTCACATTTTTATAGCAAATTTTTCAAAAATTTCCTATTTTTATAGGAAATTCTTTAAAATTTTCCTACTTTTATGGGAAATTTCTCAAAATTTTCCTATTTTTATAGGAAATTTTTCAAAAATTTCTTAGTTTTATACGAAATTTTTCAAAAATTTCTTATTTTTATACGAAAATTTTTAAAAATTTCTTATTTTTATACGAAATTTTTCAAAAACTTCTTATTTTGATACGAAATTTTTCAAAAATTTCTTATTTTTATACGAAATTTTTCAAAAATTTCTTATTTTGATAGGAAATTTTTCAAAAATTTCTTATTTTTATAGGAAATTTTTCAAAAATTTCCTATTTTTATAGGAAATTTTTCAAAAATTTCCTATTTTTATAGGAAATTTTTCAAAAATTTCTTATTTTTTTTAGGAAATTTTTCAAAAATTTCTAATTTTTAAACTACTTTTTAAAAATTTTTGATTTTGATGGGAGATTTTTTTAAATTTTCATAGTTTTATGAAAATTTTTAAAAATTCTTATAAATTTTTTAAAAAATAAAGACAAAAAATATTAATTTTTCATGGAATTCCCTCGTTTTCTCTGCTCATATGTAATGTATTTATGTTTGTATTTTAACCTAAAATCATTTTGAACATTTGATGAATATGAAATCTAGAGTTGGACCTTTTTTGTGCCAATTACTTTCCTCAGTGCTTATCCACTTGAATGCTTAACTGCTTTCCAACAAAAAGGAAGATTGTAAAACGTTTGCAATGGGAAGGAAAGGAAACCTAAAAATTTAACAATGACTTTTGGAAGTAAAAGTTAAAGTTACACAGACTTTTATGTTAAATTATATTGAGTAAGTTATTAAGTTTTTGGCAGGTTGTCATTTCTGTTATTAAATTTAGAGCATATACATATGGGGTATTCACAAATTGTTGTATCACTTGTATAACATACAACGAATTGCTGGTGTTGGAAATGTAAGAAGGGACTTATGTTAGATCTAATATTTATTAGATAATAATCTATAATAATAAAAAACAAGTTTTCTATTCCTGTAAATGTTTTAGGGTTATCGAACATGCAACTCATACAGCAACTTGTGAATCGGAACATTTAATTTAAAGATTTTGTATAAAGTTATTAACTGTAAAACCAGACTCTATAGTTTAAAGATGTTGCACCTCCATACATTGATTTGCTATTTGGTCGTTTTGAAAAGTCCCATAAAAAAGAGAGTACACCGCTTTTACTTAAATTCGGAAACAATTTATTGAAAATGTATAGAGTGCAATATCTTAACATTATAGAGTATTTGGTTAAACTTTATAATTTACCGTTTATATTGTACGTCGTAAGTGTTGTATGTCATTTATATCCCATCAGAAAATTTTTGGTAAAACTATTATAATAAATATTAGCATACAATTTTTCATCATAAAAGCTTTACTAACGTATAACTTTCATGACAACTTGAGAATTTTTTTTTTCTATTGACATACAACTTATACAACATCTTGTAAATCGTACAATTATAATTCTAGTGATTTCTGCTAGAAATATAAATTGCAGACAAATTTATGGACAGTTTAACTTATTCAATTTTAGAAATAATACTTTTACTTGCAAACCCAAAACTTAATAGCAAAATCTCTCAATATTACAAACTTTTTTTTGTTCTGAATAGTTTAAGCTCACCTAAACATTTTAAGGTTCCTCATAGTTATGTTGGGTTAGTCCAGAAGAAAATGTAAGAAAAACTAAAATTTTTGAGTTTAAGAGACATTGAAGGTTTTATTACTTGTAATGAGAACTATTCATTACGTTAAATTTTCTATAGAAAAATATTTCTGTCGAAAAATTTTCTATAGACAAATATTTCTATAGAAAAATATTTCTATAGAAAAATATTTCTATAGAAAAATATTTCTATAGAAATATATTTTTGGCGAAAAATTTTCTATAGAAAAATATTTCGGTCGAAAAATTTTCTATAGAAAAATATTTCTGTCGAAAAATTTTCTAGAGAAAAATATTTCTGTCTTCAAATTTTCTATAGAAAAATATTTCTGTCTTCAAATTTTCTATAGAAAAATATTTCTGTCTTCAAATTTTCTATAGAAAAATATTTCTGTCTTCAAATTTTCTATAGAAAAATATTTCTGTCTTCAAATTTTCTATAGAAAAATATTTCTGTCTTCAAATTTTCTATAGAAAAATATTTCTGTCTTCAAATTTTCTATAGAAAAATATTTCTGTCTTCAAATTTTCTATAGAAAAATATTTCTGTCGAAAAATTTTCTATAGAAAAATATTTCTGTCTTCAAATTTTCTATAGAAAAATATTTCGGTCAAAAAATTTTCTATAGAAAAATATTTCTGTCTTCAAATTTTCTATAGAAAAATATTTCTGTCTTCAAATTTTCTATTGAAAAATATTTCTGTCTTCAAATTTTCTATAGAAAAATGTTTCTCTCTTCAAATTTTCTATAGAAAAATATTTCTGTCTTCAAATTTTCTATTAAAAATTATTTTTGTCGAAAAATTTTCTATAGAAAAATATTTCTGTCGAAAAATTTTCTATAGAGAAATATTTCTGTCGAAAAATTTTCTATAGAAAAATATTTCTGTCTTCAAATTTTCTATAGAAAAATATTTCTGTCTTCAAATTTTCTATAGAAAAATATTTCTGTCTTCAAATTTTCTATAGATAAATATTTCTGTCGAAAAATGTTCTATAGAAAAATATTTCTTTCGAAAAATTTTCTATAGAAAAATATTTCTGTCGAAAAATGTTCTATAGAAAAATATTTTTTTAGAAAAATATTTTTGTCAAAAAATTTTCCACAGAAAAATATTTTTGTCAAAAAATTTTCTATAGAAAAATTTTTGTGTCAAAAAATTTTCTATAGAAAATATTTGGTCAAAATATTTTGTATAGAAAAATATTTTTGTCGAAAAATTTTTTGTAGAAAAATATTTTGTCCATTTTTTCCTGGTTTGACTCTTTTGTTATGTGTAAAATTTACATTGTAAACAATTTCATGTGTGTAAATATTTATTCCGGTATGTGTGTCAATGTTTTTTTTTTTTCAAGTTTATAGCAAAAGTTAACATTTATAAAAGGAAGAAAGGAATCTAGGGACACAAGGAGGAATGAACAAAAAACAAAATGTAACAATTTGCCGCAAAAGGTGACATAACAAGGGAATCCATTAGTATTTAAATTTATTATAGAAAGAACCTTACACATACATATTTACAACAAATATTACAAACATAGTATCTGGAAGAGTGGCATAACTTAAAATATGTTGTTGTTGAGCTGAGTATAAAAATAAATAAATTTTTCTTAAAGTGAAAATAGTTTATCTATGAACAACGAAGTTTATTTAGTTATGACACTTTTCCGAGAATTTTAGTTTTGTGGGAGGTTTTTACATATATTTAAATATGTAATTGTGTGTGTAATTGAGGCTACTCCTTCATGTAAATATGGGTGGGCTTGGTTTTATGTTGAAGTTATCTAAAGGTATAACTAAATATATATAAATTATAAAAATATATATTTTATTTATTACAAAATACCAGTGGGAATCCTTGTTTCATTTGTGTGCTTATTATTGAGTTATTTTCCAACATTTGTGTATTTAAAGAAAAGGTCTTAAAATGACCATGTAAGGCTATTGTTTACTTTTTTGGTTTCAAATTAAATTTTTTAAAATTTAATTAAAACTATAGTATCAAACGACTTTGAGCTAGAATGATATCACAAAGTGCTCACAAATATATGTACTTATGAAATTCTACTTTTCGGACGTTTATTTGAAATCCTTGTGGTTCTAAACTGAATATCATTGTATAAATTGCAGTTACTTTTGACTGTTAAAACTGTGAAATAACAACCTTAAGGAAATGTCGGAGAATAAAACCAAGTATACCACTTTTGATAGTCTTGGACCAAATTTTTATAAAATGCGATGCTTTTTAAAAATCTGATTTTAATTTTTTAGACAAAAAATGTCAGTTATTTTTTGATTTTTATTTTTTTGAACAAAAATAACAGTTATTTTTAACTTTTATTTTTTTGACCAAAAATAGAAGTTATCTTTAACTTTTAATTTTTTGAGCAAAAATAACAGTTATTTTGAACTTTTATTTTTTTGACCAAAAATAAAAGTTATTCTTTAACTTTTATTTTTCCGAGAAAAATAACAGTTATTTTCGACTTTTATTATTTCGAGCATGAATAAACGCTATTTTTTTACTTTTATTTTTTCGAGCAGAAATAAAAGTTATTTTTGTGTTTTCAACCCTAAATATGATTGCAAAACTCAACTCCATTAATTTTTGAGAATATGCAAATTATTTTCACTGAAAAATTATCTTTGTTTGCAAAAAATGCTTAATGAGCTTATCATGAATTTAAAGATAAATAACTTTTATTTTTGCTCGAAAAAATAAAAGTAAAAAAGTAACTTTTATTCATGCTCGAAAAAATAAAACACAAAAATAACTGTTATTTTTTATCGAAAAATTCAATTTAAAGTTCGAATAATTAATATCCAAATAATGAAAAAATAAAAGTAAAAAAAATAACTTTTATTTTCTGACTTTTACGATAAAAGTTGTAACAGTTGCGGTCCCTGGCTGAAAATGTCATTTGTGGACATTGCAAAAAATAGACGTTCGAAGTAAAAATAGATTTTTATAGACTGGTATTTATATAAAGATTATTTATGCAAAATTTAGTGGTTTATAATGTAATAGCTTTTAACTGGCATTTTAGTGGTTTCCAGGAGTGGTTTTTATATGAAAGCTATGGTCCAATATAAACCGATTCCTATAAAATTTGATATACTGACCAATAGTTGCATAAAACATATCTGTTCTAAATTAAGTAGTCATAGCTATTACAATTGAATTCAATTTATCAGAATTATTGTGATGCCCGGGGCGGTGTTATATGGGAGCTCTAACAAAATGTGAACCGATTTCACATCTTTTCAGTAAAAAACTTTTTCAAGATATCGGAAATACTTCTGTAAAATTTTGTCAATGCACCTCTTTTTTAAGGCGCTACAGACGGACATAAACTCCCTATCTTTTTGGTATTTTTGTGTTTCCGTAAGTATTTATAGGGGAGCTATGGTCAAATAGTGACCGAGTGCGACCAAATTTTGCACACTGTCTAGCGTTGGCGTAAGAATTCCTAGTTAGTATCATTTATTGGCATTTAAGTGTATTTGTGGTGGAATTTAGGCTGTTTTCGTGAGTGTTTTGTATGGAAGCTATGGTTAAATGTGAACCGATTTCGATAAAATTTTATACGCTAAATAAAGATCATATGAAATTTCATGTGTCTTATAATTTGTCATTTACTAGCAAATGCAAAAATGGCCTATGCGAGGTTATACGGGAGCTATGATTTCGCCCAATTTGAATACCAACATTTTCCAAGAAATAAAGAATATTTTTGCCAAATATAAGTGACCTACTTCCTTCAGTTCAAGCCTTATCGTGCCAACAAGAGACAGGCAGACAGACAAATAGACAGACAGACAGACAGACAGACAGACAGACAGGCAGACAGACAAATAGACAAACAGACAGGCAGGCAGACAGACAAATAGACAGACTGACAGACTTGACTTTGAGTGCGCCACCTGTCGAAATTTCTTCATACCTACTATGAAACCTTCGTCAGCTTCGTCAATAACATTGCTAAAGATCATAGTATGATCACACACACAGTTTACGATTTAACTCACTTTGAGTAATTTTCAGAAGCGCCACCTGTCGGAAATTGTTCACACCAACTAAGAAACCTCCGCCGGCTTATGCGCTACAACTTTGATACAGATCATAGCATGATCAAATGCACAGTTTACGATTTAATTATTTTTTTAGTAATTTTCAGTGGCGCCACTTTTCGGAAATTGGTCTTACCAACTTAAAAACCTTTGTCGGCTTATCCGCAACATTTTCGCTAAAGAGCATAACATGATGAAGTGCGTAGTTTACTATTCTATAAAGAACATACATACAGACAAACATTCATGTGTTTAAAAGTTATAACATTACTACTTTTTTCCCCGTTTTTATCCCCTAACTTCAAAAAAGTTCCATATGTATATTTGGCACTTCTTTTTCACCAATTGAATTCGGTACATTTTATTAAAACGCATTTGACATAATGTTCCCGTTCATATTACTTTTTAATATGTTAAATTATCATTTTATCCCTACTGCCAATAGATGTGAATGAAATATTGAACACGTATTGGTACTTTTTGATTTTGGGGCTAAAATGGTTAAAAATTTTGGCCCCAAAATCAAAAAAGTACCAAATACGTGTTCAATATTTCTTTCACATCTATTGACAGTAGTACAAAGTTCCTTTCTATACTCTTTGGTTTAAAAAATAAGAGTGGGTTCAAAAAGTACCAAAAAAAACAATTTTCACCCTTTTTTACCCCCTAATGTACATAGCTCAAAAAAGTACCAAACACCTATCCGCTTTTTTTGATAATTCTGTTTCTATACCTATTAATTTAGGAGATATAACGTTTTTGATTTTTTCCCCGTTTTTACCCCCTAAGCGGTAAAACTTCCAAGAGTCCCTTCATATTCGATCTGTACGGCATAAAAGTGTCTTGTTTTGTCAAAATCGTTAGAGCCGATTTCGAGATAGCCATTCTATATATACATATATAGATATATATACATACAATTACTGCTCCTTTAAAGATATAAAATAAAATAAGATAAATATTATAATTTATTTAAAAAAAAAATAATTTAAATAACTTTCCCTTCGTATGAGAATGTGACTTTATAAAACCCTAAGATTTATAACTTATTACTCAAATTTTTGTTTTATAATGTCCCTTTTTACGCTTTATTTCCTTTTCTTTTTGTTCGAGTTCTTTTCTTTTAGAACCCACCCAATAGGACGATACACTTGAGGCTCATTTGCTTGACCCTACTTAAGTACTTAACTTGAGCAGCAAAATTCAGCGGCAGCATTAAATGCCGCAACAACAAACCACAGCAGCAACAACTGAGATAATACTCGTATATAATAAAATTACACTAGGCTACACAAAATCTAGAAAAAAGGTCACAAGAAAATATAAATTGAATTTAAACATTTTTCCTGTAGCCTAGTGTAATTGTATTATAAAAAGGGGGGAAGTTGGATAATTAAATATTCCTCAATATCCTTAAAGTGTTTATAATTTGTAAATGTTACTGTTATTGCTAAGATATTGTTAGTTTTTATATATTTTCTGTTGCTCTTGTCTTTGTTGTTGCTGCTGTTTCCTTTGATTCTGCTTGAATTCTTCCCCCTCTTAAATTGCACTACAAGCACGAGTATTCACTAGAACTAAATGGAAAAGTGAAAAATCTTTTTTTCCTGCTTCATTATATTTTAATTTTTATAATTTCATGCTGTTGGGAATGTTGCTGTTGCTGTTGTTCCATTGCTGTTGGTTGGTTGGCTGGTTTGGTTGAATGTTGCCAATGCGATTATTGTCTGGCTGCTATTGTATTGCTCCTTTTGAATTGAATTGTTTGTGGCTCTGACCATTATTAGTTATTTTACATAATATTTATTTTATTGAACTTTTTGCCTTTTTTAAACTTGGCATTGAAATTTACTTTCACTTTTTTTGTTGAAGTTTGTGTCCCCTTGGATTGCTAATTCCCTTCCAAAAAAAAAAAAAATATTATTAATAAATATTTGATTTGATATGGCGATTTTTTGACTTTTTTATTTATCTTTCATTAATAACTAAAATACGTATTTTTGGGGGTAGATATTTTTTGTTAGTTTAAGAAAAATTTT
This sequence comes from Stomorhina lunata, assembly GCA_933228675.1. Lineage (NCBI taxonomy): Eukaryota > Metazoa > Arthropoda > Insecta > Diptera > Rhiniidae > Stomorhina > Stomorhina lunata. The sequence goes on from OW121744.1 coordinate 37,618,962, forward strand.
TCCTCAATTTTTAATGTCTAAAAGGAAAAATATCAAAAATTTTGGGCATGAAATGATGTTGTAATTGTGCTAAATTATTGTAAAGCAAAGTTTAAACTTAAATTACGAAGATGGTCAAGAACAAATTTATATAAAGAATTTTAAATTTTACATGTAATTGTTATATTCAAAATATCAAAAATACTTTTGTAATATTTTGTCCCTGTAGCTCTTTTATTTAAGGTGCTTTCGATCTTTCAATTGACGGACGGAAACCAACAATTTATACCCTTCACCACCATAGGTGGAAGACAGAATTATAAGTTTGTGCTGATGTATGTAACGCATAGAAATATTTGTCTTAGACCCACCTTTTAGTATACCAATAGGCATAGAATCACTTTCTGAGTCGATTTAGCGATGTCCGTCCATCCGTCTGGCTGGCTGGACCCCCATGTAAGCCTTGTAATCAAACTACAGGTCGCAATTCTAAAGATAAATTGATAAACTTTGGCACAGAACATTTTTTTGACAATGGGACCATGGCTATTGAAATTCGTCAAAATCGGTCCATTATTTAGAAAATTTTTCGGAAAATTTTTGTTATAAAATTTTTATATCGAAAAATTTTTATACCGAAAAATTTTCTATATAAAATTTTTATACCGAAAAATTTTCTATATAAAATTTTTATACCGAAAAATTTTCTATATAAAATTTTTATATTGAAAAATATTCTATATAAAATTTTTATACCGAAAAGTTTTCTACATAAAATTTTTATACCGAAAATTTATTATATGAAATTTTTATATCAAAAAATTTTCTATACAAAATTTTTATACCGAAAAATTTTCTACTTAAAATTCTTATACAGAAAAGTTTTCTATGTAAATTTTTTTCTATGGAAAATTTTCTATATAAAATTTTTATACTGAAAAATTTTTTATATAAAATTTTTATATCGAAAAATTTTCTATATAAAATTTTTAAATAAAAAAAATTATCTATGTGAAATCGAAAAGTTTTTTAGACAAACATTTTTATATCAAAAAGTTTTCTATATACATTTTTGTACCGAAATATTTTCTATATACATTTTTGTACCGAAATATTTTCTATATAAAATTTTTATACCGAAAAATTTTCTATATAAAATTTTTATACCGAAAAATTTTTAAATCTAAAAATTTTATGCCGAAAAATTTTTAAATCTAAAAATTTTCAGTATAAAAATTTTATATAGAAAATTTTTCGGTATAAAAATTTTATATAGAAAATTTTTCGGTATAAAAATTTTATATAGAAAATTTTTCGGTATAAAAATTTTATATAGAAAATTTTTCGGTATAAAAATTTTATATAGAAAATTTTTCGTTATAATAATTTTATATAGAAAATTTTTCGGTATAAAAATTTTATATAGAAAATTTTTCGATATATAAATTGTATATGAAAATTTTTAGGTATAAAAATTTTATATAGAAAATTTTTCGATAGAAATATTTTATATAGAAAATTTTTCGATATAAAAATTTTATATAGAAAATTTTTCGGTATAAAAATTTTATATAGAAAATTTTTCGGTATAAAAATTTTACATAGAAAATTGTTCGGTATACAAATTTTATGTAGAAAATTTTTCGGTATAAAAATTTTATATAGAAAATTTTTCGGTATAAAAATTTTATATAGAAAATTTTTCGGTATAAAAATTTTATATAGAAAATTTTTCGGTATAAAAATTTTATATAGAAAACTTTCCGGTATAAAAATTTTATATAGAAAACTTTTCGGTATAAACATTTTATATAGAAAATTTTTCGGTATAAAAATTTTATATAGAAAATTTTTCGGTATAAAAATTTTATATAGAAAATTTTTTAAAATAAAGATTTGAAATAGAAAAATTTTATATAGAATATTTTTCGGTATAAAATTTTTTTCTAGAAAATTTTTCGGTATCAAAATATTATATAGAAAATTTTTTGGTATAAAAATTTAATATAGAAAATTTTTCGGTAGAAAAATTTTATATAGAAAATTTTTCGTCATAAAAATTTTATGTAGAAAATTTTTCGGTATAAAAATTTCATATTATAAATTATCGGTATGAAAACTTCATGTAGAACATTTTTCGGTATAAAAATTTTATATAGAAAAATTTTTCGGTATAAAAATTTTATATAGAAAATTTTTCGGTATAAAAATTTTATATAGAAAATTTTTCGGTATAAAAATTTTATATAGAAAATTTTTCGGTATAAAAATTTTATATAGAAAATTTTTCGGTATAAAAATTTTATATAGAAAATTTTTCGGTATAAAAATTTTATATAGAAAATTTTTCGGTATAAGAATTTTATATAGAAAATTTTTCGGTACAAAAATTTTACATAGAAAATTTTTCGTATAAAAATTTTATATAGAAAATTTTTCGGTATAAAAATTTTATATAGAAAATTTTTCGGTATAAAAATTTTATATAGAAAATTTTTCGGTATAAAAATTTTATATAGAAAATTTTTCGGTATAAAAATTTTATATAGAAAATTTTTCGGTATAAAAATTTTATATAGAAAATTTTTCGGTATAAAAATTTTATATAAAAAATTTTTTGGTATAAAATTTTTATATAGAAAATTTTTCGGTATAAAAATTTAATATAGAAAATTTTTTTTTATAAAAATTGCATATAGAAAATTTTTTGGTATAAAAATTTATATAGAAATTTTTTTGGTACAAAAATTTTATATACAAAATTTTTCGATATAAAAATTAATATAGAAAATTTTAGGTATAAAATTTTTTTACAGAAATTTTGTTTTGGAAATTTTCAATATTCAAAGAGTTATTGGCGAAATACGGCTGCAACGAACAAAACGTCTTCAAACAAAATAAGTTAATTTTAAAATTTTCTATAAATATTTTTACAGTTTAAATTTTGTTTCTTTAAATTATGCCCTAAATTTTTTTTAATGCTTTAATTAGTGCCCAATTTATTTGCCTTTATGATCCACGTTCATTTAAAAAAATTGTAACACAACCTTCGTAAATTAGGTTTATTTGCCCCAATCAAATAACTCTGGTCATGAAACCAAAATTTGAAGGCATCCAAAAACATTATAAATATAACCTAATTAAAAATATTATTATTCTAGCAAATGTTTCAACGGCTCCTTGGCCACTTTTGCTACTAACGAATCTGTGTTTGTATTTATTTACATAGTAATAGGGTAATGCCATGTTAAAATGGATACAGAAGACAGAAATTTTACATGTAGTGAAAATATGTTGCAGGCGAGTTTTGAGGCTAAGCCTAAAAAGTACTATAAAAATGGTATTTACAAATTTGATGACCTTTTTAATCGTTATGTTGGACTTAACCAATTAAAAACACAAAAACGCACAAACAAACATACATTTTATAAGCACATGTATGTGCCTTAGCTTTCTCTTATTGGGTAATCGTCTCCATTAGTTGTTTCTGAATTAGAGAAAACGCGGTATGTTCTCTTTCTTATGGGACTTTTCAAAACGACCATACCGCAAATCAATGTTTGAAAGTGCAAAATCTTTATGTTATATAGTCTTTGACTAAACCAAGTGATTAACAAAAACTATGATCTTCTAAAGACTTTAGATAAGCAATATTTCGAAGAAACTTTAATACAAAAACCGAAATTATCTATTCCAACTTTTGTTCTTTTCGAAATGGATTAACCCTATATCGAGTATACTAAATACATGCAAAATGTTTAACTATTGCTGTTGCTCTACTTCAATGTTAATGCAGCTACTGGCACTTTCAAATTTTTTAGGCAAAAAACATAAACTCTTTATACTATAGAAAGCCCATTCAAGAGAACCCTCAGACTCATTCCATTTATTTACATTTCATTCAGCCCAAAATACTCATGTGCTAAATGCCTAAAATACATATTTTCGAGTAGACGTATCTAAATGTGAACATATTTGCTAGTCTTCTGCTTTTGTATTTGCTTAAAGTATGAAAGTGAGTTAAGGCTCTTTAAAATACATACAAACATACATATCTAGTATTTGTAAATGTTTGAAGCTATGTTAGACCTATACATACACACAAAGTAGACTAGCAGCAGGACCTTTAGGTGTTTCATAAGTACCTTGTACTTTTTAACATTCATTCACTCGCCCATTATGCCCCAAAAGAGCCGAAAAACATGAAAATGAAAACTTTTGCTTGGTACCATTAGAAAATAGGGGAAGAACATAGCCATAAGATACGAACGAGTACCACGAGAACAAAAACAAAAAGTTTTCTCAACTAATTGACACTTATTTTACGGTCGTTAGAACATTTGAACATTTATACTAATTCAAGACAAAATCTTCAGTATCAAATTATTAATTAAATATACAGCAACAACAACTACAACAATAACAACAAAAATGATTATGAAACCAAAAAAAAAAACCAAATTAAATATAAACATTTTCATTTTAAAATGATTTTCAACCCGGTCGTTAATTAATCTTTTAGTTTCGTCTAAATTAAGAACTTAAGTTTGAAAAGTAATTATGTCGTTATTTTGGGAAGCCGACGTAAGACGGTTTAGTAATTCTTAATATAACTTAATTATATAAAAATTTTATATAAAAAATTTTCCGCTATAAAAACTTATATAGAAAATTTTTTCACATAAAAATTTTTTATAAAAAAATTTTTCAATATAAAAATTTTTTATAAAAAAATTTCTCAATATAAAAATTTTTTATAAAAAAATTTCTCAATATAAAAATTTTATATAGAAATTTTTTTGGTGTTCAAATTTATATAGAGAATTTGTCGGCATAAAAGTTTTATTTAAAAAATGTTTCGATATGAAAATTTTATATAGAAAAATTTTCAGTACAACATTTTTTATAAAAAAATTTTTCAATATAAAAATTTTTTACAAAAAAATTTCTCAATATAAAAATTTTTTATAAAAAAATTTATCAATATAAAAATTTTATATAGAAATTTTTTTGGTGTTCAAATTTATATAGAGAATTTGTCGGCATAAAAGTTTTATTTAAAAAATGTTTCGATATGAAAATTTTATATAGAAAAATTTTCAGTACAAAATTTTTTATAAAAAAATTTTTCAATATAAAAATTTTTTATAAAAAAATTTCTCAATATAAAAATTTTTTATAAAAAAATTTATCAATATAAAAATTTTATATAGAAATTTTTTTGGTGTTCAAATTTATATAGAGAATTTGTCGGCATAAAAGTTTTATTTAAAAAATGTTTCGATATGAAAATTTTATATAGAAAAATTTTCAGTACAAAATTTTTTATAAAAAAATTTTTCAATATAAAAATTTTTTATAAAAAAATTTCTCAATATAAAAATTTTTTATAAAAAAATTTATCAATATAAAAATTTTATATAGAAATTTTTTTGGTGTTCAAATTTATATAGAGAATTTGTCGGCATAAAAGTTTTATTTAAAAAATTTTTCGGTATGAAAATTTTATATAGAAAAATTTTCAGTACAAAATTTTTTTATAAAAAAATATTTTGAATATAAAAATTTTTTATAAAAAAATTTCTCAATATAAACATTTTTTATAAAAAAATTTCTCAATATAAAAATTTTATATAGAAATTTTTTTGGTGTTCAAATTTATATAGAGAATTTGTCGGCATAAAAGTTTTATTTAAAAAATTTTTCGGTATGAAAATTTTATATAGAAAAATTTTCAGTACAAAAATTTTATTGAGAAAATTTTTCGATATACAAATTTTGTTTAGAAAATTTTTTGATACAAAATTTTGTATAGAAAATTTTTCGATATAAAAATATTATACAGAAAATTTTTCGGTTAAAAAAATTTTATATAGAAAATTTTTCCATATACAAATTTTATATAGACAAGTTTTCAATATAAAAATTTTATTTAGAAAATTTTTCGATATAAACATTTTTTAATAGAAAATTTGTTGTTAGTACCTGGGCGACCCGAGCCTTGCTCGTAGTTTTATGATAAGTATTCGAGGCAGATTTTAAAGTTTTCATATATTATTTTAAAACTAAATACATTTAGGGAAAAGACGGTACACAAATATCCAATAAAAAATAATTGTGAAACATTTTATTCATTTTGTCCCATCAACACATTAACAAATGGATAGTTTACAATTCAATTTAATTTGAATAATTTTGGAAATTGGTCATACTGACTTAGAAACCTCCGTCGACTCATGCGCAAGAACTTTGCTAAAGATCAAGGCCTGATCAAATGCACATTTAAGGATTAAATTAAATTTTGAGTAATATTCAGTGGCTCCATCTGTCGGAAATTTGTCATACCAACTAAGAAACCTTCGTCGTCATATGCGTAACAACTTCACTTAAGAGCAAAGCAAGATCAAATGCACAGTTTACGATTTAATTCACTTTGCGTTTTTTTAAGTGGCGCCACCTGGAAGTTAGTGATACTAATTTAAAAACCTTCGGCGTCTCACGCGCAACAATTTTAGCCAAAGATCATTGCATGAGCATAACATGGTTAAATGCATGGTTAAACTATTCTATAAGGGACATTCAGAAAGAAAAACATTCATTTGTTTAAAAGTTATAACATTACCAATTTTTCCCCTTTTATCCCCTAATTTCTAAAGAGTTACGTATGCATATTTTATTACCTGGTACCAATTGTATTCGGTACTTTTGATAAAAACGCAGTTAACATATTGTTCCTACTCATGAGGTGTTAAGTTATCATTTTATCGCTTTTTTACCCATTTTGGCCTCCGATATCAAAAAAGTACCAAACACGTGTTCAATATTTTTTTTTCACATTTATTGATTGCATTACAAAATTCTAATCTATATTGTTTGGTTCAAAAGATAAAAGTGGCTTAAAAATGGTACCAAAAAAACTATTTTCGCCCATTGAAAAAAGTACCAAGCACATATCCGCTTATTTTAACAGATATTCAAAATTTTCTGTATAAAAATTTTTTAACAGAAAATTTTGCGGTATAAAAAATTTATATAGAAAATTTTATTTTATATTGAAAATTTTTCGGTATAGAAATTTTATATAGAAAATTTTTCGGTATAAAAACAATAAAATTTTTTCACATAAATTTTTTTGCCATAAAATTTTTACATAGAAAATTTTTCGGTATAAAAATTTTATATAGAAAATTTTTCGGTATAAAAATTTTATATAGAAAATTTTTCGGTATAAAAATTTTGTATAGAAAATTTTTTGGTATAAAAAATTTTATATTGAACATGTTTTGGTATAAAAATTTGATATAGAAAATTTTTCGGTATAAAAGTTTTATATATAAAATTCTTCGGTATAAAAATTTTTTATAGAATAAATTTTATATAGAAAATTTTTCGGTATAAAAATTTTATATAGAAAATTTTTCGGTATAAAAATTTTATTGAGAAAATTTTTCGGTATAAAAATTTTATATAGAAAATTTTTCGGTATAAAAATTTTATATATAAAATTCTTCGGTATAAAAATTTTTTATAGAATAAAAATTTTATATGGAAAATTTTTCGGTATAAAAATTTTATATAGAAAATTTTTCTGTATAAAAATTTTATATAGAAAATTTTTCGGTATAAAAATTTTATATAGAAAATTTTTCGGTATAAAAATTTTATATAGAAAATTTTTCGGTATAAAAGTTTTATATATAAAATTCTTCGGTATAAAAATATTTTACAGAATAAAAATTTTATATAGAAAATTTTTTTATTTAAAAATTTTATATAGAAAATTTTTTTATTTAAAAATTTTATATAGAAAATTTTTCGGTACAAAAATTTTATATAGAAAATTTTTCGGTATAAAAATTTTATATAGAAAATTTTTCGGTATAAAAATTTTATATAAAAAATTTTTCGGTATAAAAATTTTATATAGAAATTTTTTCGGCTTAAAGATTTTATATAGAAAATTTTTTGCTGTTAAAATTTTATATAGAAAATTTTTCGGTATAAAAATTTTATATCAAAAATTTTTCGGTATAAAAATTTTAAATAGAAAATTTTTCGGTATAAAAATTTTATATAAAATATTTTTTTTGTAGAAAATTTTTCGGTAAAATATTTTATATAGAAAATTTTTTGGCATAATAATTGTATAAAGAAAATTTTTCGGTATAAAAATTGTATATAGAAAATTTTTCGGTATAAAGATTTTATATAGAAAATTTTTCGGTATAAAAATTTTATATAGAAAATTTTTCGGTATAAAGATTTTATATAGAAAATTTTTCGGTATAAAAATTTTATATAGAAAATTTTTCGGTATAAAAATTTTATATAGAAAATTTTTCGGTATAAAAATTTTATATAGAAAATTTTTCGGTATAAAAATTTTATATAGAAAATTTTTCGGTTTAAAAGTTTTATATAGAAAATTTTTCGGTATACAAATTTTTCGGTTTCAAAATTGTATATAGGAAAATTTTTGCGAAAATCCCAAAAATTTTACAAATTTTTTCAAGAGAAAGCAAATTTAGCAGCGTAGAAGCCTTTGGAAGTAGCCCACCCATCAAAAAGTTTTAAATTTTTGATACATTTTTTTTTTAAATTATAAATGTTATTTTTAATGGATACTTTTAGTCTACAAAATCTTGACTCATAGCAAATTTTTTAAACTTTTAATCAACATCTATTTAGTAGACGTTTTGTTTTAACAAAAATTTTAGAAAACTTTTCTTTTTGAATATTTAAATATATAAAGTTTTCAAACTAGAAAATTTAATTATGCTCAATGGGTATAATCATTTTAATTGCAAATTTATGAGAATTACAAAAGTTGAGTTTAAATTACTTATTTAATTCTTTGCATATGAAATACAAGTAGTGCACAGTGGGGTTGATTACATTTTTAGAATGTGGAAAGGTATGGCCGTGTATATATTTGGTGTAGTGTCGCCAAAGTATTGTATTTTGCGACCACTTGTGGTATTAAAAAAATTCTAATTCTAATTCTAATCCATCAACGACATGACACTTTCAATCGGCAAATGATAGCAACTGCCCGAAAATGTGTTTATTCCAGACAGATGGCCCATGTCGATAGGAAACATTATAACTTCTTATAACTTTTATCAAATTTTAATCTCATAGAAAATTTAGTAGCAGAAAAAATATATATTGCCATACGGCAACAAAATCGTGAAGGTTTTACAAGGCTTTACAAACATAAGCATACATTTATTTTACAATACCACAACTATAGTGATTCTTCAAAATATATACATTTATAAATAAAATTGTGGGGTATACTTTTAGCTGCTTTAAGAAGAAATTTATTGCTTATATTAACAATGCTCATCTTAAACTGTGATAATTCATTTGATTTGAGTTTTCTAGGAAATTTTGCGAAGAAATATTGCACATAGAAAACATTTGAAAAAAAAACTATTAAATTTTTTGTATTATATTTCCTTTCGATGCCCCTAAAAGTATACCACAAAAATGTCTATAACAACAAAAATCTGTTTTTAATCGATACTGAGAACAAGAATCAATTTAAATTACTTTTTTCAAAAGATTTTTGAAAATGCATATTAAACTTTAGATTCTCTAAAGCCAGGAAATTAATAAGAAATTATGTCCGTTTGCAGTCAAAGACATTTTCTACCAGATTAAACTAGACATTATCAAAGATAAAAATTAAAAGAAATAAAAATTAAATATTTTATCGAAATCTCATGTAATTGCTTCTAATTAAATTACAAACTGTCAATTTACTTCCACAAACTTTTGACAAATGTCAGCTTTGACAAAGCCATTTTACAATATCAATTTGTAAAATTTTACTTAGGCAAATATTTTGTTAAAATTCCATTATAATTTGGATAAAATATGTAAGTATTTCCAAATTGTATGATAAAATATTTGACGCTTAAATAAACACATAATCAGATTAACACACAAATTTATTTTCATTTATTCCGAATTATAAAATTTTTTTTGGGGCTTACAAATTTTTGGGTAGAGCAGGAAGGACGTGGGAGTGGTGAGGTAGTGGTGAAAAGTTGTGGCAAAACAAAATTGACTTTTTAATCTTCAATTTATTGTTTTATAATTTTATATCAGAACGAAAACATATTTAATACCTATTGATTTATATTTGTCCCATCTTTTATTTATTGAACCAAATACTTTGTAAATATGTTTGTAAGTGTCTATGTATGTACGTATGTCTGTACAATATTGAATTTGTCCTTTTTTATATTTTAGAAAATCTCGTTTCACTTGAAATGACAGGAGGAGTGATTGTGTAAGAAGTATTATTATGATTTTCAACTCTATAATGTTTATTTATCATGAAGAAATATTAAATTTTATAAATGAATTTTATAAAAAAATTTGAAAAGTAAGATTATAAAAATGAAAAATATTTTCTTGGGTTTTCTGTAAAATAATAAGAAAGTTTTGTCATATTTAAACACCCACTCATGCATATAATTAGATATCAAAAGAAAATTTTTCAAAATGTTTCTAGTTTTATAGAAAATTTTTTAAAAATTTTCCATTTTTATAGCAAATTTTTTAAAAATTTTTTATTTTTATAGGAAATTTTTCAAAAATTTTCTATTTTTATAGGAAATTTTGCAAAAATTTTCTATTTTTATAGGAAATTTTTCAAAAATTTTCTATTTTTATAGGAAATTTTTCAAAAATTTTCTATTTTTATAGGAAATTTTTCAAAAATTTTCTATAAAAATAGGAAATTTTTCAAAAATTTTCTATTTTTATAGGAAATTTTTCAAAAATTTTCTATTTTTATAGGAAATTTTTCAAAAATTTTCTATTTTTATAGGAAATTTTTCAAAAATTTTCTATTTTTATAGGAAATTTTTCAAAAATTTTCTATTTTTATAGGAAATTTTTCAAAAATTTTCTATTTTTATAGGAAATTTTTCAAAAATTTTCTATTTTTATAGGAAATTTTTCAAAAATTTTCTATTTTGATAGGAAATTTTTCAAAAATTTTCTATTTTTATAGGAAATTTTTCAAAAATTTTCTATTTTTATAGGAAATTTTTCAAAAATTTTCTATTTTTATAGGAAATTTTTCAAAAATTTTCTATTTTTATAGGAAATTTTTCAAAAATTTTCTATTTTTATAGGAAATTTTTCAAAAATTTTCTATTTTTATAGGAATTTTTTCAAAAATTTTCTATTTTTATAGGAAATTTTTCAAAAATTTTCTATTTTTATAGAAAATTTTTCAAAAATTTTCTATTTTTATAGGAAATTTTTCAAAAATTTTCTATTTTTATAGGAGATTTTTCAAAAATTTTCTATTTTTATAGGAAATTTTTCAAAAATTTTCTATTTTTATAGGAAATTTTTCAAAATTTTTCTACTTTTATAGGAAATTTTTCAAAAATTTTCTATTTTTATAGGAAATTTTTCAAAATTTTCTATTTTTATAGGACATTTTTCAAAAATGTTCTATTTTTAAAGGAAATTTTTCAAAAATTTGCTATTTTTATAGGAATTTTTTTAAAAATTTTCTATTTTTATAAAATTTTCTATTTTTATAGGAAATTTTTCAAAAATTTTCTATTTTTATAGGAAATTTTTCAAAAATTTTCTATTTTTATAGGAAATTTTTCAAAAATTTTCTATTTTTATAGGAAATTTTTCAAAAATTTTCTATTTTTATAGGAAATTTTTCAAAAATTTTCTATTTTTATAGGAAATTTTTCAAAAATTTTCTATTTTTATAGGAAATTTTTCAAAAATTTTCTATTTTTATAGGAAATTTTTCAAAAATTTTTTATTTTTATAGGACATTTTTCCAAAATGTTCTATTTTTAAAGGAAATTTTTCAAAAATTTTCTATTCTTATAGGATTTTTTTTAAAAATTTTCTATTTTTATAGGAAATTTTTTAAAAATTTTCTATTTTTATAGGAAATTTTTCAAAAATTTTCTATTTTTATAGGAAATTTTTCAAAAATTTTCTATTTTTAAAGGAAATTTTTCAAAAACTTTCTATTTTTATAGGAAAATTTTCAAAAATTTCATATTTTTATACGAAATTTTGCAAACATTTTTTATTTTTATAGGAAATTTTGTTAAAAATTTTCTATTTTTTATTAAATTTTTCAAAAGTTTTCTATTTTTATAGGAAATTTTTCAAAAATATTTTATTTTTATAGGAAATATTTCAAAAATTTTCTATTTGTATAGGAAATACTTCAAAGCATTTCTATTTTTAAATAACATTTTTCAAAAATTTTCTTTTGTTATATTACAAATTTTTCAAGAACTTTCTATTTTTATAGGAAATTAAAAAAAAATGTATACGAAATTTTAAAAAACTTTTCAATTTTATAGGAAATTTTTCAAAAATTCCTATTTTTATAAGAAATTTTTCAAAAATTCCATTTTTAAGGAAAACTTTTAAAATAATTTCTTTTTTTACAGGAAATTTTTCAATTTTTCTAGGAAATTTTTCAAAATTTCTTATTTTTTATAGGAAATTTAGTATTTTTTTAAGATATTTTTTTAATTTCTTATTTTTACAGAAAATGCTTAAAAAATGTTTTATTTTTATGGGAAATTTTTCAAAAATTTCTTATTTTTATAGGAAATTTTTCAAAAATTTCTTATTTTAATTGGAAATTTTTCGAGAGTTTTTCATTTGTTAAGGAATTTTTTAAAGATTTCTCATTTTTATAGACAATTTTTCTAAAATGTTTTTTATAGGAAATTTTTCAAAAGTTCTTACTTTTATAGGAAAGTTTTTATAAATTTTTTTATTTATATAGGAAAATTTTCAAAAATTTTTCACTTTTTCTAAAATTTCTTATTTTTATAAAAAAAATTTTAAATGTTCTTATTTTTATAGGAAAATTTTTAAAAATTTCTTGTTTTTATAGAAAATTTTTCAAAAATTTTTTATTTTTATAAAAAATTTTTAAATAATTTTTCATTTTAATAGGAAATTTTTTAAAAAATTTCTATTTTCATAGGAAGTTTTTTTAAGTTTATAGAAAATTTTTCAAAATTTTCTTTTCTTAAAAGAAATTTTTCAAAAGTTTTCTTATTTTTTATAGGAAAAATAATTTAATGTTCTATTTTTATAAACCAAATAAGAACGAGTACATTGTAGATACCGAGATTTATGTCCCTTTTGGGATAACAAATATGAGCATGTTTAAATATTTATCATGTTCAAAAAAGGAAAATTTTAGGTGTTCCTTCATATTTGTAAAAAATTTGAAAATATACATATTTCAATAAATTTCAAATACATTTTTCGTACTTAATATGAAAGAAAAATAAGGTACAAAAAATGTCATGTAATCATAACCTAAAACACGATTTTTTGAGTATGTATATACTTACAGATAGTAAAACTGGTAAAACAAAACCTAAATCTGGTAAAAGCACACAACATGTTGCCCTACACCATTAAGGAAATTACATGGACCGATTGATACAAAAGTTTGAAAAATGGTTAATTTTCACATACGACTTTTCTATACCTAATTTAATAGCCAATCTATTCGAAGAAAACATTTTAAAGCATTTATGTTAGTGTTTCTGGGGATGTATCGAAAGGATCGACATCGATTAATCTGCATACTCAAGCTACATTAACACAAGCGTCATAACTCCTTATACCTATGGTAGTGTAGGGTATATACATATATATATAAAAAAGCCATCTAATATTAATGTTAATAGTTGTAGGTATTGTTGTCATCAGACAGAAACTGTCATACCCAAATCAGTAAAATTAAATTTATTTTGGAAAAAAAAATCAAAACCTATAAACACTTTAGAAAGATGAGAAAGTGTTGATAAGCTCTATTAGAAAATGGGTTTAGGTTAAAAAAAGATTTGTTTGAAGGGAAAGTTCTATTTGCTAAAAGTATCTACTTTAAGTAATACCTCTAATATCTTGTATTCATAATTTGTATATAAAGATTTATTAGGGCTATAATAACAAACTTTTTTATTTAATCCGTAATAAGGGTCTTTCTTAAACTTTTTAAATATTAGTGATTTCTGATATTAGATTTGAGGATTAAACAGGATGCATCCTTAGCCCATAGTAAAATTTTATATTATATTTTAACAAAGAAAAAAATGGAAAATGGGAGTTATAGTGCGATACACTAACAACTAAACATTTTGAGAAAAATGTTTAATTTCCTCTCAAAAAAAAAAAAAAAAAAAAAAATACAATTTTGCTAATAATGTTTGATTTAAAAAAAGTATTATGTATCAGTAGAAAAATATATTTAATACTCGTATATTAAAGCAAAATTTTTAATTAAATTAGGTCTAACAATTTATATTAGTTTACTCAAAATGAATTTTATTTGTTCACAATATACGAGTAGCTTTCTTTCCTTCGACCATTAGATTTAACCAACTAAAAATTTCTTATAAAAATAAGAAATTTTTAAAACTTTCCCATCAAAATAAAAAATTTTTAAAAAATTGTGTATAAAAATATGAAATTTTTGAAAAATGTCCTATAAAAATAAGAAATTTTTGAAAAATTTTCTATAAAAATAAGAAATTTTTGAAAAGTTTCCTATAAAAATAAGAAATTTTTGAAAAATTTTCTATAAAAATAAAAAAATTTTGAAAAATTTCTTATTAAAATGGGAAAATTTTGAAAAATTTCTTATAAAAATAAAAATATTTGAATAATTTCTTATAAAAACCAGAAATTAAAAAAAAAAATTTCTATAAAATAAACAAAAAAATTTTGAAAATTTTTATAGGAAAAAGAAATTTTTGAAAAATTTCCTATAAAAATTGGAAATTTTTCGAAAAATTTCCTATCAAAATTTCCTATCAAAATTTCCTATAAAAATAGGAAATTTGTGAAAAATTTCCTATAAAAATAGGAAATTTGTGAAAAATTTCTTATAAAAAAAGGAAACTTGTGAAAAATTTCCTATAAAAATAGGAAATTTGTGAAAATTTCCTATAAAAATAGGAAATCTGTGAAAAATTTCCTATAAAAATAGGAAATTTTTGAAAATTTTCTTATAAAAATAAGAAATTTTTTAAAAACTTTTTATAAAAGAAGTGATATTTGTAAAATTTCCTATAAAAGTAAGAAATTTTTTTAAAATTTCTATATAAATAAGAAATTTTCGAAATTTTTTTTTTATAAAATTAGAAACTTTTGAAAAATTTCCTATAAAAAAAATAAATTTTTGAAAAATTTCTTATAAAAATAAGAAATTTTTAATAATGTTCTAAAAAAAAATAAACTTTTGACAACTAAAAATAGGAAATTTTTGAAAAATTTGCTTTAAAAATAGGAATTTTTTGAAAATTTTCCTTTAAAAATAGGAAATTTTTGAAAAACTTTCTATCAAAATAGGAAATTTTTGAAAAATTTTCTTTAAAAATGGGAAATTTTTTAAAAACTTTCTATCAAAATAGGAAATTTTTGAAAAATTTCCTATAAAAATAAGAAATTTTTGAAAAATTTTCCATAAGAATAGGAATTTTTTTTTTAAATTTCTAATGAAAATAAGAAATTTTTTTAAAAATTTGTTATACAAATAAGAAATTTTTGAAAAATATCCATATAAAAATAAGAAATTTTTTAAAAACTTCTGGTAAAGATAAGAAATTTTTATTAATGTTTTATAAAAAAAGAAACTTTTGACAATTTCTTATAAAAAAAGTTTTAGAAAAATTTTCTATCAAAATAGGAAATTTTTGAAAAACTTCCTATCAAAATAGGAAATTTTTGAAAAATTTCCTATAAAACTAAGAAATTTTTGAAAAATTTTCTATAAAAATAGGAAATTTTTGAAAAATTTGCTTTAAAAATAGGAAATTTTTGAAAAATTTTCTATAAAAATAAGACATTTTTTAAAAATTTCCTATAAATATAAGAATTTTTTGCAAAATTTCCTTCAAAAACAGGAAATTTTTGAAAAAAATTACTATGAAAATAAGAAATTTTTGAAAAATTTTCTTAAGAATAGGAATTTTTTTTAAATTTATAATAAAAATAAGAAATTTTTTAAAAATTTCTTATAAAATCAAGTTATATTTGTAAAATTTCCTATAAAAGTAAGAAATTTTTGAAAAATTTCCATATAAAAATAAGAAATTTTTTAAAAACTTCTGATAAAGATAAGAAATTTTTATTAATGTTTTATAAAAAAAGAAACTTTTAACAATTTCTTATAAAAAAGTTTTAGAAAAATTTTCTGTCAAAATAGGAAATTTTTGAAAAATTTCCTATCAAAATAGGAAATTTTTGAAAAATTTCCTATAAAACTAAGAAATTTTTTAAAAATTTCCTTTGAAAATAAGAAATTTTTGAAAAATTTCCTTTAAAAATACGAAATTTTTGAAAATTTTCCTTTAAAAATAAGAAAATTTTGAAAAATTTCCTATAAAAATAAGAAATTTTTGAAAAATTTCCTATAAAAATAAGAAATCTTTGAAAAATTTCCTATAAAAATAAGAAATTTTTGAAAAATTTTCTATAAAAATAAGAAATTTTTGAAAAATTTCCTTTAAAAAAAAGAAATTTTTGAAAAATTTCCTTTAAAAATAAGAAATTTTTTAAAATTTTCCTTTAAAAATAAGAAAATTTTGAAAAATTTCCTATAAAAATAAGAAATTTTTGAAAAATTTCCTATAAAAATAAGAAATCTTTGAAAAATTTCCTATAAAAATAAGAAATTTTTGAAAAATTTCTTATAAAAATAGGAAATTTTTGAAAAATTTCCTATAAAAACAAGAAATTTTTGAAAAATTTCCTATAAAAATATTAAATTTTTGAAAAATTTTCTGTAAAAACAAGAAATTTTTGAAAAATTTCCAATAAAAATGACAAATTTTTGAAAAATTTTCTATAAAAATAAGTAATTTTTTAAAAATTTCCTATAAAAATAAGTAATTTTTGAAAAATTTCTTATAAAAATAAGAAAATTTATAAAAATTTCTTATAAAAATAAAAAATGTTAATAAGTTTCCTTTAAAAATAAGAATTTTTTGGAAAATTTCTTACAAAAATGAGAAATATTTGAAAAATGTCCTTAAAAAAATAAGAAATTTCTGGAAAAGTTTTCAAAAAAAAAAAGAAATTTTTGAAAAATTTTGAGACGGTCTTATTTCTTTATCAAAATTTCGTTAGATTTAATTGAAATATTTTCTAAAATCTACTAATATGTATGCGGGCATGAATGAGCATGTTTGAAATAAATAATAAAATACGTTCAAGCCATTAAAAAATATATTCTTTTTTTTTCTAAGAAAATCTCTGCTAAGAGGAGGACCTAAAAATGTCGTTTTTCCTTAAATGGACAACAACTAAAATAGTTAAAAGGAAATAAATATAAAATAAAATAAAAACTAAAACCGATATGCACCAGCAGATGAACACCAGGAAGGAAATAAATGAAATAAAAAGAAGAAAAATGAAATAAAAAAAAAATGACATCATGTTGGTCATGGAAACCAATTATGCTAAATGTCAAACGGAAAAGAGGAAAAAGAGGAATGCCAATCTAAAGTTTTTAAGACCAAAAAGAATTCAAAACCATAATGTGGTCGGTCATATAAAATTAAGCAAAAAACGAATGAAATTAGCTTGAGGAAAAATCTGTTAGATCATAAATATTTAATTTATTCATTGAAATCTAATCAAATGAGCAGAAAAATTCAATTATTTAAATATGAAATAATTTAATGTAATATTAAAAATTTATTCTTACATTTCGCTTTAAACTTTTGGGGAGAAAATTTATTGTAACAATTTTGTTGGTAAGAATTTCATGATGCTTTAGGTGAAAATATTTCTTTGTTATCTTCCAACATTTGGTAACTCATGACAATCAACTTGAGTTTTCCTATTTCAAATGAAACTGAACTTTCTATTCAAGGGTTTGTCAATGTTCAAATGTGTTAGTGTCACATGCATATGGAAGAATGTGTAAGTGTAAAGACATCATATAAAGAATTGCAATTATTCTACTGTGGGCAACAAAGGTTTTTCGTTTTTGTTTTCAAGATTTTAATTTGTCTCTTAATATGAGGAACTAGTTTAATACTTTTCAAATTTTTCAAAAATTTCTCCTTCTTATAAAAAATTTTCACAAATTTCCTATATTTATACAATTTTTTCAAAAGTTTCATACTTTTGTAGGAAATTTTTCAAAAATTTCTTATTCTTATAATAAATTGTTCCAAAATTTCTTATTTTTGTAGCAAATATTTCAAAAAATTTTTATTTTTATAGGAATTTTTTCAAAAATCAGTTATTTTTATAAAAAAATTCCTAAAAAATTCCAAAAATCTTATTCTTATTTTTATAGGATTTTTTTTTTTAATTTTTATTTGTATAGGAAATTTTTCGAGCATTTTTCGAAAACTTTAAAAAAAATTCTTATTTTTATAGGAATTTTTTTTAAATTTCTTATTCTCATAAAAATTTTTGAAACAAATTCTTATTTTTATAGGAAATTTTTCAAAAGTTTCTGATTTTTATAGAAAACTTTTCAAAATTTTCTTATTTTTATAGGACATTTTTCAAAAATTCTTTATTTATAGGAAATTTTTCAAAAATTTCTTTTTTTAATAGGAAATTTGTCAAAAATTTCTTATTTTTATAGGATATTTTTCACAAATTCCAATTTTTTTTAGAAAATTTTTCAAAAAATTTCTATTTTTTAAAGAAAATTTAAAAAATTTCTAAATTTTTAAAGAAATTTTTCAAAAATCTCTTTTTTTTTATAGGAAATTTTTCAAAAATTTCTGATTTTTATAGAAAACATTTCAAAAGTTTTTTTTTTTGGGAATTTAAAAAAAATTCTTATTTCTATAGGAAACTTTTCAAAAATTTCCTATTTTTATAGGAAAGTTTTCAAAAAATTCTTTTTTTTATTGAAAATTTTTCAAAAATTTCTTGTTTTTATAGGAAATTTTTTAAGAATTTCTGATTTTTATAAAAAACATTTCAAAAGCTTTTTTTAGGAAATTTAAAAAAAAAATCTTATTTTTATAGGAAATTTTTCAAAAATTTCTTATTTTTAAAGGAAATTTTTCAATAATTTCTAATTTTTATAGAAAATTTATCAAAAATTTCCTATTTTTTAAAGAAATTTTCCAAAAATTTCTTAGTCTTTAAAGAAATTTATCAAAAATTTCTTGTTTTTATAGGAAAATTTTCAAAAATTTCTGATTTTTATAGAAAACATTTCAAAAGTTTTTTTTTAGGAAATTTAAAAAAAAATCTTATTTTTATAGGAAATTTTTCAAAAATTTCCTATTTTTATAGGAAAATTTTCAAAAATTTCTTATTTTTATAGGAAATTTTTCAAGAATTTCTGATTTTTATAGAAATCATTTCGAAAGTTTTTTTTAGGAAATTTTAAAAAAATTTCTTATTTTTATAGGAAATTTTTCAAAAACTTCTTATTTTGATAGGAAATTTTTCAAAAATTTTTTATTTTTATAGGAAAATTTTAAAAAATTCCTTGTTTTTATAGGAAATTTTTAAAAAATTTCTTATTTTTATAAGAAAAATTTTTAACAATTTCTTCTTTTTATATGAAGTTTTTCAAAACTTTCGTATTTTTTATGAAATTTTTGAGAAATTTCCTATTTTTATAGTAAATTTTTGAAAAATTTCCAGTTTTTATAGGAAATTTTTCAAAAAATTCCTATTTTTTTAGGAAAATTTGCAAAAATTTCCTATTTTGATATGATAAATAAAAATAAGTTATTTTTATGGGAAATTTTTTCAAAAATTTCTTATTTTATGGAAAATATTTCGAAAATTTCTTATTTTTATAGAAAAGTTTTTAAAAATTTCTTATTTTCAAAAATTTCTTAGTTGTGTGGGAAATTTTTCAAAAAATTCTTATTTTTTTAAAGAAATTTTTAAAATATTTCTCATTTTTTTTATAAGAAATTTTTCAAAAATTTCTTCTTATTATAAGAAATTTTTCAAAAATTTCTTATTTTTATAGGAAATTTTTCAAAAATATCTCAGTCTTATAAGAAAATTTTAAATTTTTTTTTATTTTTATAGAAAATTTTTTAGAAATTTCATATTTTTTTTAAATTTCTTATTATAATATTTTGTAACATTCTTTAGTTTTTTTTTTGAAAAAAATTTCAAACGTTTTTTAGTTATATAGAAAATTCATATCCTCTTATCTTTTTATAATATTTCTACAGATAACGCACATCTAAATTCATTTATCTAAGAATGTGCTAAAAACAGGATAAAATAGTCATACAGAAGCCAACCATAAACTTAAGCAGCTGCAGAAAAAGAAAAATTGAAAGGACTTGAAAGTTTCTGTCTCATGTAATAAATGTAATTTTTTTAGAATTTTTGTTTTCAAGTAGAGCAACACAAAAGTAACAAACTTTCAGCCAGACATAATTCAAATTGTAAGCGAAAGACAGTTAAAGGGTGGGACAAAAGTAGGAGACTCCGGACTGTTTGAGTTTTTAAGCTTAAATGAAATTTTTGTACGTCAAACAAGGAATAAGAGTAGGAAACTATCATCATCAACAACAACAGCATAAAGTATAGTTTTCCAAAATAAAATAGAAAGTACTTGATGGAATTCCTAGTAATGTATGAAAACTATTACAAACGACATCCTTGCAATTCCTTCTTAAGGATTTCTTCTTTTCTGTTTTTCTGCTTTTCTGAAAATCATTAACAAGATGATACTTAATTTTTATACATTTACACATTTAACCATCCAAATGGATGTGAAGAGGAAATAATATTTGAAAGATAAAGTGAAAAATGAAAGGACGATATGACAAGCTTTCAAGTGCTTAAATGCTAAAATATGTTCAGCGTTAAAAGGTTTGAAGGTCAAGCTTTCAACTTCAATGCAATATTTCTTAAGTTTTCACGAAGATTACAAGATTTAAGTTTAAGCTTCTAAGAAAACTTATGTGTACAAATTTGACATTTTTGCTAAGTATTTGAGACAAGTTATTTGGGTGGAAGTAGTTGAAAATTTTTGTTTTTTTTTTTTTTGTTGAATATTTGTCAAGTGAATAAAACTCTTATTAAGGGTTTAAATAAAAATGCTAGCAAAATTTGTGAATTCATATAATTTTGAGAAAAGTTTTACAGTAATAGATTGTGCAAAATCCCAACTTAATAAAAATTTTTATTATTACAAATAAACTTTTTTTTTTAATTTAATAACTTCAAAGAAAAATGTTTAAAGGCTTAAAAGCTCCCTCAACCAGTTTCGCTTTAGATTATTCACATGTGCTGAGACACATTTGCTTGACAGACATCATTATTTTCACGTGAATTAACAGCAGTTCTTTTTTTATTTCAAAAATAATTGAAAAAGTTTCTCGGGAACACACACATTTACATTTTATTTAATAAATTCACGTACACACTTACAGATGTAAGAATATGTTTAATATTGTTAATTCATAAAAAAGTTTTGCAAATATATTCCCATTAAGAGAGAACAAAAATATAGAAGGTCATGTACGACATAATGTAACTTACAACATGTGGGAAAATTTTCCAAAATTTAATTTTTTATAGGAAACTAATAAAAACATTCTTATTTTTAGAAAAAAAAAAATTTCTATAACAAAAGAAAATTTTGAAAAATTTCGAAATAAAAATAAGAAACTTTTTAAAAACTTCATATAAGAATAAGAAATTTTTAAAAATTTCCTATAAAAATATGAAATTATGAAAAATTTTCTATAAAAATAAAAAAATTTTGAAAAATATCCTATCAAAATAAGAAATTGTTGCAAATGAAACAATTTTGAATTATTTCCTATAAAAATAAGAAATTTTTGATAAATTTCCTTTACAAATAAGAAAATTCTAAAAAGTTTCATATAAAAATATAAAATTTTTGAAAGATTTCCAATAAAAATAAGAAATTTTTCAAAAATTTTCTATAAAAATGATATATTTTTTAAAAATTATTCATAAAAATAAGAAATTTTTAAAAAATTCCTTTACAAATAAGAAATTTTTAAAAAATTTCCCATAAAAATAAGAAATTTTCTTATAAAAATAAGAAATTATGGAAAAATTTTCTTTAAAAATAACAAATTTTTGAAAAATTTCCTATAAAAACAAGAAATTTTTAAAAAATCTCCCATAAAAATATGAAAGTTTTGAAAGATTTCCCAAAAAAATAAGTAATTTTTGAATAATTCCTATAAAAATAAGCAATTTTTGAACAAGTTTATATATACTTAAGACATTTTTGATAAATTTTCTATAAAAATAAGACATTTTTGAAAAATTGTCCATTAAAAATAAGAAATCTTTAAAAAATTCGAATAAAAATATGAAATTTTCCAAGAACTTTCTTATAAAAATAAGAAATTATTAAACAATTTTCTTTGAAAATAAGGAATTTTTTAAAAAGTTTCCTAAAAATATAAAAACAATTTTTGAAAAATTTCCTATAAAAATAAGAAATTTTTGAAAAATTTCCTATAAAAATAAGAAATTTTTGAAAAATTTCCTATAAAAATAAGAAATTTTTGAAAAATTTCCTATAAAAATAAGAAATTTTTGAAAAATTTCCTATAAAAATAAGAAATTTTTGAAAAATTTCCTATAAAAAAATTTTGGGAAAAATTTCCTATCAAAATAAGAAAGTTTTAAAAAATTGCCTATAAAAATAAGAAATTTTTGAAAAATTTCCTATTAAAATGAGAAATTTTTAAAAATTTTCCTATGAAAATAAGAAATTTTTGAAAAATTTTATACAAAAATAGGAAATTTTTGAAAAATTTCCCATAAAATTAAGAAATTTTTGAAAGATTTCCTACAAAAATAAGTCATTTTTAAATAATTTCTATAAAAATAAGAAATTTTTGAAAAATTTGCTGTACAAAACTAAGACATTTTTGAAAAATTTTGCAAAAAAAAGACATTGTTGACAAATTATACATAAAAATAAGAAATTTTTAAAAAAATCCTCTACATATTAGAAATGTTTGGAAAATTCCTATAAAAATTAGAAATTTTTGAAAAATTTCCTATAAAAAAACAGAAATTTTCCAAAAACTTTCTTATAAAAATAAGAAATTATTGAAAAATTTTCTTTGAAAATAAGAAATTTTTGAAATTTTCCTATAAAAATAAGACATTTTTGAAAAATTTTCTATAAAAAATGAGAAATTTTTGAAAAATTTCCTATAAAAATAATAAATTTTTATAAATTTTGTATAAAGCTAAGAAATTTTTTCAAAAATTTCCCATAAAACTAAGAAATTTTTGAAAAACTTCCTATGAAATAATAAATTTTTCAAAAATTTCCTTTAAAATAAATAAAGTTTTAAAGAATTTCCACTAAAAATAACCAATTTTTGAAAAATTGTCTATAAAAATAAGAAGCTTTTTAAAAGTTTTCTTTAAATATAAGAAAATTTTCAAAAATTTCCTACAAAATAAAGAAATAGATATATGAAATTTTCGAAAATTTTCCTTTAAAAATAAGAAAATAGGAAATTTTTGAAAAATTTCTAATAAAACTAAGAAATTTTTAAAAAATTTCCTATAAAAATAAGAAATTTTTCAAAAAAAAAAATTTTTTTAAAAATTCTCTGTTCTTAAGGAAATTTTTCAATTTTCTTATATTTTTAGGAAATTTTCAAAAATTTCCTATTTTTATAGAAATTTTTTTAAAAATTTCTTATTTTTATAGAAATTTTTCAAAAATTTCTTATTTTTATAGGAAATTTTTCAAAATTTTTTTATTTTTGTAGGAAATTTTTCAAAAATTTCTTGTTTTTATAGGAAATTTTTCAAAAATTTCTTATTTTTATAGAAAATTTTTCAAAAAATTTTTATTTTTATAGGAAATTTTTCAAAAATTTTTTATTTTATAGGAAATTTTTCAAAATTTTTTTATTTTATAGGAAATTTTTCAAAAAATTCTTATTTTTATTGGAAATTTTTCAAAAATTTTTTATTTTATAGGAAATTTTTCAAAAAATTCTTATTTTTATAGGAAATTTTTCAAAAATTTCTTATTTTTATAGGAAATTTTTCAAAAATTTCTTATTTTTATAGGAAATTTTTCAAAAATTTCTTAATTTTATAGGGAATTTTTCAAAAATTTCTTTTTTTTATAGGGAATTTTTCAAAAATTTCTTATTTTTATAGGAAATTTTTCAAAAATTTCTTATTTTTATAGGAAATTTTTCAAAAATTTCTTATTTTTATAGGAAATTTTTCAAAAATTTCTTATTTTTATAGGAAATTTTTCAAAAATTTCTTATTTTTATAGGAAATTTTTCAAAAATTTCTTATTTTTATAGGAAATTTTTCAAAAATTTTTTATTTTTATAGGAAATTTTTCAAAAATTTCTTATTGTTTTAGGAAATTTTTCAAAAATTTCTTATTTTTATAGGAAATTTTTCAAAAATTTCTTATTTTTATAGGAAATTTTTCAAAAATTTCTTATTTTTATAAGAAAATTTTTCAAAAATTTCCTATTTTTATAGGAAATTTTTCAAAATTTTCCTATTTTTATAGGAAATTTTTCAAAAATTTCTTATTTTTATAAGAAAAAATTTCTTATTTTTATAGGAAATTTTTCAAAAATTTCTTATTTTTATAGGAAATTTTTCAAAAATTTCTTATTTTTATAGGAAATTTTTCAAAAATTTCTTATTTTTATAGGAAATTTTTCAAAAATTTCTTATTTTTATAGGAAATTTTTCAAAAATTTCTTATTTTTATAGGAAATTTTTCAAAAATTTCTTATTTTTATAGAAAATTTTTCAAAAATGTCTTATTTTTATAGGAAATTTTTCAAAAATTTCTTATTTTTATATGATTTTTTTTAAAAAATTTCTTATTTTTATAGGAAATTTTTCAAAAATTTATTATTTTTATAGGAAATTTTTCCAAAATTTATTATTTTGATAGGAAAATGTTCCTGTTTTTTGGTAATTTTTCAAAATTTTCATTTATTTTGAGTTTGTTGTGCTTTAAAGGAAGAATACATTTAGCTTGATATCAGATGCATATTTAATAAACCACAAACCATAGATTCTGCCCTTATCTTTGTTGATGTAGGGCATCAAAAATAAATTCTAATTAATTTGAAAAGCGTGCGTGGTTACATACGTTTTCATTACATTTATGTGTCATAAAACGATTTAGCAAAACAGAAGTTTATTCGTTTTTACATGTGAATACAATAAATAAAAGACCTTTTTATATAAAGAAAATTCTGTTTTTTTGTTCCTGTAAATAAAAAGAAAAATCTTAATGATTCAATCCTTCCCCGCTGGCGTTTTGTTAGCGCCGGCAAATTTTTTACAAAACAAAGTAATAACATAGAGTCTGATGAAAGGAGAGACCTAAGGAGGGGCGGACGGAAGGAAGGACGGACAGATAAAAAGAGACATATGATGCCAACCCCGTAAAATGGTTTAGAAATTCAAAGAAGAACAAAAAGTTTTTTTGTTGTGATTGTTTTTTAAGCTTCATTAAAAATCAGAGGGAAAAGGAAAGTGATTTTTTACGACCAGTTTTAAAATAATGATCATAAAAATTGTATGTGTTTTTATGACTGTCTGTCTTTTGTTTAAAGGATGCTGGGGTTATAAGAGGGCTGCCAGTTATGTTGTGAGCTAGCACCTGTTATTTGTCTTTAATACTCAAAATATAAGTAGTGAACGATGTAACTAAAACATATTCTATTACTTAAAGTTTTCAAAGTGCTGGCATTTGAAATTCAATCACATAACTTTAAGTGAATTTATCAGTCCACCCCACCCCATCTGCTGACGACATTTAAGACTCAAAAATTTTAAAATACTTTCAGAAGACAAACCAACTGCAATAACTTTCAAGGAATTAAGAAATAAAAGTAAAGAATAAAAAAAAAACAACAGTAAAACTACTAAATAAAGAATAACATCAATAATAAAAACTTAAAAAGACAGCATCAGCGAATCATTGTAAAATACGTAGTCAAGTTATAAATTTTATAAGAACAGAAATATGTGACCATCAGGAAGGAAAATAAAATTCTTCGCTGGATATCGATGCAATAAATATTGCAATCATTTCCGCCGGTTCTTTATTTAAAAATGTCAAGAACGAAAATGTCATCATCTGATGGAAAAGAATTGTCAACATCATCAACACATTCCTCTAATTCACTTAGCGACAAGGACTCCTACGGCAGCAATGAAGGAGCTTTACTCGGTCACATCAATCTCCTTAAGGTTTCAATATAATTTCAACAGCTTTGTCGCATTTGAAATTTATTTTATTTTTCAAACAAAACAATTTATCAAAAATTTCTTATTTTTATAGGAAATTTTTCAAAAAATTTATTTTTTTGTAGGATATTTTTCAAAAATACATTTTTTTTCTAGGAAATTTTTCAAAAATTTCTTATCTAATAGGAAATTTTTCAAAAATTTCTTATTTTTATAGCAAAATTTTCAAAAATTTCTTATTTTTATAGGAAATTTTTAAAAGTTTTTTATTTGTGTAAGAAATTTTTCAAAAATTTCCTATTTTTATAGAATTATTGTTTTAAATTTCCTATTTTTATAGGAAATTTTTCAAAAAATTACTATTTTTTCATAAAATTTTTTTCAAAAATTTCCTCTTTTTTCATAGGAAATTTTATAAAAATTTCCTCTTTTTTCGTAGGAAATTTTTCAAAAATTTCCTATTTTTTCATAGGAAATTTTTCAAAAATTTCCTACTTTGTCATAGGAAATTTTTCATAAATTTCCTATTTTTTCATAGGAAATTTTTCAAAACTTTCCTATTTTGATAGGAAATTTTTCAAAAATTTCCTATTTTGATAGGAAATTTTTCAAAACTTTCCTATTTTTATAGGAAATTTTTCAAAAATTTCCTATTTTTTCATTGGAAATTTTTTAAATTTTTTCCTATTTTGATAGGAAATTTTTCAAAAATTTTTGTAGGAAAATTTTCAAAAATTTTTGTAGGAAAATTTTCAAAAATTTTTTATTTTTATAGGAAATTAAAAAAAAATATATTTTTATAGAAAATTTTTCAAAGATTTCCTATTTTTATAGGAAATTTTTTAAAATTTTTTATTTTTATAAGAAATTTTTCAAAAATTTCTTATCTTCAGAGAAAATTTTTCAAAAAATTATCAATTTTGCAGGAAATTTTCCAAAATTTCTTATTTTTATAAGAAAATTTTAAAAATTTTCTTTTTTTTTTTATACAAAATTTTTTAAAAATTTTTTATTTTATTCAAAAATCTCTTATTTTTATAGAAAATTAAAAAATTTCTTATTCTTATGGGAAAATTTTCAAAAGTTTCCTATTTTTAGAGGAAGTTTTGTAATCATTTTTTATTTTGATAGGAAATTTTTAAAAAATTTCTTATTTTTATAGGAAATTTTTAAAAGTTGTTTTTATTCTTATAGGAAATTATGCAAAAATTTCTTATTTTTATGGGAAATTTTTCAAAAATTTCTTATCTTTAGAGAAAATTTTTCGAAAAATTATCAATTATGCAGGAAATTTTCCAAAATTTCAAATTTTTATAGAAAATTTTTTAAAAATTTCTTACTTTTATGGGAAACTTTTCAAAAATTTCTTAGTTTTACAGGAATATTTTCAAAATTTTTTTATTTTTATAGGAAATTTTTTAAAAATTTCTTTTTTTATAGGAAGTTTTCAAAAATTTCTTATTTTAATAGGAAATTTTTCAAAAATTTCTTATCTTTTATAGGGAATTGTTAAAAAAAAAATATTTTTATAGAAAATTTTTCAAAAATTTCTTATTTTTGTAGGAAATTTTAAAAAAATTTCTTCATTTTTATACGAATTTTTTCAAAATTTTTTTATTATTATAACTATTCAAAAAATTCTTACTTTTAAAGGAAATTTTTTAAAAATTTCTTAGTTTTGTAGAAAATTTCTAAAAAATTTCTGATTTTATTGGAAAATTTTCAAAATTTTTTTGATAGGAAATTTTTTCAAAAAATTATTTTTTTTATATGAAATCTTTTAAAATTTTCTTATTTTAATAGGAAATATTTCAAAAATGTCCTACTTTAATAAGAAATTTTTCAAAAATTTCCTATTTTTAGAGGAAATTTTTCAAAAACTTCTTATTTTTGCAGGAAATTTTTCAAAAATTTCTTGTTTTTGTGTAAATTTTTTTAAAAATTTCCTTTTTTTATATTTATTCGAAATGTTTCATAAATTTCATATTTTTATAGGAAATTTAAAGAAAATTTGTATTTTTTTTTTGAAAATTGTTCAAAAATTTCTTATTTTATAGGAAATGTTTCAAAATTATCCTATTTTTGTAGGAAAGTTTTAAAAAATTTCTTATTTTTCTAGGAAATTTTTGAAAATTTCTTAGTTTAACAAGAAATTTTATTAAAAATATTTCCAAAAGTCATCTATTTTTAAAATACTTTGATTTTCAAGCACAGTGTATCATAAAATATAAATCTTTTATTTTATATCCCTTTTAAATTTAAAGCATAAAATATGTCACTAAAAACATATGTATCCATGAATAAATCTGATTGGCGATGTTGCTGGCAATCTTTCTGTTGCTGTTGGTTTGCAATAAAAATGTGTAGTAATTTTCTCACTACAACTATTTTCAGTTGGTGGCTGTTGTTGTTGCCACTGCAGATATTTTTTTAAATTGACTACTAGACTTCGTGCGGCTGATGTCTCTGATGTTGTTAAATGCTGTTGCTCGAATGGCGTGATATTGTGGTATGCTAGTGATATATGAAGTCACTGTTCAGTCATCCATCAAACCAACAAACTAATGAGAAACAAACAGAAATGGATAAAGCAACAAAATGGTACCACATACATAAGTAGGCAAACATGCATAAATTGTTGGATGGACAAAGTGTTTATAGAGGGTAATGTATATGCCTAAAAGCAAAAATTTGGGGGATTGCTAACAGCTATAATTTTTCAGGAACTATGAATTTTAAAAATATTTTCAAAAGAAGAAACTAGATCTTTAAACATTACATAAAAGGCTGATTGACGTATCTATTTATCGAATCTCTGTTAAACCGGATATCCTTTTGAAAAACATCAAAAGAGTTGGCCTTGTAGCTTTTCCTTTAGGATGTGTAACCCTAACATACACATTCTCACACACATACGTATTCTCTATCACTACCATTAATAAATAAAAACCGAACATTTGTGAACAAAAAAAAAAAAACTATGACGATAAAAGCGAAAATGGGTTAAAGGTTTAATGGTTATATAAAACTGTTCATATTACTAGGATAAAAAAATCTGTATAAGTCAGTCATTGTGATTTTTTGCTGTTTTTAGAAAAAAAAAGATAAATTTAAGAGAAAATAAACATCATCATAAATATAAACAATAGATCACGCACAATTGACACACAACCACAAATGTAAACCATGTTGTCATTTTCCAGCTGCTATTTCGACTAATTTTGCTGCTGTTAAGTTTTTTTCTGGGTTTTTGGTTTGTGCTATGATCCAAAAAAAGAAAAAAAGTTGTGGAAAATATCCAGTATTTGGTAAGAGCATTAAAAATTATGAAGTGCTAAAAGATTTTTAACGATTTAATGTAATCGGATGGGATGTTATTAAATAAACAAAATGATTTATTAAAACTTAAGTTGAGGAGTAAAAATATACATAAATAATAAGAAGTTATAAATTTTTTAGAATTTCCTGAAATATTATTAAATGAATGATAATTTGTTTGTTAACTGGGCGTATGAGTGATTTTTTGACAAGTAATTTTTCTAGATATTACGTATACGCATAGTAGTTCTCAGTACAAATATTCTGCAATTCACAATTGAACAGCTCAAAATAAAACTTATCCTAATTTAACTCAGAACAGATTTATAAGGGTTTATCTATGTCTTAATCTATGTTTTAGTCTATGTCTTAGTCTATGTCTTAGTCTATGTCTTAGCCTATGTCGTAGTCTATGTCTTAGTCTATGTCTTAGTCTATGTCATAGTCTATGTCTTAGTTTACGTCTTCGTCTATGTCTTAGTCTGTGTCTTAGTCTATGTCTTAGTCTATGTCTTAGTCTATGTCTTAGTCTTTGTCTTAGTCTATGTCTTAGTCTATGTCTTAGTCTATGTCTTAGTCTATGTCTTAGTCTATGTCTTAGTCTGTGTCTTAGTCTATGTCTTAGTCTATGTCTTAGTCTAAGTCTTAGTCTATGTCTTAGTCTATGTCTTAGTCTATGCCTTAGTCTATGTCTTAGTCTATGTCTTAGTCTATGTCTTAGTCTATGTCTTAGTCTATGTCTTAGTCTAAGTCTTAGTCTATGTCTTAGTCTATATCTTAGTCTATGTCTTAGTCTATGTCTTAGTCTATGTCTTAGTCTATGTCTTAGTCTATGTCTTAGTCTATGTCTTAGTCTATGTCTTAGTCCATGTCTTAGTCTACGTCTTAGTCTATGTGTTAGTCTATGTCTTAGTCTATGTCTTATTCTATGTCTTATTCTATGTCTTAGTTTATATCTTAGTCTATATCTTAGTCTTTGTCTTAGCCTATGTCTTAGTCTATGTCTTAGTCTATGTCTTAGTCTATGTATTAGTCTATGTCTTAATCTATGTCTTTGTTTTAGTCTATGTCTTGGTCGATGTCTTATTCTATGTCTTAGCCTAAGACTATGTCAAATTCTATATTCTATATTTTGTCTATATCGTTGTCTTTGTATATTCCCTATACCATATTTTTATATTATATTTGAGCTTATGTAGTAAAAATCCTCTAAGTCTATCTATCATTCTTTAACAACATAAGATTTTTTGATAAATTGCCAGAAAAATAAATCCCTATTTATTTATTTAATATTATTAAATTCAATTTACATTGAAACCCACATTGTAACTTATACATTGTCATCCATATTCGGGAACTCATTATTATCATTATGCTTTTGACGCATCCTGTGTGGTAAGGACATCATATGCAGATGAGGACAATGACACATAAACAAATAAATGTATATGAATGTACATTTATTTTGTTGAAAATACAAACATACAAAAATGACAGTAAAATGAATTAATATGACAATTTAAATTAATATCATGTTTTTGTATATACAAATATACTCACATGTGGGTATATATGTATGTAAATAAATTTTGTTTTCATAAAATTATTGTATTATATGTAAATACTTACTTCATGTTAAAATGCATCTACAGTGTATTATTGAATTTTTTGGGTTGAACATTTCTACTTACATATGTACTTGTATGTTTGTATGTACTTATATAATTTATGTTTCTAATAATGGCAATTTGTTGTGAGTTTGTAGCTGTTGTTGTTAATGGTGCTTAGTTTAAATGTAAATGTTCGCTTTTTTATTGTCGATGCCAATTTCTCAAACTAAACACATTTATTACCAAATAAACCATAAATGTATGTGTATATTTAAAATCAATTTATGTGGTTTTATTTAGAAGCCTTATTATATTGTTTTTATGTGCCATACAAAAGTAGTTTGTTACTAAATTTTATGTTAAAATCTTTTTAAGTGATTTCAAAAATTATTTCAGTTTTATCATGCCAAGAAAAAATAAACTTCTGTTTTCCAAAACATTTTCCTTAGTATTCTAAAGCGGTTTCATTAATAAAAAAATAGATGACAAATTCAGATTTTTGGTGTCAAAAACTTGAGCCCTCTTATTGCTAATATTTTTGTGAAGCGTATTTGTATATTATTGAGTGCTTACGGTTTGGATTTTTATTAGTTTTCCATTTGGTTTTGTGGTTTAATATGCCGCTCAATTGGAATTAGTTTTATTTTCGATTTTACGCCAGATACTTATGTCAAAATACTATATTAAATTTTTACATGATTTAATGTTTAACAAATAATAATAAGGATGTCCTTATTGCTACGGGGACACAAACTCAGACAGTCTATAAAATATGATATGAATTCAGACATGGGGTAAGCCATAGAATAAGATATAGACTAAGATATAGACTAAGACAAAGACTAAGATATAGACTAAGACATAGACAAAGACAAACACTAAGACATAGACTAAGACATATACTAAGACATAGACTAAGACATAGACTAAGACATAGACTAAGATACAGACTAAGACATAGAATAAGACATAGACTAAGACATAGACTAAGGCATAGACTAGGACATATACTAAGACATAGACTAAGACATAGAGTAACACATAGACTAAGACATAGACTAAGACATAGACTAAGACATAGACTAAGACATAGACTAAGACATAGACTAAGACATAGACTAAGGCTTAAACTAAGACATAGACTAAGACATAGACTAAGACATAGACTATGACATAGACTAAGACATAGACTAAGACATAGACTAAGACTTAGACTAAAACATATACTAAGACATAGACTAAGACATCGACTAAGACATAGACTAAGACACAGACTAAGACATAGACTAAGACATAGACTAAGACATAGACTAAGACATAGACTAAGACATAGACTTAGATATAGACTAAGACATAGACTAAGACATAGACTAAGACATAGACTAAGACAAAGACTATGACATAGACTACGACATAGACTAAGACTAAGACATAGACTAAGACATAGGCTAAGACATAGACTAAGACATAGACTAAGACATAGACTAAGACATAGACTAAGACATAGACTAAGACATAGACTAAGACATAGACTAAGACATAGACTAAGACATAGACTAAGACATAGACTAAGACAAAGACTATGACATAGACTACGACATAGACTAAGACATAGACTAAGACATAGGCTAAGACATAGACTAAGACATAGACTAAGACATAGACTAAGACCTAGACTAAGACATAGACTAAGACATAGACTAAGATATAGACTAAGACATAGACTAAGACATAGACTAAGACATAGACTAAGACATAGACTAAGACATAGACTAAGACATAGACAAAGACATAGACTAAGATATAGACTAAGACATAGACTAAGACAGGAACTAAGACATAGACTAAGACATAGACTAAGACATAGACTAAAACATAGACTTAGACATAGACTAAGGCATAGACTAAGGCAGGAACTAAGACATAGACTAAGATATAGACTAAGACGTAGACTAAGACATAGACTAAGACATAGAATAAGACATAGACTAAGACATAGACTAAGACATAGACTAAGACATAGACTAAGATATAGACTAAGACATAGACTAAGACATAGACTAAGACATAGACTAAGACATAGACTAAGACATAGACTAAGACATAGACTAAGACATAGACAAAGACATAGACTAAAACATAGACTAAGATATAGACTAAGACATAGACCAAAACAGGAACTAAGACATAGACTAAGACATAGACAAAGACATAGACTAAAACATAGACTAAGATATAGACTAAGACATAGACTAAGACAGGAACTAAGACATAGACTAAGACATAGACTAAGACATAGACAAAGACATAGACTAAAACATAGACTAAGATATAGACTAAGACATAGACTAAGACAGGAACTAAGACATAGACTAAGACATAGCACTATATGACATACAGCTCAGGCTACACGGGATATTTTATATAGTCAAAACTTATCTAGGTCATGTAATCTGAACACTGAGATTGTGTAATTTGGCCCCGTTAACTGTTTTCTTTTGGGTGTTTTTAAGTGATAGTTAAGACACAAACCATAACAGTCCTCTGATTCAACATTACCCATTCCAAAGTTTATTTATTTTCTAATTTTTCCCTACAAAGTGACTTAGGCCAAATGATTTTTGCAGTGTATAGTCTAGAGCCTGTGATGGAAATCGGATTCATAGACGCAGTTTTGTAGTCTATGATACTACCCACTAGACCTCTGGGGCACAACAAAGCTAGTTATATTCCATACCAAACTGTATCAATAGGTCTTTCAAACAAATAAAAAATATCTATGACTTCCAAAACATGAGGGCTCTTAATGAAATACCCTTTATAAACTTCCTAATATAAATATATTAATATATGTTTGTTTACATAAACAAATGGTAACTATGGTAGTACCGGGTACTAAAAAAAAATAATAAAAATCACAAAATGTACTCATAAATAAGTACTTAATATTAAGTCTAAGTAAAAAGACTGAATGGTTGGATCATACTCGTATAGTCATGTTGCTGTTGCTCACATACACTTATATTTAATGATTGTTGCTGATTTGGTTTCCATTGTTGTTGCTTCTGCTGTTGTTTGTAGTATGAGTATGTTTATTATTGTTTTGTGGTTAATCGTTTGAAATGTATTTGTTGTTATTTTATTTTGTCTGTTGTTGTACTTTTATTTGGTATCATCCGTACTTAATATCTAGTACTAATGACATTTTAGTGGGTGGTTCTATATATAGAAATATATAGATGTATTAAATTTCATTGGTATGAGTTGGGATCTTCTCCTCATTTGTTGTAGTCAGAATTGGTTTACTTTAGTTTAGTTTTTGGTTTATTTGTTCGGTTTTAGGTTGAAGCATGTAAAAAAGTGGTTGAGTGAAAACCACGATTAAGTACGTGTGTGGACTGATGATACTTAGATGGAGGTTAGGAAGCCAAAAATGTTGACAATATTCATCTGTTTGTTATAACGGAAACATTACCAAATAAATGTTAGTTGTACTATATCTAATGTCATTTAACGTTTATATAAGAGTGTTTTTAAATTAGGGAGGTCATCACAAAACTTGCCAAGGTCATGATTAGATATTGACAGTACAAATTTGATCTTATGCAAAAAATCTTCGAATTATTAATGAGCTTTATCATTCTCCAAATCTCTTTTCATATTACAAATATATAATTCTTTTAATTATCTTAATAAAAAAGTTATGTTACTAATGTAATTATAATGTCTGCTTTGTATTGGTATGTTAAGGACAACCTTAAATACTTTAATACAGATATAATTTACAAATGTATGAATATTGGTTTTATACATTTCATCTATTTGTATTTGTATTTGTATATGTTTAATGTCTGTCTGCTCGTGCTGTATAGTCTGTGGTAACATTTGCTGTTTTACCATTTAATGAGCGCAATTTGTGTTAACAATTTTTGTATCGAAAATTATAAAAAAAATTTAAATAGAATTTTTTTTATCAAAAATTTTTCTATAGAAAATTGTTCCATCTAAAATTTTTCTATAGAAATCAAAAATTTTTCCATCAAAAATTTTTTTATCAAAAATTTTTCCATCAAAAATTTTTTTATCAACAAATTATCAATAAAAAATTTTTTCTATAGAAAATTCAATAGAAAACTTTTTATTAAAAATGTTTCTATAGAAAATTGTTTTATTTAAAATTTTTCTATAGAAATTTTTTTATCACAAATTTTTCTATTGAAAATTTTTTTATCAAAAATTTTCTTAAAAATTTTTCTATAGAAAATTTTTTTAACAAAAATTTTTCAATATAAAATATTATATCAAAAATGATTCTATTGAAAATTTTGTTTATCAAAAAATTTTCTATAGAAATTTTTTATCAAACATTTTTTTAAAAAAAAATTAGTTATCAGAATTTTTCTATAGAAATTTGCTATAGAAAAATTCTTCATATCAAAAAAAATTTTTTTTATCAAAAATTTTTCTATAGAAAATTTACACATCAAACATTTTTTATATATAATATCTTTTTTATCAAAAATTTTTCAATAGAAAATTTTTTATTAAAAATATTTTTATAGCAAATTTTTTATCTAAAATTTTTCTACTGAAATTTTCTTTATAAAAAATTGTTTCTTTAGAAAATTATTTTATCTAAAATTTTCTGTACAAATTTTTTCATTTTTAAAATTTTTTCTTAAATTTTTTTTGTAGAAAATTTTTTTAACAAAAATTTTTCAACAGAAAATTTTTTATCAAAAATGTTTCTATAGAAAATGTTTTTAACAAAAATTTTTCTATAGAAATTGTTTTATCAAAAATGTTTCTACATACAATTTTTTTATCTAAAATTTTCCTAAGAAATTTTTTATCAAAAATATTTCTATAGAAAACTTTTATCAAAAATTTTTCAATAGAAAATTTTTTATCGAAAATGTTTCTATAGAAAATTGTTTTATTTAAAATTTTTCTATAGAAATTTTTTTATCACAAATTTTTCTATTGAAAATTTTTGTATCAAAAATTTTTCTTTGGAATTTTTTTCTTTCTGGAGAAAATTTTTTTTACAAAAATTTTTCAATAGAAAATTTTATATCAAACATGTTTCTATAGAAAATTTTTTTCTCAAAAATTTTACTATAGAAATTTTTCATCAAAAATTTTTGTAAAAAAAAATTTGTTATCAGAATTTTTCTATAGAAATTTGCTATAGAAAAATTCAGAAAAATTCTTCATATCAAAAAAATTTTTTTTATCAAAAATTTTTCTATAGAAAATGTACAATAAAAAATTTTTTACACAGAAAATCTTTTTTATCAAAAATTTTCAATAGAAAATTTTTTATTGAGAATTTGTTTATAGAAAATTTTTTTATCTAAAATTTTTGTAAGAAATTTTTTTATTTAAAATTTTTCTAAGAAATTTTTTTTATCAAAAATTTTTTCTATTGAAAATTTTTTTTCAACAGAAAATTTTTCTATATAAAATTTTTTATCTAAAATTTTTCTGTAGAACATTTTTTTATCAAAAATTTTTCTATAAAAAACTTTTTTATCAAAAATTTTTCTACAAAAATTTTTTTTTATTAAAAAATTTTCATTAGGAAAATGTTTCTATAGAAAATTTTTTTTAACAAAACGTCTAAATTTTTCTATAAAATTTTTTTTTATTAAAAATTTTTCTATTGAAAATGATTTAAAAAAAAAAAATTTCTATAGAAAATTTTTTTTTATCAAAAATTTTTTTATTGATAATTTTTTTATTGAAAATTTTTTCTCTAGAATATTTTTTCTTAAAAATTTTTCAATAGAAAATTTTTTATCAAAAATGTTTCTATAAAATTTTTTTTATCAAAACTTTTTCTATTGAAAATTTTCTTTGAAAATTTTTACTTAAATATTCTATAGAAAATTTTTTTTTATCAAAAATTTTTTTATTGATAATTTTTTTATTGAAAATTTTTTCTCTAGAATATTTTTTCCTAAAAATTTTTCAATACAAAATTTTATATCAAAAATGTTTCTATATTAAATATTTTTTTATCAAAAATGTTTCTATAGAAAATTATTTTATCAAAAATTTTTCTATAGAAATTTTTTTATCAAAATTTTTTCACAGAAATGTTTTTATAAAAACTTTATCTAAAAAAATTTTTTAATCAAAATTTTTCTACAGAAAATTTACATATCAAAAATTTTTTTTATCAACAATTTGACTATAGAAAATTTACATATCAAAAATTTTTTTATAGAAAATTTTCTATTAAAAATTTTTTTATATCTAAAATTTTTCTAAGAAATTTTTTTTATCAAAAATTTTCCATTGATCGTAAATATTTATATCAAAAATTTTACCGTATAAATTTTTTTTTTTTCGTATTTTCTTTAGCAAAGCGGCACCAACCGATTCTGCCAACATCCAATTTCCAACTGAATGCTTTTAATATTCATTTTCACGAGTTTCATTAATGATCGTGATATTAACGAAAATTACAAAAAGTCATCGGCTTCTGGTAGTATGGGCTGCCTTAGCCTGATAATATGCCTTATTTTTATATAAATTAAATACTGGTTATACCTTTTAGAGCCGTCTCTTTTCGAAATCTAACTAAAGATGTGAGTGCATTATAAACACTTTACTTTGAAAGTATAGTGCAAGTTTTATTATTGAAAAGGTCTCTTGTCCAACCTTTATAGTAGTACTACTATAGACTTTTGACGTAGATAAAAGTCTTTGACACAATTTTTTTATTTTCAAATTCATTATTTACGTGCTTTTAAACATACAACTCAATATAATATTAAATCATTTAAAATTTCCACTATAAATTCGTGACAATTTAACTTTTCCCCAGTTACACAATAGAAATACTCGAATAAAATTTAGCTCTTGGCAAAGAATAAAATAAATATCTTTTTTTTTTATTTTCTAAAATACACATGTTTTTTTTAACACCTAAGGCCTTTACAAAGCCAACAAAAGTACTTAAGAGCATTTAGGAAAAAATATACTTTAATCACTGAAAATTCCTTTGGCTTTAAGATTCCAACTGGGTTATTGTATCATTGTATCTTTTGTAAACGATTGTTTGAATTGTTGTTAAACACTGTGAAACGAAAAACATCTTATTTAACTATAACTTTCTTACGGATATTTTTAATTACAAAATTTTTTCCAGATCTGAACGGTAGGACTTGGGACTATTAAAACTCGTAATAACTGTTAAAATCGCTTAAAAAATAACAAAGTTATTAGGATCGGAAAATGAAATTATCTAAAATTTTTGTTTTTACTTTTTTTGTGAAACTGTGTAATGTTTCAGGTTTTCCTTAAATTAAAC
This sequence comes from Stomorhina lunata, assembly GCA_933228675.1. Lineage (NCBI taxonomy): Eukaryota > Metazoa > Arthropoda > Insecta > Diptera > Rhiniidae > Stomorhina > Stomorhina lunata. Next base: position 37,657,440 of record OW121744.1, read on the forward strand.
AAAATGAAAAGAAACATCAAAATTTGTTTTAAAGAAAAAAAACGAAGGTAATAGAAATGGAAAAAAATAAAAAAATGAAGCAATGAGTCTCGGCATTTAGTCTTTTCTCACAATTTCATCATTTCAAAGCGGATACTGTTAATGGTGTTTGACATTTGCTATTATCGTTGTTGTCTTTAATTATCCTCCAGTTCACATTATTTTCAAACATATCTCACTTTTCCTTCGAAGTGGCATGTGGCATGTCTTTATTGTTGCTTTCTTCTGCCCGTTTAACTATCAATTATAATTTTTAGCTCAAAACTCATTAGCGATTTAGGGGCTTTTCCCTCATTCATTTTGAATGATATTTTTTGAAGGAATATAATTTTCAATTTCGTTTTGAGTGATTGAGGAAAAATCTATTTTTTTTGTCTTAAAAGACTATTTTTCATTTTTAACAAGAGCTGGTAAGAGAAAACGTATTTGGAAATTTGAAAATAAAAAACCGAAACATTTTTTAATGGTTTTATAATTTGTACCATAAACAGTCAAATTGTTGAGACGAGTTTAAACCTTTGAGGGATCAAACATTTTCTTATAAAATGTTTCATATTTTCTATAGAAAATTTTTCATATTTTCTATACAAAATTTTTCATATTTTCTATAGAAAATTTTTCATATTTTCTATAGAAAATTTTTCATATTTTCTATAGAAAATTTTTCATATTTTCTATAGAAAATTTTTCATATTTTTTATAGAAAAGTTTTCATATTTTTCATAGAAAATTGTTCATATTTTCTATAGAAAATTTTTCATATTTTCTATAGAAAATTTTTCATATTTTCTATAGAAAATTTTTCATATTTTCTATAGAAAATTTTTCATATTTTCTATAGAAAATTTTTCATATTTTCTATAGAAATTTTTTCATATTTTCTATAGAAAATTTTTCATATTTTCTATAGAAAATTTTTCATATTTTCTATAGAAAATTTTTCATATTTTCTATAGAAAATTTTTCATATTTTCTATAGAAAATTTTTCATATTTTCTATAGAAAATTTTTCATATTTTCCATAGAAAATTTTTCATATTTTCTATAGAAAATTTTTCATATTTTCTATAGAAAATTTTTCATATTTTCTATAGAAAATTTTTCATATTTTCTATAGAAAATTTTTCATATTTTCTATAGAAAATTTTTCATATTTTCTATAGAAAATTTTTCATATTTTCTATAGAAAATTTTTCATATTTTCTATAGAAAATTTTTCATATTTTCTATAGAAAATTTTTCATATTTTCTATAGAAAATTTTTCATATTTTCTATAGAAAATTTTTCATATTTTCTATAGAAAATTTTTCATATTTTCTATAGAAAATTTTTCATATTTTCTATAGAAAATTTTTCATATTTTCTATAGAAAATTTTTCATATTTTCTATAGAAAATTTTTCATATTTTCTATAGAAAATTTTTCATATTTTCTATAGAAAATTTTTCATTTTTCTATAGAAAATTTTTCATATTTTCTATAGAAAATTTTTCATATTTTGTATAGAAAATTTTTCATATTTTCCATAGAAAATTTTTCATATTTTCTATAGAAAATTTTTCATATTTTCTATAGAAAATTTTTCATATTTTCCATAGAAAATTTTTCATATTTTCTATAGAAAATTTTTTATATTTTCTATAGAAAATTTTTCATATTTTCTATAGAAAATTTTTCATATTTTCTATAGAAAATTTTTCATATTTTCTATAGAAAATTTTTCATATTTTCTATAGAAAATTTTTCATATTTTCCATAGAAAATTTTTCATATTTTCTATAGAAAATTTTTCATATTTTCTATAGAAAATTTTTCATATTTTCTATAGAAAATTTTTCATATTTTCTATAAAAAATTTTTCATATTTTCTATAGAAAATTTTTCATATTTTCTATAGAAAATTTTTCATATTTTCTATAGAAAATTTTTCATATTTTCTATAGAAAATTTTTCATATTTTCTATAGAAAATTTTTCATATTTTCTATAGAAAATTTTTCATATTTTCTATAGAAAATTTTTCATATTTTCTATAGAAAATTTTTCATATTTTCTATAGAAAATTTTTCATATTTTCTATCGAAAATTTTTCATATTTTCTATAGAAAATTTTTCATATTTTCTATAGAAAATTTTTCATATTTTCTATAGAAAATTTTTCATATTTTCTATAGAAAATTTTTCATATTTTCTATAGAAAATTTTTCATATTTTCTATAGAAAATTTTTCATATTTTCTATAGAAAATTTTTCATATTTTCTATAGAAAATTTTTCATATTTTCTATAGAAAATTTTTCATATTTTCTATAGAAAATTTTTCATGTTTTCTATAGAAAATTTTTCATATTTTCTATAGAAAATTTTTCATATTTTCTATAGAAAATTTTTCATATTTTCTATAGAAAATTTTTCATATTTTCTATCGAAAATTTTTCATATTTTCTATAGAAAATTTTTCATATTTTCTATAAAAAAATTTTTCATATTTTCTATAGAAAATTTTTCATATTTTCTATAGAAAATTTTTCATATTTTCTATAGAAAATTTTTCATATTTTCTATTGAAAATTTTTCATATTTTCTATTGAAAATTTTTCATATTTTCTATAGAAAATTTTTCATATTTTCTATAGAAAATTTGTCATATTTTCTATAGAAAATTTTTCATATATTCTATAGAAAATATTTCATATTTTCTATAGAAAATTTTTCATATTTTCTATAGAAAATTTTTCATATTTTCTATAGAAAATTTTTCATATTTTCTATAGAAAATTTTTCATATTTTCTATAGAAAATTTTTCATATTTTCTATAGAAAATTTTTCATATTTTCTATAGAAAATTTTTCATATTTTCTATAGAAAATTTTTCATATTTTCTATAGAAAATTTTTCATATTTTCTATAGAAAATTTTTTATATTTTCTACAGAAAATTTTTCATATTTTCTATAGAAAATTTTTCATATTTTCTATAGAAAATTTTTCATATTTTCTATAGAAAATTTTTCATATTTTCTATAGAAAATTTTTCATATTTTCTATAGAAAATTTTTCATATTTTCTATAGAAAATTTTTCATATTTTCTTAGAAAATTTTTCATATTTTCTTAGAAAATTTTTCATATTTTCTATAGAAAATTTTTCATATTTTCTATAGAAAATTTTTCATATTTTCTATAGAAAATTTTTCATATTTTCTATAGAAAATTTTTCATATTTTCTATAGAAAATTTTTCATATTTTCTATAGAAAATTTTTCATATTTTCTATAGAAAATTTTTCATATTTTCTATTGAAAATTTTTCATATTTTCTATAGAAAATTTTTCATATTTTCTATAGAAAATTTTTCATATTTTCTATAGAAAATTTTTCATATTTTCTATAGAAAATTTTTCATATTTTCTATAGAAAATTTTTCATATTTTCTATAGAAAATTTTTCATATTTTCTATAGAAAATTTTTCATATTTTCTATAGAAAATTTTTCATATTTTCTATAGAAAATTTTTCATATTTTCTATAGAAAATTTTTCATATTTTCTATAGAAAATTTTTCATATTTTCTATAGAAAATTTTTCATATTTTCTATAGAAAATTTTTCATATTTTCTATAGAAAATTTTTCATATTTTCTATAGAAAATTTTTCATATTTTCTATAGAAAATTTTTCATATTTTCTATAGAAAATTTTTCATATTTTCTATAGAAAATTTTTCATATTTTCTATAGAAAATTTTTCATATTTTCTATAGAAAATTTTTCATATTTTCTATAGAAAATTTTTCATATTTTCTATAGAAAATTTTTCATATTTTCTATAGAAAATTTTTCATATTTTCTATAGAAAATTTTTCATATTTTCTATAGAAAATTTTTCATATTTTCTATAGAAAATTTTTCATATTTTCTATAGAAAATTTTTCATATTTTCTATAGAAAATTTTTCATATTTTCTATAGAAAATTTTTCATATCAAAAATTTTCTATAGAAAATTGTTCATATCAAAAATTTTCTATAGAAAATTGTTCATATCAAAAATTTTCTATAGAAAATTGTTCATATCAAAAATTTTCTATAGAAAATTGTTCACATCAAACATTTTCTATAGAAAATTGTTCATATCAAACATTTTCTATAGAAAATTGTTTATATCACAAAATTTTCTACAGAAAATTGTTCATATCAAAAATTTTCTATAAAAAATTGTTCATATCAAAAATTTTCTATAGAAAATTGTTCATATCAAAAATTTTCTATAGAAAATTATTCATATAAAAAATTTTCTATAGAAAATTGTTCGTATCAAAAATTTTCTATAGAAAATTGTTCATATCAAAAATTTTCTATAGAAAATTTTTCATATCAAAAGTTTTCTATAGATAATTGTTCATATCAAAAGTTTTCTATAGAAAATTGTTCATGTGAAAAATTTTCTATAGAAAATTGTTCATATGAAAAATTTCCTATAGAAAATATGAAAAATTTTCTATCGAAAATATGAAACATTTTCTATAGAAAATATGAAAAATTTTCTATAGAAAATATGAAAAATTTTCTATAGAAAATATGAAAAATTTTCTATAGAAAATATGAACAATTTTCTATAGAAAATATGAAAAATTTTGTATAGAAAATATGAAATATTTTCTTTAGAAAATATGAAATATTTTCTATAGAAAATATAAAATATTTTGTATAGAAAATATGAAATATTTTCTATAGAAAATATGAAATATTTTCTATAGAAAATATAAAATATTTTCTATAGAAAATATGAAATATTTTCTATAGAAAATATGAAATATATCTATAGAAAATATGAAATATTTCTATAGAAAATATTTCATATTTTCTACAGAAAATATGAAATATTTTCTATAGAAAATATGAAATATTTTCTATAGAAAATATGAAATATTTTCTATAGAAAATATGAAATATTTTGTATAGAAAATATGAAATATTTTGTATAGAAAAAATAAATTATTTTGTTTAGAAAAAATGAAATATTTTGTATAGAAAAAATGAAATATTTTGTATAGAAAAAATGAAAAATTTTGTATAGAAAATATGAAAAATTGTCTATAGAAAATATAAAAAATTGTCTATAGAAAATATGAAAAATTTTCTATAGAAAATATGAAAACTTTTCTATAGATAATATGAAAACTTTTCTATAGATAATATGAAAAATTTTCTATAGAAAATATGAAAAAATTTCTATAAAAAATTTTTTATAGCAAATTTTAATTTTCTGGCCCAAAAAGGGTTAAATTTCCTTAATGACTTTTTTTGGTTATTTTTTCTTTCCTTCATCTTAGAATTAAAGATGTGGGCTCTTTGCTGTTAAACACACTTGTTGTTAATTAATAAAATCTCTACGTTTTTCCTTTTTTTTGTGTTGATGAGGATTTTTTGTTTCATTTTTTTTATTTTTGTATTTTAACTCTTTAAACGTATAATTATACAAATTAATGGCCACTCGAAAACTCTTTAACACGATACTCAGCTGTTCGAAGAAAAAATTATAATGATGCTGCCAATTTAAAGGCAATTACAGAGGGAGGGTATTCCAAATTTAAAGTAATTTTTAATTAATTTATAAACAAAGTTTATAAATAAAGTTTGGATTTTTTTGTAATGCGATTAGATGATGTTGTTTGAAAAACTAAAAGTGTTAACAAGGATAAGTTTTTGATTAATTACCTTAAGGCTTATGTTATCAGTTGATGTATAAAACTTAATAACTAAATATTTAATATAGAGGTAAATAAATTATAATTTCAAGACCAGGCAACAAAATCAGTTTTTTTTTTTGAAAAATAATTTTTAAATTTGAAATGTTTGAAGAGTTTTTATCATAACTTGAAAAGGGTTTATTCAATTTTGCTAAAGAAAACTTCATATAATTTAGAATAATATTATCTGTCCAACCTTTTCCATGTAATGAAAATTCTTGTTACCTAGTGTTATTCAAAAACCATTAAAACCTATTTTAGCACTTAATTTTACCTTTTTGAGGTTCCAGTTGGGTTTGAAACTTGAAAACACGTGAATGTTCTAAACAAAAGTTTTAAATAAAATTTACTTATGTTTGTATGTGTTTACGTATGTATATACTCGTATATTCTAAAAGTGGTGGAAAATTAAATTTGAAAATTTTAACTAGTTATTGCCAAAGTTTGTCTTAACTTTTTCTGACTTTAAGAAACTTAATTTTCTGTGCAGATATTTTGCTTGAATTTATTATTATTATTATTATTTTTGTTTTTTAGCAAAACTTTTTTGAACCCAACACGTCCTCTTTGCTTTTGTCTCTGGTTTTAAGTTTTTGTTTTTTATTTTATTTTTCCAATGCGAAATATTAAATTTATGTCTTTTCTAAATACCCAAGAACAGACCCCGGAACAACTTATGCATAAACTTTTCCTTACATTTGAGGCGTTAAGAAGTTATTGAATAACAAACCGACATGAACGTGCATGCTTCTTTGGCTCTTTATAGTTTATATTAAGTCAGTTTCAGTTTTCTTTTTCCTTGTCTGTCCCTTTATCTGTTTATAATATTTATTTGTTTGTTTGTTTGTCTGACAGTCATTCTATTTGTTTTACACTTGCCTCAGTCTACAAATAATCTGTGATATACAATTTAGTATTTACTTATAGAATATCGTTTTCATTCAATTCATAGGAAAAGTTAAACAAAACATTCAATGGAAATTATGTAAATAGATTAACTATTTCCCAAAATGGGTAGAAGAAGACTAAGAGTTGAGCTTAAAATCAGGGCACAAATAAAATTATTTTATTATTAGGGAAATTTTGACAAATATGGTAAACATTTTTGAAAATTTTCCTCTAAAAATAAAAAAATAAGAAATTTTTCAACAATTTCCTATAAAAATTAAAAAATTTTGAAAATGTTCTTATAAAAATTAGAGATTTTTGAAAAATTTCCTTTAAAAATTAGAAATTTTTAAAAACTTTCCTATAAAAATAAGTTATTTTTAAAAAATTTCCTAGAAAAATAAGAAATTTTTGAAAAATTTCGTATAAAAATAAGAAATTTTTGAAAAATTTTTAATAAAACTAAGAAGTTTTTTAAAAATTTTCAATAAAAATAAGAAATTTTTGAAATATCTTTAATAAAACTAAGAAGTTTTTAAAAAATTTTCAATAAAAATAAGAAATTTTTAAAAAATTTCCTATAAAAATAAGAAATTAAAAAAAAAATTTCCTATAAAAATAATAAATTTTTGAAAATTTTCCTATAAAAGTAAGAAATTTTTGACAAATTTCCTGTAAAAATAAGAAATTTTTGAAAAATTTTCTGTAAAAATAAGAAATGTTTCCTATTAAAGTAAGAAATTTTTAAAAAATTTCCTATAAAAATAAGAAATTCTTAAAAAATTTACTATAAAAAAAGAAATTCCTATGAAAATAAGAACTTTTTGAAAATTGTCCTATAAAAAAAGAAATTTTTGAAAAATTTCGTACAAAAATATTGAATTTTTGAAAAATTTCCTAAAAAAATAAGAAACTTTTGCCAAATTTTCTACAGAAACAAGAAGTTTTTTAAAAAGGTTCCTAGAAAAATAAGAAATTTTTGAAAAGATTTCTATAAAAATAAGAAATTTTTGAAAAATTTCCTATAAAAATAAGAAATTTTTGAAAAATTTCTTATAAATATAAGAAATTTTTAAAAAATTTTCCAACAAAAATAAGAAGTTTTTGAAAAATTTCATATAAAAATAAGAAATTTTCCTATAAAAATAAGAAATTTTTTAAAAAGATAAGATAAGAAATTTTTCAAAAATTTCTTAAAAAAATATGAAATTTTTCAAAAATTTCTTAAAAAAATAAGAAATTTTTTAAAAATTTCCTATAAAATAAGAAATTTTTGAAAAATTTCCTATAAAATAAGAAATTTTTGAAAAATTTAAAAATAAGAAATTTTTGAAAAATTTCCTATAAAAATAAGAAATTTTTGAAAAATTTCCTATAAAATAAGAAATTTTTGAAAAATTTCCTATAAAAATAAGAAATTTTTGAAAAATTTCCTATAAAAATAAGAAATTTTTGAAAAATTTCCTATAAAAATAAGAAATTTTTGAAAAATTTCCTATAAAAATAAGAAATTTTTAAAAAATTTCCTATTAAAATAAGAAATTTTTGAAAAATTTCCTATAAAAATAAGAAATTTTTGAAAAATTTCCTATAAAAATAAGAAATTTTTTAAAAATTTCCTATAAAAATAAGAAATTTTTTAAAAATTTCCTATAAAAATAAGAAATTTTCCTATAAAAATAAGACATTGTTGAAAAATTTCCTATAAAAATAAGAAATTTTTTAAAAATTTTCTATAAAAATAAGAAATTTTTGAAAAATTTTCTATAAAAATAAGAAATTTTTGAAAAATTTCCTATAAAAAAAAAGAAATTTTTGAAAAATTTCCTATAAAAATAAGAAATTTTTGAAAAATTTCCTGTAAAAATAAGAAATTTATAAAATTAAGAAAGTATTTAAAAATTTCCTAGGAAGCAGGAAATTTTTATAAAATTTCTTAGAAAAATTAGAAAATTTTGAAGAATTTTCTAAAAAGATAAGAAATTTTAAAATATTTTCCTATAAAACACGAAATTTTTGAAAAATTTTCTAATAAAATAAGAAATTTTGGAAATTTTTTTTTAGAAAAATAAAAAATTTATGAAAAATTTCCTGTAAAAATTTTTTGAAAAATTTCCTATAAAAATAAAATATTTTTTGAAAAATTTCCTATAAAAATAAAAAATTTTTGAAAAATTTCCCATAAAAATAAAAATTTTATAAAAATTTCCGATAAAAATAAGAAATTTTTGAAAAATTTGCTATAAAAATTAGAAACTTCCTATAAAAATAAGAAATTGTTCAAAAATTTCCTAAAAAAAAAGAAATTTTTAGAAAATTTTCTCTAGAAAAAAAAAATTTTAAAAAATTTAATTTTAAATAAAAAATTTTCCGTAAATTTTTCCTATAAAAATTAGAATAAAATTAAGAACAGTTTGAAAAATTTCCTTTAAAATTAAAAAATTTTTGAAAAATTTCCTATAAATATAAGAAATTTTTGAAAAATTTTCTAATTTCATAGAAAATTTTTTTGTGAATACAAAATTTTTAAAGAAATCTAAATAAGTATGTATTGATTTGGGTAGCCATTGTAGGGTACCTTCAATAATAAACTTCATGTTAAGAAATAAATTAAAAAGAAACGGTAAATATATCAGTTTCAATAATATCTTTCAGTCAACGTGATATACATATGTATATATGTATGTACGTATGTAACTATAACAGTTGCAACAAAAAAAATTAACTTTCAACTATAAAGAACAACCTAAGTCTCAAACGTTGTAAAAGGAAATGGCGCTAAAAAAATGGAAAATATGGAAAAGCTCAACTGTGTATTAGTTGCGAAAAATGAGTTGAGAATGTGTGTGCATACAAAGTATAATATAATTTGTAAACAGATGTTGTAAGCGCGAACTGCTGCTACTGCTACCGCCATAAAGTTGCACAACAATGGCGTATTAGACGTTTCAAAGCAAGAGTTGAATGTGCTAGCACATAGAGAAATGTAAATATCAATCAATAGCAAATAGAATTTGAAATTTTCTATAAAAATAAGAAATTTTTGAAAACTTTCCTATAAAAATGAGAAATTTTCAAAAACTTTCTTTTACTAATAAGAAATTTTTAAAAAATTATCTATCAAAATAAGAAACTTTTTAAAAATTTCCTATAAAAATGAGAAATTTTTGAAAAATTTCCTTTAAAAATAAGGAATATTTGAAAAATTTCCTATAAAAACAAGAAATTAAAAAAAAATTTCCAATAAAAATAAGAAGTTTTTTTTTTTAATTTTCATTAAAAATAAGAAATTTTTGAAAAATTTCATATAAAAATAAGAAATTTTTGAAAATATAAATATTTCTATGAAAATAAGAAATTTATGAAAATGTTCCTATCCAAATAAGAATCTTTTGAAAAAATTCCCATAAAAATTAGAAACTTTAGAAAAATTTTTTACAAAAACAAGAATTTTAGAAAAATTTCCTAGAAAAATAAGAATTTTTTGAAAAAATTCCTATAAAAACAAGAAATTTTTGAAAAATTTTATAAAAAAATAAGAAAATTTTGAAAAATTTCTTAGAAAAATAAAAATTTTTTGAAAAAATTCCTAGAAAACTAAGAAATATTTTTAACCTTTCCTATCAAAATAAGAATTTTTTTTAAAAATTTCCTATAAAAATAAGAAGCTTTTAAAAAATGCCCTTTTAAAATAAGAAAATTTTTAAAAATTTGCTATAAAAATAAGCAATTTTTGAAAAATTTTTAATAAAAATAAGCAATTTTTGAAAAATTCCTATAAAAGTAAGACATTTTTGAAAAATATATATAAAAATAACAAATTATTGAAAAAATTTAAAATAAAATTAAGAAATTTTTGAAAAAGTTCCTATAAAATATCAAATTTTTGAAAAAAAAAATCCTATAAAATTAAGAAATTTTTGAAAAAGTTCCTATAAAATAAGAAATTTTTTAAACATTTCAATTTTGAAAAATTTCGTACAAAAATAGGAAATTTTTAAAAAATTTCCTATAAAAAAAAGAATTTTTTAAATTTCCAATAAAAATAAGAAATTTTTAAAAAGTTTCCAATAAAAATAAAAAAATTTTTAAAAATTTCCTATAAAAATAAGAAAATTTTGAAAAAATTTCCTATAAAAATAAGCAATTTTTAAAAAATTTCCTATAAAATTAATAAATTTTTGAAAAAGTTTCCTATAAAGAAAAGAAATTTTGGAAAAAGTTCCTATAAAATAAGATATTTTTAAAAAATTTCCTTTAAAAATAAGAATTTTTTGAAAAATTTCCAATAAAAAAAGAAATTTTTGAAAAATTTTCTATAAAAATAAGAAATGTTTGAAAAATCTCCTATAAAAATAAGAAATTTTTTAGAACTTTTCTATAAATAAAAAAATTGTTTGAAAAATTTCCTATAAAATTAAGAAGTTATTGAAAAATTTCCTATTAAAATAAGAAATTTTTGAAAAATTCCTATATTAGTCGTTTTTGACCGAATATAAAACTTTCTTATTTGTTTGTTTTAAAATTTACAAAAAGTTTTTAAGTTAACAGGTCATTCTTAGTACATACATAAATATTTATTATAACTAATTTTTAATTTCTTTTCCCGACTTGTACAAAGTCACTCACAATTACTCTAGGGATTATTATTATTATTTTTACATAAATAAAAGTATTCCATAAAAATTTGAATTCATTACACGTAATTTTCAGGACCAAAAATTACAGCGACAAACTGGCTGCTAAATGGCCTATCTTTTACTTAAGATTATTTGTAAAACACTTTTTAACGGTCTTTACAAACACATAATCATTAAAATTTCATACACTTCTGAGATTTGTACATCTCGGGGGAATTCAACTGAACAATATTTAAGATTACTTCAAAAAGTCTTTGAGAAAAAAATGTGTGTATTTCAAGGTGAGTCTAATGGAAAAGTACTTATAAATTCATTACAAATTCTGATATTTGACTTTCAAAACAAACCACAAACTAAAAACTCCTTATATTAGAGGATAAACGAAACTTTACTGCAGTCCCAGTGGGGGGGAGGTATCAAAGCCAAAACTGAAACAATAGCAAAATGAATATGTTTTTTAGCAAAATGAAAATGTCAACACATGTCAAAGCAAAGCAAAACAATAATAACAACAATAATAACAACAAAACAACCCGCCTTATCCTTGCGCTTCCAAAGAACAAAGGAAACAATTTGGAGTCGGAAAAAAATGAGTAATGAGCTAAGAGTCAATGGGCAAAAACAATAGAACAATTTGCTAAATTTTACTTTGACACTAATTAGAATCTTAAAGAAAACCTAGAAAAAGCATTTTATTTCCTCAAATCATTAATCATCATAAAAAATGTTACACCACTCATCCACACACATATGCCATCAGCCATATCCTATCTGATCCATGGAAGTGCAAGTTAAAGTGAAAAAGATAAATCTCACAGAGTTGTCAAAATGTTAAATACAGAAAACTGAAAGGACACAATGAAAGGACCTTTTCTGGTGCAAATTATAAATGAGTCTGATGTCAGAGAAAATCGCAGAAAAACATTTAAATGGCAAAAATGTAGAATTTTCCTCCATTTATTGCACTGCATTAAAAGTATTTTATTGTTTTTTGTATTAATCCACTTTCCTAATGCGACAGACAGATTTAAGTTATAAATATGTATAAAATGCTTAGTGTTAGCAAAATGAATTTTAATAGACAAACGAGGAGAGTTGCAAAATTGTAACAAAAATATGGAAATTTTAACAATTGACAAAAAAACGATAATTGTAGAAAGTTTCTAAAAAATATTCTCACAAATTTTTAAATCTAATAAAAAGAGAAATTTTTGAAAAATTTCCTAGAAAAACAAGAAATTTTTGAAAAATTTCCTATAAAAATAAGAAATTTTTGAAAAGTTTCCTTTAAAAATAAGAAATTTTTGAAAAGTTTCCTTTAAAAATAAGAAATTTTTGAAAAATTTCCTATAAGAATAAAAAAATTTTGAAAAATTTTCCTATAAAAATAAGAAATTCTTGAAAAATTTCCTATAAAAATCAGAAATTTTTGAAAAATTTCCTATAAAAATCAGAAATTTTTGAAAAATTTCCCATAAAAATAAGAAATTTTTGAAAAATTTTTTATAAAAATAAGAAATTTTTCAAAAATTTCCTATAAAAATAAGAAACTTTTGAAAAATTTTCTATAAAAAGAAGAAATTTTTGAAAAATTTCCTATAAAAATAAGAAATTTTTGAAAAATTTCCTATAAAAATAAAAAAATTTTTAAAAATTTCCTATAAAAATAAGAAAATTTTTAAAAAAATTTCCTATAAAAATAAGAAATTTTTGAAGAATTTCCTTTAAAAATAAGAAATTTTTAAAAAATTTCCTATAAAAATAAGAAATTTTTGAAAAATTTCCTATAAAAATAAGAAATTTTTGAAAAGTTTCCCTTCAAAATAAGAAATTTTTGAAAAATTTCCCTTCAAAATAAGAAATTTTTGAAAAATTTCCTATTTTTTTAGGAAATTTTTCAAAAATTTCCTATTTTTTTAGGAAATTTTTCAAAAATTTCCTATTTTTTTAGGAAATTTTTCAAAAATTTCCTATTTTTTTAGGAAATTTTTCAAAAATTTCCTATTTTTATAGAAAATTTTTCAAAAATTTCTTATTTTGAAGGGAAATTTTTCAAAAATTTCTTATTTTGAAGGGAAATTTTTCAAAAATTTCTTATTTTGAAGGGAAACTTTTCAAAAATTTCTTATTTTTATAGGAAATTTTTCAAAAATTTCTTATTTTTATAGGAAATTTTTTAAAAATTTCTTATTTTTAAAGGAAATTCTTCAAAAATTTCTTATTTTTATAGGAAATTTTTTTAAAAATTTTCTTATTTTTATAGGAAATTTTTAAAAATTTTTTTATTTTTATAGGAAATTTTTCAAAAATTTCTTATTTTTATAGGAAATTTTTCAAAAATTTCTTCTTTTTATAGAAAATTTTTCAAAAGTTTCTTATTTTTATAGGAAATTTTTGAAAAATTTCTTATTTTTATAAAAAATTTTTCAAAAATTTCTTATTTTTATGGGAAATTTTTCAAAAATTTCTTATTTTTATAGGAAATTTTTCAAAAATTTCTGATTTTTATAGGAAATTTTTCAAGAATTTCTTATTTTTATAGGAAAATTTTTCAAAATTTTTTTATTCTTGTAGGAAATTTTTCAAAAATTTCTTATTTTTAAAGGAAACTTTTCAAAAATTTCTTATTTTTATAGGAAACTTTTCAAAAATTTCTTATTTTTATAGGAAATTTTTCAAAAATTTCTTATTTTTCTAGGAAATTTTTCAAAAATTTCTCTTTTTATTAGATTTAAAAATTTGTGAGAATATTTTTTAGAAAATTTCTAGAATTATTGTTTTTTGTCAATTGTTAAAATTTCCATATTTTTGTTACAATTTTGCTACTCTCCTCGTTTGTCTATTAAAATTCATTTTGCTAACACTCAGCATTTTATACATATTTATAACTTAAATCTGTCTGTCGCATTAGGAAAGTGGATTAATACAAAAAACAATAAAATACTTTTAATGGAAATTTTTGAAAAATTTCCTATAAAAATAGGAAATTTTTGAAAAATTTCCTATAAAAATAGGAAATTTTTGAAAAATTTCCTATAAAAATAAGAAATTTTTGAAAAATTCCCTATAAAAATAGGAAATTTTTGAAAAATTCCCTATAAAAATGGGAAATTTTTAAAAAATTTCCTATAAAAATAAGAAATTTTTGAAAAATTTCCTATAAAAATAAGAAATTTTTGAAAAATTTCCTATAAAAATAAGAAATTTTTGAAAAATTTCCTATAAAAATAAGAAATTTTTGAAAAATTTCCTATAAAAATAAGAAATTTTTGAAAAATTTCCTATAAAAAATAAGAAATTTTTGAAAAATTTCCTATAAAAATAAGAAATTTTTGAAAAATTTCCTATAAAAATAAGAAATTTTTGAAAATTTTCCTATAAAAATAAGAAAATTTTGAAAAATTTCCTATAAAAATAAGAAATTTTTGAAAAATTTCCTATAAAAATAAGAAATTTTTGAAAAATTTCCTATAAAAAATGAGAAATTTATAAAATTAAGAAAGTTTTTAAAAATTTCCTAGAAATCAGGAAATTTTTATAAAATTTCTTAGAAAAATTAGGAAATTTTGAAAAATTTTCTAAAAAAATAAGAAATTTCAAAATATTTTCCTATAAAACACGAAATTTTTGAAAAATTTTCTAATAAAATAAGAAATTTTGGAAAATTTTTTTTAGAAAAACAAAAAATTTATGAAAAAGTTCCTGTAAAAATTTTTTGAAAAATTTCCTATAAAAATAAATTATTTTTTGAAAAATTTCCTATAAAAATAGGAAATTTTTGAAAAATTTCCTATAAAAATAGGAAATTTTTGAAAAATTCCCTATAAAAATAGGAAATTTTTGAAAAATTCCCTATAAAAATGGGAAATTTTTAAAAAATTTCCTTTAAAAATATTCTTATTAGGAAATTTTTAAAAAATTTTTATAAAAATAAGAAATTTTTTAAAAACTTTCTATAAAAATTAGAAATTTTTGGAAAATTTCCTATAAAAAAAATTTATTGAATATTTTGAAAAGTTTCTATGTTTATTGTGACAATTTTCTATGTTAGTAGAAAATGTTTGTTTAATAAAAAATTGTCACAATTTTCTATGTTTAATAAAAAATTGTCACAATTTTCTATGTTTAATAGAAAATTGTCACAATTTTCTATGTTTAATAGAAAATTGTCACAATTTTCTATGTTTAATAGAAAATTGTCACAATTTTTATGTTTAATAGAAAATTGCGACAATTTTGTATGTTTAATAGAAAATTGTTACAATTTTCTATGTTTAATAGAAAATTGTCAGAATTTTCTATGTTTAATAAAAAATTGTCACAATTTTCTATGTTTAATAGAAAATTGTCACAATTTTCTATGTTTAATAGAAAATTGTCACAATTTTCTATGTTTAATAGAAAATTGTCACAATTTTCTATGTTTAATAGAAAATTGTCACATTTTTCTATGTTTAATAGAAAATTGTCACAATTTTCTATGTTTATTAGAAAATTGTCACAATTTTCTATGCTTATTAGAAAATTTTCACAATTTTCTATTTTTTATAGAAAATTGTCACAATTTTCTATATTTAATAGAAAATTGTCACAATTTTCTATGTTTAATAGAAAATTGTCATAATTTTCTATTTTTAATAGAAAATTGTCACAATTTTCTATGTTTAATAGAAAATTGTCACAATTTTTATGTTTAATAGAAAATTGCGACAATTTTGTATGTTTAATAGAAAATTGTCACAATTTTCTATGTTTAATAGAAAATTGTCACAATTTTTATGTTTAATAAAAAATTGTCACAATTTTCTATGTTTAATAGAAAATTGTCACAATTTTCTATGTTTAATATAAAATTGTCACAATTTTCTATGTTTAATAGAAAATTGTCACAATTTTCCATGTTTATTAGAAAATTACACAATTTTCTATTTTTTATAGAAAATTGTTACAATTTTCTATGTTTAATAAAATTGTTAAAATTTCCTATGTTTAGTAGAAAATTGTGACAATTTCCTATGTTTATAAAAAATTGTGACAATTGTTGATAGAAAACTGTGTCAGTTTTCTATGTTTATAGAAAATAAATACAATTTATTATGTTTATAGAAAATTGTGTCAATTTTCTATATTTAAAAAAATCGCTATTTTTAAAGTTAATTAAAACTGTCTAAACATCCTTCGTTTATCAGCTGAATGCTAAAAGGAAAAGTAATCTTTTTAAAATATTGTAGCCACCGCGGGATTCGAAAGCTATACAAAAGTACCACGAAGGAAAGGCAGTGAAAGCAACAAGGAAATGTCTATTACATTATACATTAGCATTAAATCTTATGATTATATTTGCATTAACTCCTTGCCTGCACCCACACATTCATATGTTTATAATATATGTATGTATGTGTAAGTGGTGTGTAATATTTAGATAAGAACATGATCATGTCTAGATACTTAATAATTAATCACTTTATTTCAAATAATAAAAAAAACATGAAAAACATGAAATAATAAACCAGAAAACTAAGTTATAACATTTCAAATAGTGTCAGCAACTATCCATCATTATATGAAATATTTATCTTATTTTGATTAACTATAAAGCAGATTCTACAGATTTTCATTTTTATATCAATCTACAAGATTTTTTTCTCTTTGATATTTTTCAAAGTATTTTTTTTTTTTTGTTGTTGGTTACTTTGACTAGTTGTAGATGTTAGTAGATACTTAAATTTGCGGCTTCTTTTATTCGTTTTATTATTTTTTTTTTTGCTTTCTTTTG
This sequence comes from Stomorhina lunata, assembly GCA_933228675.1. Classification (NCBI taxonomy): domain Eukaryota; kingdom Metazoa; phylum Arthropoda; class Insecta; order Diptera; family Rhiniidae; genus Stomorhina; species Stomorhina lunata. The sequence goes on from OW121744.1 coordinate 37,674,530, forward strand.
TATTCTGTGACATCCATTTGCAGATGCTGCCGATATTATTTGCTTTGGAGGAAAGTTGTTAAGCAAATTTTATTTCATTAAATCAGCAATATTTTTATGTAAATTTTATAATGCACATTAAATGTATTGACAGAGTCATCTGTTTCCTACTTAATCAGATAAAACAGAGAAGATTTGTGTTAAATATATTTAAATAAAAAATACATTTATATTGTTAAGTATATTTTTTAGTCAAAGGCTATTTGTTAATGTATAGAGCGGGTCATGGGTGTTTGGTTTTAAAGGATTTAAAAACAATAAATTTTTTAAAGGACTGCGGAAGAGGATACCATATGAAAATAATTGTTATAAAAAAACAAGAAAAAAGCTTTATAAAAAAATTTTCACATTTTTCTACTAAACATAGAAAATTGTCTACTAAACATAGAATATTGTCACAACTTTCTTCAAAAGATAGAAAATTGTCACAATTTTCTATAAAATATCAACAATTGTAACATTTTTCTATAAAACATAGCAACCTTTCTATGTTTTATAGAAAATTATGTAAATTTTTTACAAAACAAAGAAAATTGTCACATTTTTTTACAAAACATAGAAAATTGTCAAAATTTTCTATAAAACTTGTCACAATTTTCTATCAAACATAGAAAATTTTCACAATTTTCTATTAAACATAGAAAATTGTCACAATTTTCTATAAAACATAGAAAATTGTCACAATTTTCTATAAAACACAGAAAATTGTTACAGTTTTCAATAAAACATAGAAAATTGTCACAATTTTCTATAAAACATAGAAAATTGTCACAATTTTCTATAAAATATGGAAAATTGTCACAATTTTCTATTGCCACAATTTTCTATAAAACATAGAAAATTGTCACAATTTTCTATAAAACATAGAAAATTGTCACAATTTTCTATAAAACATAGAAAATTGTCACAATTTTCTATAAAACATAAAAAATTGTCACAATTTTCTATTAAAAATAGAAAATTGTCACAATTTTCTACTAAATATAAAAAATTGTCACTATTTTCTATAAAACATAGAAAATTGTCACAATTTTGTATAAAACATAGAAAATTGTCACAATTTTCTACAAAACATAGAAAATTGTCACAATTTTCTATTAAACATAGAAAATTGTCACAATTTTCTATAAAATATAAAAATTTTTAACAATTTGCTATAAAAAATAGAAAATTGTCACAATTTTCTATTAAACATAGAAAAATGTCATAATTTTCTATTAAACATAGAAAATTGTCATAATTTTCTATTAAACATAGAAAACTGCCACAATTTTCTATTAAACATAGAAAATTGTCACAATTTTCTATTAAACATAGAAAATTGTCACAATTTTCTATTAAACATAGAAAATTGTCACAATTTTCTAATAAACATAGAAAATTGTCACAATTTTCTATTAAACATAGAAAATTGTCACAATTTTCTATTAAACATAGAAAATTGTCACAATTTTCAATTGAACATAAAAAATTGTCACAATTTTCTATTAAACGTAGAAAATTGTCATAATTTTCTAATAAACATAGAAAATTGCCTCAATTTTCTATTAAACATAGAAAATTGTCACAGTTTTCTATTAAACATAGAAAATTGTCAAAATTTTCAATTAAACATAGAAAATTGTCACAATTTTCTATTAAATATAGAAAATTGTCACAATTTTCTATCAAACATAGAAAATTGTCATAATTTTCTATTAAACATATAAAATTGTCACAATTTTCTATTAAACGTAGAAAATTGTCACAATTTTCTATTAAAAATAGAAAATTGTCACAATTTTCTACTAAACATAGAAAATTGTCCCAATTTTTTATTAAACATAGAAAAGTGTCACAATTTTCTATTCTTCTTCTTCTTCTTCTGTTATCCTTGACTCCCAGTGGAGCACAGGGCCTCAAATTTTCTATTAAAAATATAAAATTGTCACAATTTTCTACTAAACATAGAAAATTGACACTATTTTCTACTAAACATAGAAAATTGTCACAATTTTCTACTAAACATAGAAAATTGTCACAATTTTCTACTAAATATAGAAAATTGATACTATTTTCTACTAAACATAGAAAACTGACAGTATTTTCTACAAAACATAGAAAATTGGCACCATTTTTTTTATAAAACATAAAAAGTTGTCACAGTTTTTTATAAAACATAGAAAATTGTCAGAATTTTCTATTAAACATACAAAATTTTCACAATTTTGATAAAATACAAAAATTGTCACAACTTTCTATAAAACATAGAAAATTGTTACAATTGTGTATTAAACATAGAAAATTGTCACAATTTTTTATAAAACATAGATATTGTCACAATTTTCTATTAAAAATAGAAAATTGTCACAATTTTCTACTAAACATAGAAAATTGTCGCAATTTTCTACAAAACATAGAAAATTTTACAAGTTCCTAATTAACATAGAAAATTGTTACAATTTTCTAATTACTATAGATAATTATTCTAATTTTCTACTAAACATAGAATATCACAGTTTTCTATTAAACATAGAAAGTTTTAACAATTTTCTATTGAACATAGAAAATTATCATACATTTTCTACTTCACATAGAAAATTGTCACAATTTTCTACTAAATATAAACTATTATCACAATTTCCTACAAAACACAACATTCTCTCAATTTTCTATTAAACATGGAATTTGTCACATTTTGCTCCTAAACATAGAAAATTGTCAAAATTTGTAGTTGACATAGAAAATTGTCACAATTTTCTATAAAACATAGAAAGTTGTCACTATGTTCTACTAAACATAGTAAATTGTCACAATTTGGTATAAAACATAGAAAATCGTCACAATTTCCTATTAAACATAGAAAATCGTCACAATTTTCTATAAAACATAGAAAATCGTCACAATTTTCTATTAAACATAGAAAATCGCCACAATTTTCTATTAGACATAGAAAATTGTCTAATTTTATATTAAATATGGAAAAATGTCACAATTTTCTGCTATGATTTCAACTATTCGGGTTTAAAAAGCTGTGAGCGTCTCCAGATGTTGCAGTTTTACTTGTAAACCTACACATACATATTTTTCTGGCCACTTTAAATAGTGGTATCATTTTCTCACCCAAATTTAAACATATGTATATTAATTCCAATAAAAACCGCTGCATTGATTAATTAAAAATACTTATCATGATCCCCCCACAGCATCAATTTTCCATTAAACATTTGCATACAAGTTCAATATGGTTGAAAAAAAAATCATCAAGAAAATTCTGCTGAAGTTTGCATTTAAAATTAAAACACTATTAAAACACATTTTACTTCATATATTACAGATATAAATTTGTACTTAAGTATATTAAGTTTCTGCAGGACAGACAGAGCTACACACACACTGTCACAAACCTTAATACAGATGAACGATTCGAAGCTAATGCTTACGATAATAACGTTGATAATGTTAATAATGATGACGATAATGTTAATATTGATACGAAAGAGGATGCTGATAACTGCCGATAACTAAAGCAAATTCTTATATTATGGCGAATACTTGAAGTATTTCCTTGACGAAATAAACAACAAAAAAAAAAATGAAGAAAAAACTTTAATGAACTTTATTATCGCATCACACAGAACATACACTTGAGATTATTAACACTCACGCCACTCGAGCTCTTTTATTGCTTTATAATTTCATACATTTTAACGATTATTTTCTCGTAGATATTTTCGCTTATTGAATTATATTCGTAACGCTTTAAAACGTATTATATTTTTCTTTTTTTTACTTGTATTTTTTTTCTATATATTAAATATATTTCTATCAAAATTTCTAATCAAATGAACCAACGCGTGCTAAAGACTCGTTTGAACTGAATTTTGTTGTCTGAAAACAAACGACAATTGTCCTTATCCCTCTATCGGTTTGAACTGCAGTTGTAAAGCCTTCAAATGTTGTGGAGCATGTCATCTAGCCATCGGCAACATGTTGCTAACAGTATTGGAGTAAATCTTATAAACAACATTAAAGTTAGCACATGTTTGTTATTGTAGCAAAGTGTGAGATGAAAAATATCACAGTTGCAATAGCAACATTGTTGCTAGCAAGATGTTGCTGGTGAGCACATGTTTATGTCCTAGTTATCATTGTGAGTTTAAATATGATGGAACTAAAGGTGACCGACTGCTGTTAGACTATAGTTTAATCTATAGTCGAGACTAAAGACTTATCTTTAGTTGAGACTATAGACTTTTCTATAGTCGCGACTACAACCTCATCTATAGTCGAGACTATAGACTCATCTATAGTTGTGACTATAACCTTATTTGTAGCCGAAAATATAAATTCATCTATAGCCGAAACTAAAGACTTATCCTTAGCACAGACTCTTCTGTAGTCGAAACTATAACATCATCTATAGTCGAGACTATAGACTTTTCTATAGTCGATACTATAGACTTTTCTATAGTCGAGATTATACCTTATCAACAGTTGAGACTATATATAGACTTTTTATATAGAGATTATAGAGATTATAGATATATCTATAGTCGAGAATATTGACTTTTCTATAGTCGAGACTATAGACATTTCTATAGAATAGACTATACATAGACTTTTTATTGTAGAGATTATAGATATATCTATAGTCGAGACTATTGACTTTTCTATAGCCGAGTCTTTAGACTTTTCTATAGTCGAAACTATAGACTTTTCTATAGTCGAGACTATAGACTTTTCTATAGACGAGACTATAGACTTTTCTTTAGTCGAGACTATAGACTTTTCTATAGTCGAAACTATAGACTTTTCTATAGTCGAGACTGTAGACTTATCTATAGTCGAGGCTATAGACTTTTCTATAGTCGAAACTATAGACTTTTCTATAGTCGAGACTATAGACTTTTCTATTGTTGAGACTATATACTTTTCTATAGTCGAGACTATAGACTTTTCTATAGTTGAGACTATAGACTTTTCTCTAGTCGAGACTATAGACTTTTCTACAGTCGAGACTATAGACTTTTCTAAAGTCGAAAGTGTTGACTTTTCTATAGTCGAGAGTATAGATTTTTCTATAGTCGAGACTATAGACTTTTCTATAGTCGAGACTATAGACTTTTCTATAGTCGAGACTATAGACTTTTCTATAGTCGAGACTATAGACCTTTCTATAGTTGAGATTATAGTCTTTTCTATAGTCGAGTCTATAGACTTTTCTATAGTCGAGACTATAGACTTTTCTATAGTCGAGACTATAGACTTTTCTATAGTCGAGACTATAGACTTTTCTATAGTCGAGACTATAGACTTTTCTATAGTCGAGACTATAGACTTTTCTATAGTCGAGACTATAGACTTTTCTATAGTCGATACTATAGACTTTTCTATAGTCGAGAATATAGACTTTTCTATAGTCGAGACTATAGACTTTTCTATAGTCGAGACTATAGACTTTTCTATAGTCGAGATTATGGACTTTTCTAAAGTCGAGACTATAGACTTTTCTATAGTCAAGACTATAGAATTTTCTATAGACGAGACTATAGACTTTTTTATGGTCGAGACTATAGACTTTTCTATAGTCGAGACTATAGACTTTTCTATAGTCGAGACTATAGACTTTTCTATAATATCGACTTTTCGATAGTCAATACTGTAGACTTTTCTATAGTCGAGACTATAGACTTTTCTATAGTCGAGACTATAGACTTTTCTACAGTCGAGACTATAGACTTTTCTATAGTCAAGACTATAGCTTTTTCTACAGTCGTGACTATAGACTTTTCTATAGTCGAGACTATAGACTTTTCTATAGTCGAGACTATAGACTTTTCTACAGTTGAGACTACAGACTTTTCTCTAGATGACACAATAGACTTTTCTATAGTTGAGATTATGGATTTTTCTAAAGTCGAGACTGTAGACTTGTCTATAGTCAAGACTATAGAATTTTCTATAGACGAGACTATAGACTTTTTTATAGTCGAGACTATAGACTTTTCTACAGTCGAGACTATAGACTTTTCTATAGTCGAGACTATAGACTTTTCTATAGTCGAGACTATAGACTTTTCTATAGTCGAGACTATAGACTTTTCTATAGTCGAGACTATAGGCTTTTCTCTAGATGAGACAATAGACTTTTCTATAGTCGAGATTATGGATTTTTCTAAAGTCGAGACTGTAGACTTGTCTATAGTCAAGACTATAGAATTTTCTATAGACGAGACTATAGACTTTTTTATATTCGAGACTATAGACTTTTCTATAGTCGAGACTATAGACTTTTCTATAGTCGAGACTATAAACTTTTCTATAGTCGAGACTATAGACTTTTCTATAGTCAAGACTATAGACTTTTCTATAGTCAAGACTATAGACTTTTCTATAGTCGAGACTATAGACTTTTCCATAGTCGAGACTATAGACTTTTCTATAGTCGGGACTATAGACTTTTCTATAGTCGAGACTATAGACTTTTCTATAGTCGAGACTATAGACTTTTCTATAGTCGAGACTATAGACTTTTCTACAGTCGAGACTATAGACTTTTCTACAGTGAAGACTATGGACCTTTATTTAGTAGAGGCTATAGACTTTTCTTTAGTCGAGACTATAACCTTGTGTTTAGTGGAGACTATAGACTTTTCTATAGTCGAGACTATAGACTTTTCTGTAGTCGAGACTATAGACTTTTCTATAGTCGAGACTATAGACTTTTTTTTAGTCGAGACTACAGACTTTGTTAAAGTCGAGACTAAAGAATTTTCTATAGTCGAGACTAAATACTTTCTATAGTCGAGACTATACACTTTTCTATAGTCGAGACTATAGACTCATCTATAGCCGAGACTCAAGTGGACTTAAATTTATCATTAAACTGTAGTTGGTCCCATTAAGTTGAAAGTTTAGCAAATTTCGCTTGAAGTTGACACGCGCTGTTCTAACCATATGATGGTCTCCTGTTGACATTATGAACTAACCTACATTCTTTAAAAAAAGTTTCTATGAATTGAGGAGGAATGTTTCCTCTTAGGGTAGGGGGTTTAATTGTTTGTTTAGGCTTGAAGCTAGTAAAATCTCTCCAGTTAGAGTTGCCAAGCTTTTTTGCAGATAAAGACAAAGGAAGCTTTTGTTTAGCCTCAAAAGAGTTAAGGCCATTTTTTTCAACCTTTAATAATGAAATTTATATGAAAGACATTTAACAAGCTGTAAGCGGGAGACTGAGTGTGTGAAAATATTTGCAATTTCTGTTAATGGCAGCAGCAACTGATAATAACAATAAACCCCAAAAAAACAGCGGCAACTACGACAATTAACAATAATGGCAGGAATACAGTTAACAGGACTTGGCCAACAGGAAGACAACAACAAAAACAAGAAAAATAACATTAGTTTAGGATCTGATAGCAGCAACAGCGGCAACAACAAAAAAAAGAAGAGAATTGAAGATGAAAACAAATGGCATTGAGCACGTTTGGACATAAAAATAACATCAAGTTAAAAAGGACAATGAAAGAACCGGAAGTATAAAAAACCCCTCAAGGAATATGTTTTTAGGTAAAGTGGAAGAGAGAGTCCATGTGGCAAATGTTTGGTAATCATGGTCCTTTTGTAGTCGCAGTCGTCATCATCATCATCATCACTATCAGAAGAAGCAACAATAGCAACAGTAGTAGGACATAAACAACTGAAATGGACAACAACTGCGATTAAAATAAACAAATGGACAATAGCAGCAGAGACAGTGGCAGCAGCACCAACTTTTTGCTAATGCGATTTTGTTTGTTGCCAACAAATACAATTGACACCAACAAAACACTCGCATTTCACACTCCAACGCAGTGCTCATTTGACAAACATGTGGGATAGTAGAGTTGGTCAAAACCGAACGTAATGTATGCTATACAATAGACTACTAGTTAATTGATTGATAATATTATAATATAAGAATTTTATTAGAAATAAGAGTTAATGTAGACCAATGATGGCCAAATGGAGATGGTTTTTAAGTGAGACTGCTCAATGTTGTATTAGTGTTATATATTGTTATTGTTAGTTGAGTATGTATTTTTGTTTGTGTTTTCTTGAGAACGAGTAAAGAATGTTTTCTTCTTTATGTAGATTCTTGGTAATATGTATATGTGTAGTTTCGACTATAGAATGATTTATAGTCTCGTCTATAAATTAATCTATCGTATCAGCTATAGACTGGAGAGACTGGAGACTTCAGACTTATCTATAGTCAAGACTATAAACTTATTTGTAGTCGAGACTGCAGCTTCATCTATGTATAGTTGAGGCTATAGGCTCATCGGTAGACGAGACTATAAACTTATCAATAGACGAAACTATAGATTCATCTATAATCAAGACATAGACTCATCAACAGTCGAGACTAGAGACTCATCTTTAGTCGAGACTGTAGACTAGTTTATAGTCGTGGCTATAGACTCATTTAAAGTAGAGACTATAGACTCATCTCGTCAGTCGAGACTATAAACTCATTTATAGTCGAGACTATAACCTCATCTATGTATAGTAGAGGCTATAGACTCATCAGTAGTCGAGACTATAGATTTATCAATAGACGAGACTATAGATTTATCTATAATCAAGACTCATCAACAGTCGAGACTATAGACTCATCTATAGCCGAGATTATAACATCATCTATAGTCAGAACTATACACTCATCTATAATCGGAACTTAAGACTTATCTACACTCGAGACTATAAACTTAGATAGTTGAGACTATAGAGTCATCTTTTATCGAGACTATAGATTCATCTATAATCGAGACTACAGACTTATCAATAGTCGATATTTAAGAATTATCTACAGTCGAGACTAAATGCTAATATATCAGGGACCTAAAATAACTGTTATTTTTGAATTTTTGATTAAAATAAGCAACCGCAAGGAAATGTCGGAGAATAAAACTAAGTATACAATTTTGAAGGTCTTGGACCAAATTTTCATAAAATGCGATCATTTTTAAAAATCTGATTTTTATTTTTTAGAAAAAATATAACAGTTATTTTTTGATTTTTATTTTTTTTTTGAGCAAAAATAACAGTTATTTTTAACTTTTATTTTTTCGAGCAAAAATAACAGTTATTTTTAACTTTTATTTTTTCGAGCAAAAATAACAGTTATTTTTAACTTTTATTATTTCGATCATGAATAAAAGTTACTTTTTAACTTTTATTTTTTCGAGCAGAAGTAAAAGTTATTTTTGTGTTTTCTACCCTAATTATGATTGCGAAACTCAACTTCATTAATTTTTGAACATATGCAAATTATTTTCACTGAAAAATTATCTTTGTTTGACAAAAATTTTCAATAAATTTTTCATGAATTTAAACAAAAATAACTTTTATTTCTGCTCGAAAAAATAAAAGTCAAAAAATAACTTTTATTCCTGCTCGAAATAATAAAAGTCAAAAATAACTGTTATTTTTGCTAGAAAAAATAAAAGTTAAAAAATAACTTTTATTTTTGCTTGAAAAAATAAATGTCAAAAATAACTGTTATTTTTTATCGAAAAAATAAATGTCAAAAAATAACTTTTATTTCTGCTCGAAAAAATAAAAGTCAAAAAATAACTTTTATTTTCTGACTTTTACGATAAAAGTTATAACAGTTACGGTCCCTGTAATATATTATATATTAGCATTTAGTCTATATGTATTAGGGTGACAATTTTTTGTATAAAGGAAAATGATTTTTCGAATTTTTTAACTTTTTCTACGGAATATTGTGACACTATGTCTAAAAGTTTAGAACTGAAAATTTGAGCCAAATCGGACAACGTTCTATAGGCGCACATCGAGTCCAAAGTTTAAGAGCCCATTTTTGCGGGGAAAAATGGGTTGTATTTTTTTTGTTTTTGCGAAATTGAGACCAAAAATAAATAATTTTTACAAAAAAATAAAGGAGAACTAACACAGCTTTATTTAAAATCATGAAAGACGAAAATCCATCAGGTATTTTAAAAGTTATTGCAGTTTTCCGCCGAAAATTCATGTTCTTGAAAAAGCGCCTAAGGATATGCACCAAAAATTATATGTTGTAAATAAAGAAATTCCAAAGTTAGACATGATTTATCATTTAATGGCTTGTTACTAGTAAATAGTTTAGTCTTGTTAAAATAAATTTACTGAGTTTTTTTCATGTTGGAAAATGGTACATTTTTCTCAAGTCGGTTTCAAAAATCATTTTTTAATTTTTTGAAAATTTTGTTCAATAAATATTACAAATTTATAATTTTCTCTCCAGTGTGTTAAAACAGACAAATGGGAAAATAAAACCCCAAAAAATTAGGTCGATATCTTGAACCGTTTCGCAGTACCTGCGATTTGAAAGAATTTCGCGAAAATGTAAATTTTTGGGCCAAATTCGAGTAAATGCTCGGTAAATTTTACTTGTATTCAATTTTAACAAAAAAGATAATTAATATTATTGCTTCGTTTACCTATGCTAAAGGGGTTTTTTTAATATTGGACGAGACTAACCCTTTCTTCACCGCGGTCTAATTATTTTCATGTTTTTTTATTAAAATTTGCCAATTATTACTTAATATTCCGTAATCTCGCTATGAAAATTTTCAGAAAATCCAAATTTTGACATTTGACCACGGTGAAGAAAGGGTTAATTTCGTCCAATATTAAAAAACCTTTTAGCAGAGGTTTTCCATAAACAATAAGCAATAATATTATTATTATCTACTCGAATTTGGCCCCAAAATTTTTATTTTTCGCGAAATTCTTCAATTTTAAATCGCAGGTACGGCGGTAAAGATACCGACCTATATTTTTTGAGTTTTATTCTCCCATTTGTCTAAATTCTAAATTTGTAATATTTGTTTAACAAAATTTTCGAAAAATTAAAAAATGATTTTTGAAACCGACCTGAGAAAAATGTATCATTTTCCAACATCAAAAAACTAAGTAAATTCGATTATATTTAAGCAAAACTGAACTTTTCAAAACTAACGAGTCATTTAATGATAAATTATGTCTAACTTTGAAATTTCATTATTTACAACATCAAATTTTTGGTGCATATCCTTAGGCGCGTTTTCAGGGATATAAAGTTTCAGGGGGAAAATGGAATAACTCCAAAACTACTTCATGGATTTTTATTTTTGACTACTTGAAATAAAGCTGTGTTAGTTTTCTTTAATATTCCATTATTTTTTTTTTGTAAAAATTATTTATTTGTGGTTGAATTTTCTCAAAAATAAAACATAACCCATTTTCACCATACAAAAGGGCTCTTAAACTTTGGACCCGATGCGCACCCATAGAACATTGTCCGATTTATTTCAAATTTTCAGAACTAAGCTTTTAGACCTACTGTCATTATATTCCGTTGTAAAAGTTATGAAATTCGAAAAAAAAAAATATTTTCTTTCATACAAAAAATTGTCGCCCTAATGTATATAGTTAGGACCATAGAGTGTTTTAAAGTCGGAACTATAGATGTTTATACAGTTTCGACTATAGATCGATCTATAGTCTCAATTATATATTGGATTACTTTCGTGGCTTAAGATTGATTTTAAGTCTCGACTATAGAATGAGCTATAGCCTTGACTATATATTGATATATAGTCTCTGCTATAAACTGATCTACAGTCACGACCATTAATTGATCTATGGTTTGCATTCTTGATAAAGATTGATCTCAAATATGGATTACATTGTAATACTTGGGCAACTATGCTTCACTGGGAGTTAAGGATGACAGAAGAAGAAGAAGACTTGGGCAGCATTACAAACTTGAACATTACATTATACCCTATATCTTATTTATACTGATATAGGGTACCATAAAAAAAACTGAAGAAAAAAGTAAAACTAAGAGAAGAGGTAAAGAAATATTTAAATACATAAAAACTTTATTTATTTCTTCTATTTCCATATTCTTTAGTTTTGTTTTCCAAAGGAAACAGATGTATAATTTTGTGTGGAGGTTGATGAAAAGCAAAGAGCATGAATGAACGAATGGAATGACAGTTGGAGAATACATATATTCAAATATGACACTTGAGTTTTCAACTGACATTAAGGTCAAACGAGGGAGCAAACAAACTGAAGTTTTTATGCAAAAAATAGTTAAAGAAAAATAAAATAAAGCAGCTGTTAAATTCATAAATGAAGTAATAGCCCATTTGACGATTGATATCTCAAATGAGAAATGGACAATATTTTGAGTTTAAAAATTAAAATTTTCTTAGGGGAAGTATTAAGATGCATTTTCTTAATATTAAGTAACATTAAATCCAAAGAAATGGACAAAATTATGACTACAAAAATCTATTCTATTTTATTACATAACCATAAAACTATGTAAATTTTAAATAACATAGAATAGCTACATTCAAATATGAACCGATTCACATACACATTTTGTTATAACAGTTGATATTTATATCTCTTTAACCATCAGAAAGCATTTAAGTGTTTTCTGGGTTTTTATATCTGTGGCTTGGTGCTAAAAGGGCCAATGTCGAAAACATAGTATTGAGGAAATTTAATTTAAAGTTTTTATTTTCCATATAAATTCATAGTTACATTGCCCAGAAAACTCCTTTTAAATCTAATCTGAGTTAAGTTAGAGATTAGCTATTGGAGCCAAATAAAAGATTGTAAAGAAAGGAATCTAAAGCAATAATTAACTCAAAAAAGAAAAAAATGAACATTGGCCCTTTTAGCACCAAGCTACAGATGTAAGAGCTATTTATAAAAAAGATATTATACATACCACAGCCGACGTTCATATGTACTCGTCTATAATTCTTCATAATGAATTTGATCTTCTTATACCTGAAATGTGTGAGCATTTAAGCGTGTACTATTTTTTCTTCATTGTAAGGGTTTGTACATGCTTTCGCTGACCTAGACATGTCAATAGGGAAACATTTTCCAATGATTACTATTCATATTAAAAATTTTCCCACATACTTAATTCAAATATGCAGGTTTTGCATAGATATAGTCAACATCAATTGCTATTTATAGAACTTTATGATAGACAGCCGAGAGTTTTGAGCCATTTAATAGATACATTTGCAAATATGAAAGAAAATAGGAAATGCACAAAATATTTACCTATGAATGTATGTATGCAGGAGTTTATAAACATGATTTTGACCCATTAGTTCTTAAGGAATGTAATGTTTTCAAAGCTTTGGAGAATAGAATGATCTACAGTCGAGGCTACAGAAATTAGCTATCGTTGAGACTATCTACAGTAGAGACAATACAACGATCGAGATTATAGAACGATCTATAAATGAGACAATAGAACGATCTATAGTCGAGAGTATAGAACGATCTATAGTCGAGACTATAAAACGATCTATAGTCGAGACTATAGATTGATCTATAGTCGGGACTAGAGAACCATTTATAGTCAAAACTATAGAATGATCTATTTATATACGAGACTAAAGGACGATCTAAAGTCGAGCCTATATAATGATCTATAGTGGGGACTAAGAAAGATCTCTAGTGGGGACTATTGAAAAATCTAAAGTCGGGACTAAAGCAAGACTATAAAACAATCTATAGTCGACAATATAGAACAGTCTATAGTCGAGACTATAGAATGATCTATAGTCAAGATTAGAGAACGATCTATAGTCGAGCCTATAGAACGATCTATAGTCGGGACTATAGAATGATCTATAGTGAGTACTATAGAAAGATCTATAGTCGGGACTATAAAAAGACTATAAAACGATCTATATTCGAGACTATAGAACGATCTATACTAGAGACTATAGAGTGATCTTTAGTCGGGACTAGTCTTGACTATAGTCAAGACTATAGAACAGTCTATAGATGAGACTAAAGAACGATCTACAGTCGGGATTAAAGAACCATCTATAGTTGGGAATAAAGAAAAATCTATAGTCGGGACTATAGAAAGATATATAATCGGGACTAATCTATAGTCGGGAGTATAGAAAGATCTATAGTAAGAACTTTTAAAAGATCTATAGTTGGGACTATGAAAGGATATGTAATTGGGTAAATAGAAAGATCTTTAGTAGTTACTACAGAAAGATTTATAATCGGATGTATATAAAGATCTATAGTAGGGACTATAGAAAGATCTATAGTCGGGACTATAGAAAGATCAATAGTCGTGACTATAGGAAGATCTATAGTCGGGACTATAGAAAAATCGATTGTCGGGACTATAGAAAGATCTATTGTTGGGACTATAGAAAGACCTATAGTCGTGACTATAGAAAAATGTATAGTCGTAACTATAGAAAGATCTATAGTTGGGACTTTAGAAAGATTAATAGTCGGGACTATAAAAAGATCTATAGTCGGGACTATAGAAAGATCTATAGTCGGACTATGGAAAGATTTATAGTGAGAACTATAGAAAGATCTAAAATCAGGATTATACAGAGATCTATAGTCGGGACTATAGAAAAATCTATAGTCGGAACTATACGAAGATCTATAGTAGGGACAATAGAAAGATCTACAGTCAGGAGTACAGAAATAAATATAGCCTGGGAATAGAAAGATCTATAGTCGGGAGAATAGAAAGATGTATAGTCGGACTATTGAAAGATCTGTAGTCGGGACTATAGAAAGATCTATAGTCGGGACTATAGAATGATTTATACTCGGGACTATAGAAAGATCTATACTCGGGACTATAGAAAGATCTATACTCGGCACTATAGAAAGATCAATACTCGGGACTATAGAAAGATCTATATTCGGGACTATAGAAAGATCTATAGTCGGTACTATAGAAAGATCTATAGTCGGGACTATAGAAAGATCTATAGTCGGGGCTATAGAAAGATCTATAGTCAGGACTATAGAAAGATCTATAGTCGTTACTATAGAAAGATCATTAGTCGGGACTATAGAAAGGTCTATAGTCGGGACTATAGCAATATCTATAGTCTGGACTATAGAAAGATCTATAGTCGTGACTATAGAAATATCTATAGTCGGGACTATAGAAAAATCTATAGTCTGGATTATAGAAAGATCTATAGTCGGGACTATAGAAAGATCTATATCCGGGCTATAGAAATTTCTATAGTCAGGACTATGGAAAGATCTATAGTAGGGACTATAGAAAGATCTATAGTCGGAACTATAGAAAGATCTATAATCAGGGCTATAGAAAGATCTATATTCGAGACCACAGAACGATGTATAGTCGAGACTATAGAATGACCTATAGTTGAAACTATCGAACGATCCATGGTCGAGACTAAAGAACGATCTATAGTTGGGACTAAAGAAAAATCTAAAGTAGAGACTATAGAAAGATCTATGTCGGGACTATAGAAAGGTCTATTGTTGGGACTATAGAAAGATCTATTGTTGGGACTATAGAAATATCTACAGTGCGGACTATAGGCAGATCTATAGTTGGGACTATAGAAAGATCTATAGTCGGGACTATAGAAAGATCTATAGCCGGGACTATAGAAAGATCTATAGTTGGGAC
This sequence comes from Stomorhina lunata, assembly GCA_933228675.1. NCBI lineage: Eukaryota > Metazoa > Arthropoda > Insecta > Diptera > Rhiniidae > Stomorhina > Stomorhina lunata. The sequence goes on from OW121744.1 coordinate 37,690,062, forward strand.
TATAGAAAGACCTATAGTCGTGACTATAGAAAAATGTATAGTCGTAACTATAGAAAGATCTATAGTTGGGACTTTAGAAAGATTAATAGTCGGGACTATAAAAAGATCTATTGTCGGGACTATAGAAAGATCTATAGTCGGGACTATAGAAAAATCTATTGTCGGAACTATAGAAAGATCTATTGTTGGGACTATAAAAAGACCTATAGTCGTGACTATAGAAAAATGTATAGTCGTAACTATAGAAAGATTTATAGTTGGGACTTTAGAAAGATTTATAGCCGGGACTATAAAAAGATCTAGAGTCGGGACTATAGAAAGATCTATAGTCGGGACTATAGAAAGATCTATAGTCGGGACAATAGAAAGATCTATAGTCGGGACTATAGAAACATCTATAGGCGGGACTATAGAAAGATCTATAGGCGGGACTATAGGAAGATCTATAGTCGGGACTATAGAAAGATCTATTGTCGGGACTATAGAAAGATTTTTAGTCGGAACTATAGGAAGATCTTTAGTCGAAACTATAGAAAGATCTATAGTCTGGACTATAGAAATATCTTTAGTCAGGACTATAGTAAGAATTATAATCGGGACTATAGAAAGATATATAATCTGGACTATAGAAAGATCTATATTTGGGACTATAGAAAAATCTATAGTCGGGACTATAGAAAGATCTATAGTCAGGACTATAGAAAGATCTACAGTCGGGACTATAGAAAAATCTATTGTCGGGACTATAGAAAGATCTATTGTTGGGACTATAGAAAGACCTATAGTCGTGACTATAGAAAAATGTATAGTCGTAACTATAGAAAGATTTATAGTTGGGACTTTAGAAAGATTTATAGTCGGGACTATAAAAAGATCTAGAGTCGGGACTATAGAAAGATCTATAGTCGGGACTATAGAAAGATCTATAGTCGGGACAATAGAAAGATCTATAGTCGGGACTATAGAAACATCTATAGGCGGGACTATAGAAAGATCTATAGGCGGGACTATAGAAAGATCTATAGTCGGGACTATAGAAAGATCTATTGTCGGGACTATAGAAAGATTTATAGTCGGAACTATAGGAAGATCTTTAGTCGAAACTATAGAAAGATCTATAGTCTGGACTATAGAAATATCTTTAGTCAGGACTATAGTAAGAATTATAATCGGGACTATAGAAAGATATATAATCTGGACTATAGAAAAATCTATAGTAGGGACTATAGAAAGATCTATAGTCGGGACTATAGAAAGATCTGTAGTCGGGACTATAGAAAGATCAACAGTCGGGACTACAGAAAGATCTATATTCAGGACTCTAGAAAGGTCTATAGTCGGGCATATAGAAATATCTATAGTCGGGACTATACAAATATCTATTATCGGCACGATAAAATAATCTTTAGTCGTTACATGGCAACCAAACTGCAGAGCTATTAAGGCATATTATTGGCTCGATGCTTATGAATTTTTCAAATTCCCCTATATCCGTTCCAGCTGCACACCGCACAACTACCTTCAAAGGAAGCAAAGGAAAAAGTAAAATCGACAACAAAAAATTACAGTTTCATTACCTCATACAATGGAGCAAAGTTAAACTGTTCGAAATCCCGTCTTTGTTGTTTCCATAGCAATATAAGTTTGCATTTAAATACTGTTGCATACAGTTCTGCGCCATTGAGTTTTAAATGTGCTACAACCTGATGTAGCATGTTAAAAGTGTGCAAATGTTATGTATGTACAAAGTTGCAACTTGTTTGTTTGCAAAATTAATTTGAACTGTGATATTAAATATTTTGGTCTTTAGCCAACAAAGTGGGGTAAGTGTTGCTTTAGAAACATACTTACTTATTTTTAATAAATTTTTGAAGAAATATATAACTAAAATCAACAGTTTTATTCTGTTCTTATACATATATTTTAAAATTTTAAAATATTACATGGCTCATTTTGCAGGCCATTTATTAGTTTTTAGACACGGAAATGTATTTTTCAATATATGAATGATAACGAACTTTTATTCAAGAATGCAAATTTATATGTACATATGTATAATATTTAAATAAGTACACAAGTGTGCTAATGTATGCACAAGGATATGTGTATAATTTGTTAGGTAAATATGCACAGAAAAAAAAAATCAATTTAAAATCAACTGAAAAAATATTAAAAATCTATGATATTCTTTTTCGAAAGCAATATTGAAACAATAAAAATAAAAACAACGAATATTACTTATATTAAAATATGAATATTTTTAAATTACTAAGAAATTTCATGTTATTTTCATGAAATAACCCCTTAAATTCATAAACGAAAAATATTTCTATGACAAGCTTATAATTCAAATTTTCCATACAAAATTCCTACTTTAAGACTTTGCTATTTTAATAATTCGTTTTTAAATTAGGGGGCAGTTCTTTTGATTTAGCTTTTATAGTAATTTTGAGATTAGCAGGATTTCTAGTTTTAAAAATATTTAAAAATTTTGTTTAATTTCAATAAAAACTTAATCTGTACAGAGTTAAATTTATAACAAAATTAATTGAACTAAAGAATTTTCTCAGTGTATTATTATGAGCTAGCATATAGACATTTTTACCAAGATTTCATCAAAAAACCTACAAGTCTTATAAGACTTTTTTATTACCTTATAAATGTTAGTAAATTAGTAAAACTGGGTTAATTCCCAACTAATACTATTCAACAAGATTTTTGAAGTTGATATTTCAGTGAATAGGGGTATACGAGAGCTGCTTCCAAAGAGGGTCTAATTACTACTGTCTGTCTGCCTGTCTGTCTGTCTGTCTGTCTGTCTGTCTGTCTGTCTGTCTGTCTGTCTGTCTGTCTGTCTGTCTGTCTGTCTGTCTGTCTGTCTGTCTGTCTGTCTGTCTGTCTGTCTGTCTGTCTGTCTGTCTGTCTGTCTATCTGTCTATTTGTCTGTCTGTCTGTCTATCTGTCTATATGTCTGTCTGTCTGTCTGTCTGTCTGTCTGTCTGTCTGTCTGTCTGTCTGTCTGTCTGTCTGTCTGTCTGTCTGTCTGTCTGTCTGTCTGTCTGTCTGTCTGTCTGTCTGTTTGTCTGTCTGTCTGTCTGTCTGTCTGTCTGTCTGTCTCTCTGTCTGTCTGTTTGTTTGTCTGTTTGTCTGTCATCCCCTTTTTATACCCACCATCAAAAAGAATGGGGGGTATATTGAGGTTGTCATTCCGTTTGTAATTTCCTTAATATTGGCTCAAAAACGAAAAACGATATATATTCTGAATCCTTGTGAAATTCAAAGACGATTGAGCGATGTCCCTCTGTCTGTCTGTTAAAATTACGATAACGCCTAAACGAAAGGAGCTAGCTCACTGAAACTTAGTAAAAATATTCTTCATCTCTGAGAAGATTTTGGTATTGAAATTGGGCAAAATCGGTTCACATTTGACCATAGCTCCCGTATAACCTCGTCTAGGCTAATCGCTTATTTGTTAATTAATGACAAATTATAGCAGCTATGATGATACAATTTTGTATATAAAAGTTATTTATAAGCCCTAGGCAGCGTGTAAAATTTCATCAAAATCGGTTCACGAAAACAGCCTAAATTTCACCTAAAATAAACCTAAATGCCAATAAATCTACAAGTATAACAGATATAACCACTAAATTTGGCCTTATGTCTTATGTCAATGCCAGCCTGTGTGCAAAATTTTGTCGCAATCGGTCACCATTTGACCTAGCTCCCATATAAAAAACTTACGAAAACACAAAAATTTAAAAAGAAAAGGGGATTTAAGTCCGTCAGATAAAATCGTGATAGCTCCTTTACTACAAAAGCTAGTAAGACTAAACTAAGCACAAGGAAGTCTTATGTCAATGTCAGCCAGTGTGCAAAATTTTGTCATAATCGGTCACCATTTCACCATAGCTCCCATATAAAAAACTTATGGAAACACAAAAATACATAAAGAATAGGTTGTTTATGTCCGTCAGATAAAAGCACGATAGCGCCTTAACGAAAAGAGCTAGAGGGACAAAATTTTACAAAAGTATTTTGGATATCTTGAAAAAGATGTGTGTTGAAAACGGACAAAATCGGTATAAATTTAGTTAGAGCTCCCATATAACCCCGCCCCGCGAAACACATTAATGCTGATAAATTGAATACAATTGTAATAGCTATGATGATTATATTTAAAATAGGGAAGTTTTATGCAATTTTTGATCAGTTTATCAAATTTTATAGGAATCTGTCCATATTTGACTTTAGTTTTCATATAAAAAACACTCACGGAAATCAAAAATTTTAGCAAACTCCAGTTAAAAGCTATTAAATTAGAAACTATGATAGCTATGGCCACTTAATTTTGCAAGAATAAGCTCTATATATATATACCAGCCAGTGTATAATTTTGTTACAATCGGTTAATATTTGGCTATAATTCTTATATATATAATATCCTCTTTTTATATCTACAATCAAAAAGATTTGGAGGTACATTCATTATATTAAGATTGCACCTATGAAATTAGATAGGCATCAATCAATGTTCAGTCCACACTTTACATATGATGAATGCATTAGGAACTCCTAACGAAATATATGGACCTTCCGTATTACTATTAACGTATTTTGCCTAACTACATATTAAGTACAACGAAAAGTATTTAACAACTTATTAATGTAAAACTATACCCGGTTATGAGGCCAAATTTTGATCAAAGTAAGTACTGGGGAAACCACTAAAACATTTTTAAATGTTGAACTATAAAGCTACGGCAACCGAATTTGGTCCAAAGGTTTTACCAACAATACCAATTAGCTTAGCGATTTTTTCAGTTTTGGTCCAGATTTTGAATTAGCTGCACCCTGTTTCTGAATTTAACACAACTTGATGGTGGGTATATAAGATTCGGCAAAGCCGAATATAACACTCTTACTTATTTTATATTCATTACATACAATATTGGTCTCAGAATGCTTTTTACAAATAAATTTGTGAAATTCGTAACATTTATTTGCATATTTGGTGCTGTTAGAACGACTTGTGGAACTTCAGCAGAGTTTAGATGTTACGGCCTGATCATCCACTGCCACACATTCGCCAAAATTAAACATTTTTCGTAGATTCGTTTATCTAACGGCTCAAAAAATATCTTACGGGAAATTGTTGTTGTCCGACACTGGGGCTGGAACCCAGGCAGAATATGGTATCTTATCTTATATTCTTAAACGAGCAATAATTGTATATATATATAGAATGGCTATCTCGAAAACGGCTCTAACGGTTTTGATAAAATTTGGACAGTGGGTATCTTTTTTGATGTATAGGTCGAAGAAGAACGTACTTTTGGAACCTTTGCCTCTAAGAGGGTAAAAACGGGTAAAAAGGGCAAAAAATCGAAAACGCTATATCTCCTAAAGTAATAGGTATAGAATTATTTTTTTGAAACTGTGTTCGATAGGGGGTAAAAAAGGATGAAAAAAGTTTTTTTGGTACCTTTTTAACCCACTCTTATATCTTAAACTAAAGAATATAGAAAGAAACTTTGTACTGCAATCAATAGATGTGAAAGAAACATTAAACATGTATTTGGTACTTTTTTGATTTTGGGGCCAAAACGGGTAAAAAAGGGATAAAATGATAACTTAATATCTCAAAAAGTAATATGAATAGGAACATTATGTTAACTGCGTTTTAATAAAATGTACCGAATTCAATTGGTACCAAAGAAGTACCAAATATGCATATGGAACTTTTTGAAATTAGGGGATAAAAAAAGGGAAAAAATTAGTAATGTTATACCTTTAAAACAAATGAATGTTTGTCTGTATGTATGTTCTTTATAGAATAGTAAACTGTGAATTCGATCATGTTATGTTCTTTAGCGAAGATGTTGCGGATGAGAAGGCAAAAGTTTTTAAGTTGATAAGACTAATTTCCTACAGATGGCGCCACTGAAAATAACTAAAAATTAATTAAATCGTAAACTGTACATTTGATCATGCTATGATCTTTAGCAAAGTTGTAGCGCATAAGCCGGCGAAGGCTTTTTAGTTGGTATGAATAATTTCCGACAGATGGCGTTACTGAAACTTACTCAAAATCAATTTAATCGTAAGCGGTACATTTAATCATGCTACAATCTTAGGCAAAGTTGTTGCACATGAGCCGACGAAGGTTTCTTAGTTGGTAAAAAGAAATTTCGACAGGTGGCGCCACTATGTTTTTTTTTTTAGCAAAGTTGTATGGTGGTATGACCAATTTCCAAAATTATTAAAATGTGTTAAACTGTAAACTAAGCAAACTATGTGTTTGTCGGACAAAATATATAAAATAATTCAAAATTAACTGAATATTTGTACAATGTATTTCCTATAAATTTATTTTAGTACTTTATAAAATAAAATGTATAAAAAAATTTGCCTCAAAATGCTTCTCATAAAGCTCCTAGCAAGGCTCGGTCAACCAGGTACTGCTTAGTAGTCGACAAAAAATGTTGGATTCAATTTTGTTATAATTTCTCTTCTGATCAATAGTATAATCAGAAGATAACCCAAGAATTAACAAATTTACATTGGAAACGTTAGAGTTTATCTAAGAAGCCATTTTCCCCAAAACCCCAATTTTTCATTAGAAGAACAGAAGGATAAACTGACATAAGTAAGGAGTAACTTTAGTAATAAGTAATAAGGAATAACTTTAAGTCCTTCGCTATACTTTAAGGTGACTGCCAGTCAAATATACTTCCCACATAAGTGTAGGGTATAATAAATTTAAAAATCTAGCCTCCATAGACAAAAGTGTAATCAACAGACATGACATTATCGCCGTCGTCATACAAACTGTCATTTAATTTTAATGTCTACGTATTCATTCATTAGTAAATACACACTCCTATAACAACACACACACATATACCAACATATACACTTAAAAGTCCTTCTTATGAAAACAAGCTCTCAAATATTTACAAAATTACTCCCAGAAATTCTAAACATTCCATTGAGATCAAATTAAAAACGACGACGAGCACAGACAGATACAAAAACCAAATAGGACTAAAAGCTGAAAAAATTCAAACTAAAACGAAAGGAGTAAAAGAGTCTTTTGGTATTTGTGAGTGTTAGTTAGTGTTCGCTTCGGGAACAAGGCTACAAAAATTCTACAAATAATCATAAATTCTATGAAACGAATGTCTGAACATGTACTCGTATGTATGTGTGTGTTTGCCAGGATTTAAGAGAATTTAAAATGAATTTGAGTGTGTATAGGTATGCACCCATGTTAATAGGAAGTTGTTGCCATTTTTAAAAATTCTTTACTTCCTTTTGAGATATGACGGCCTGGTTGTATGCAATAGCTTTATTCCCACATGTCAAGGCAATGTTACTCAAAAGAATTCCACAACTATTATTTATTATTACTTTTTTTTTGTTATTCCAACTCAGATAGACATTTTATTTTTCTATATTGGGTAGTTTCATTACTGTACCGGAAATGAATAAGTCTTTGTCGAAGTTATGACTTTACGTCTAAAGTCAGTCATTGAAAGGCATATTAGGGGTATATAAAGCGAAAGCTGCTATCAACAGCTAACAAGGGAAAATTATAATCTAAATAAATTTGTTAAAAGGATAACTCCACAAGAATAAATATATGCGATAATTGAGTTAAGGCGTTTGGTGCATTACAGAAGCAAAGGCGCTTAAATAAGTTTAGACCGTTTTAAAAAATTCTGTTATTTTTATCAATGTTATTTATGTTCACTTTTTAGCTTAAGCTTTTTTAAATCCATAATGCATTGATCAAAACAACTTATGTACACATATTTTTGTTTATATATTCAGAATTTTCATTCATCATATAACGGTATCGCCTAACTTCACTTAAACTGTATAAATGTTGACCTAGTAAAAATAAAGACTTTATATTAAAACAGAACCGCTTAAAGTTACTTAAGGTCCAGTTCAATGCAAAATTTCAGTTTCGAATAAGCGCTTATGTAGAAAAAGCGTAAAATCTTTCGACTTTAATACTTTTTTTTAAATACTCATCCTTCTTTTCTAATAAATATACTTATTCATAAATAAATCGCAGAAATTAGGCAGAAGAAAAATCACACAAAATTTATGATATCTCAAAACTTCAAGTTTCGACTTAAGCTATGCTTCCTTAAGATATAAAGAAGCATGTGAATAATTTTTATTAGATTATTAACCTACATACACCAATAGTCCCATCTTGAGTAGTAGTGGTACTTTTCTTTCAACTCCGGATGAACAATTAATATACTGGATGTAATTCTTTAAGTTGACATTAAACAACCCTTTCGAATATTGAGAACTTATTGGAAATTTTTCGAAATTTGACTATTTATAGGAAATTTTTCGAAAATCGACTAATTATAGGAAAATTTTCGAAAATTTTCCAGTTATTGGAAATTTGTCGAAAATTCACTATTAAAGGAAATTTTTCGAAAATTTACTATTAATTGAAAATTTTTCGAAAATTGACTACTTATAGAAAATTTTTCGAAAATTTATAGGAAAATTTTCAAAAATTGACTATTTATAGGAAATTTTTTGAAAATTGGTGTTTCTAGGAAAATTTTCGAAAATTTACTATTTATAGGAAATTTTTCAAAACTTTACTATTTATAGGAAATTTTTTGAAAATTCACTATTTATAGGAAATTTTTTGAAAATTTACTATTAATAAGAAATTGGCTATTTATAGGAAATTTTTCGAAAATTGACTATTTACAGGAAATTTTTCGAAAATTTACTATTTATAGGAGGTTTTTCGAAACTGACTAAAAACAATTTTGTCTTTATAGGAAATTTTTCGAAAATAAAGAATTTGTAGGAAATTTTTCGAAAATTTACTATTTAGCGGAATTTTTTGAAAGTTATATATAGGAATTTTTTTCGAAAATTGGCTATTTATAGGAAATTTTTCGAAAATTTACTATTTATAGGAAATTTTTCGAAAATTAAGTATTTATAGAAAAATTTTCGAAAATTTACTATTTTTAGGAAATTTTTAGAAAATTTACTATTTATAGGAAATTTTTCGAAAATTTACTATTTATAAGAAATTTTTTGAAAATTTGCTATTATTATTTATAGGATATTTTTCGAGAATTTACTGTTTGTAGGAAATTTTTCGAAAATTTACTATTTATAGGAAATTTTTCGAAAATTTACTATTTAAAGCAAATTTTTCGAAAATTTACTATTTATAGGATATTTTTCGAAAATTGACTATTTATGGGAAATTTTTCGAAAACTGACTATTTATAGGAAATTTTTCGAAAATTGACTATTTATAGGAAATTTTTGAAAATTGGTTATTTATAGAAAATTTTTCGAAAATTTACTATTTATAGGAAATTTTCGAAAATTGAGTATTTATAGGAAAATTTTTGAAAATTGAGTATTTATAGGAAATTTTATTAAAATTGACTAATTATAGGAAATTTTTCGAAAATTTAATATTTATAGGAAATTTTTCGAAAATTTACTATTTATAGGAAATTTTTAAAATTGACTATTTATAGGAAATTTTTCGAAAATTGAGTATCTATAGGAAATTTTTCGAAAATTGAGTATTTATAGGAAATTTTTTGAAAATTGAGTATTTATAGGAAATTTTCCTAAAATTGACTATTTATAGGAAATTTTTCGAAAATTTACTATTTATAGGAAATTTTTCCAAAATTTACTATTTATAGGAAATTTTTTGAAAATTGACTATTTATAGGAAATTTTTCGAAAATTGAGTATCTATAGGAAATTTTTCGAAAATTGACTATTTATAGGAAATTTTTCGAAAATTGACTATTTATAGGAAATTTTTCGAAAATTGACTATTTATAGGAAATTTTTCGAAAATTTACTATTTATAGGAAATTTTTCGAAAATTTACTATTTATAGGAAATTTTTCGAAAATTTACTATTTATAGGAAATTTTTCGAAAATTGACTATTTATAGCAAATTTTTCAAAAATTGAGTATTTATGGGAAATTTTTCGAAAATTGACTATCTATAGGAAATTTTTCGAATATTTACTGTTTGTTGGATATTTTTCGAAAATTGACTACTTACAGGAAAATTTAAAAAAATTGACTATTTATTTTTTGAAAACTTACTATTTATAGGAAATTTTTCGAAAATTTACTATTTATAGAAATTTTTTTGAAAATTGACTATTTATAGGAAATTTTTCGAAAATTGACTATTTATAGGAAATTTTTCGAGAACTTATTATTTACACAAAATTTTTCGAAAATTTACTATTTATTGGAAATTTTTCGAAAATTTACTATTTATAGGAAATTTTTCTAAAATAGACTATTTATAGGAAATTTTTCGAAAATTTACTATTTATTGGAAATTTTTCGAAAATTTACTATTTATAGGAAGTTTTTTGAAAATTGACTATTTATAGGAAATTTTTCGAAAATTGACTATTTATAGGAAATTTTTCGAAAATTGACTATTAATAGGAAATTTTTCTAAAATTGACTATTTATAGGAAATTTTTCTAAAATAGACTATTTATAGGAAATTTTTCGAAAATTTACAATTTATTGGAAATTTTTCGAAAATTGACTATTTATAGGAAGTTTTTTGAAAATTGACTATTAATAGGAAATTTTTCTAAAATTGACTATTTATAGGAAATTTTTCTAAAATAGACTATTTATAGGAAATTTTTCGAAAATTTACTATTTATTGGAAATTTTTCGAAAATTGACTATTTATAGGAAGTTTTTTGAAAATTGACTATTTATAGCAAATTTTTCGCAAATTTGCTATTTAAAGGAAATTTTTCGAAAATTGACTATTAATAGGAAATTTTTCGAAAATAGACTATTCATAGGAAATTTTTCGAAAATTGACTATTTATAGAAAATTTTTCGAAAATGTACTATTAATAAGAAATTTTTCAAAAATTTTACTATTGATAGGAAATTTTTCGAAAATTTACTATTTATTGGAAATTTTTTGAAAATTGACTATGAAATTTTATGAAATATGAAATTTTTCGAAAATTGACTATTCATATGAAACTTTTCGAAAATTGACTTTTTATAGAAAATTTTTCGAAAATTGACTTTTTATAGGAAATTTTTCGAAAATTGACTATTTATGGAAAATTTTTCGAAAATTTTTGGCCTTTTCGAAAAATCAAAGAAGAACTGTAAAATGTATCTTATTTTCTCTTAGGAAGGCTTTATTGTTGACACGTGCATAAACTCGGTTTCCATTCCAAATTTAAAATACAAACAAACCCCCCTCCTCCCCCATTGTGCAATAAAATATTTTTATTAGTTTCATCTCTTTTAGGCATACAACACAATTTATGTCAACAATATGTATAAGTAAGTCACAGGTTGTTGTTATTGCTGTTGCTTATGTTGTTGTATGCTTAAAGCAGCAATATTTTTATGTTGCTGCTATTATTGTACAGAGTTAGTTATTTTAATTCGGGTTGTTGTCTGCTATTTTTTGTTTGTTTATTGCTTCTAGTTTTTCTTTTTGTAAACATGAAAATATTTGAGTTTTTTGTAGAATTTTTCGATGTTTCCATGAAACCGACAGTTTCAAGTAAAGGATACAAAGAACAGGTGTTTCCGTAGATATAAAAAGGTTAATGGTTGTTTTTATAAGCTTATAGTTGAACTGAATTGCTAAACAATATGTGCATATATTTGCATATTGGGCATATTTAAAGACATTTCTGAAAAAATACTAGAAACTTCTTTAGATTCAAGAGTTGACATTTTTTCGAAAACTACTGGGCATGTCTTAACATATCCTTATATCTGAGTTTAAAAATATATTCCTTTACGCCTGTACATAGTTTTTTACAAAGAATATTTTAATTGCTCTAGTGCTCTAGTATCTAGATGTGTAATAAATTTTCACTTTCTAGTTACCACTTTTACTTCTTTTAAAGTACATTCCATTTTTAAAACACTTTCCGTTTCATATTACACCTTTAAGGGGATGATGAAAATACAGTAATCCCTCTATTTACGCTATTAGAAGAATAAAACAACAAAAATCAATTTCTTTGTTTACGAGATATAAACAATTAATTTAAATTGATTAAAGTATACAAAAACTTCGTTTCTGATGTTTGGAGGATGATAACTACGTTCCGGATTTATTTTATATTTTACAAAATGTTAGCTTTCGTCTTGTTTCTGAGCTATTTTAAGGATATAAGCAAAAATTTAACACGGTTTGGCGGACTTCTTACGTCTGACCACAGGCTCAGTGATTCATCCTCTTTTTGTGCCTGTGTTCAAGCTTCAGTCAAGGTCTATTAAAAGTTTCTATTAAAATGAATTATAGCATTAACAAGCCGTCGATGTAAAAGCAATGAGTGTACAACAAAAAGCTCACATATATACCTAACAACAGATGGCGCAACTCCACCATTAAAAAAATTATATGAAGTTTATAATGAATAATATAAAGCTTCCTTCCTAACTCTTGTTTTTAACGAAGGTAAACCAAGCCATAATACAACTGTTTAGTGGGTATTTGCCTACGTGTTACTTCTCTTAAAAAAGTTGGTAGAAATCGACCTAAAATAGTTCCCGTTGTTGACAGTAATGGACTGAAAGTGTCATTCTTAATGAAATATGTGACTTTTCGTGAAGTATAGGATGTTCTCATGTGGATTGATATTATCCCATTTTTCATGTTGATTAGTTTGAACCATGTTCCACAATTTTATTTGTTCACATGGTCATTGATCCAGATATTGGCCTCATCCCGAAGGGAATATCATTATTATTTTTTCACACATTATTCAACTGATAGTGTCATATCTCACTAGGAATCTTAGAACATTATCTATTAAAAAAAAACAAAATTAATTGCAACATTTTCTTTACATTATAAAAAAAATTTCTGATAAAATTTCTTGCAAATATATCACAATAAGTTTTTTTTCAACGTTTTTTTTAAGACATACATTTTTTTCTTAATTTAAATATTTTTCAACATTTCATTAGAAGATTTCTTTTCTTCACATCCTTTACTGCATTCTAATGGAATTTTATTATTTAAATACACATTTTTATTTGCCCTACATTCAGGAAGAATATGTACAACGACCCACATTTAAAAATAAAGTCTTTACCAATGTAAGAGTACATATGTAAAATCATGACACATTCATATTTGTTTACCCTCCACCAAGCATTAGGTGATGGGATAATATAAGTTTGTCAATCAGTTTGTATTTGTATTTTAACTTTTTTAAGGAACACATTTTCAACTAAAATTACATGTTTTGACACACACACCGCAACCAACATAAACCATATTTATATTATCATAAACAATACAAAAATACAAAAATTTTTAAAAATTTAACATTTTAATAAATACAAATTTTTTCAGTTTTAAGAAAAATTTTTAAAAATTTATTATTTTATAGGCAATTTTTTCAAAAATTTTTTATTTTTATAGGACGTTTATAAAAATTTTTTTAGAAAATTTTTTCAAAATATCTTAATTTTATTGGAAATTTTTAAAAATTTTTTTATTTTTATAGAAAATTTTTCTAAAATTTTTCTATATGAAATTTTTGAAAAATTTCTAATCTTTATAGGAACTCTATAAAAATTTCGTATTTTTATATTAATTTTTTTTAAATTTTTTATTTTTATAAGAAATTTTTAAAAATTTCTTTTTTATAAAATTCTTTTCAACAATTTTTAAATTTCAGACGAATTTTTTCAAAAATTGCTAATTTTTTAAGAGGCCAATTTTAAAAAATTTCACAAAAATTTCTTATATTTTTAGGACGAAAACTATAAAAATGTATTTTTTTTACAGGAATTTTTTCAAAAACTTCTTATTTATATAAAAAAAATGTTCAAAAATTTCCTATTTTTATAGGAAATTTTTCAAAAATTTCCTATTTTTATAATTTCCTATTTTTATAGGAAATTTTTCAAAAATTTCCTATTTTTATAATTTCCTATTTTTATAGGAAATTTTTCAAAAATTTCCTATTTTTATAAGAATTTTTTCAAAAATTTACTATTTTTATAGGAAATTTTTCAAAAATTTTCTTTTTTAATAAGAAATTTTTTAAAACTTTCCTATTTTTATAGGAAATTTTTCAAAAATTTCCTATTTTTATAGGAAATTTTTCAAAAATTTCCTATTTTTATAGGAAATTTATCAAAAATTTCCTATTAGGAAATTTTTCAAAAATTTCCTATTTTTATAGGAAATTTTTCAAAAATTTCCTATTTTTATAGGAAATTTTTCAAAAATTTCCTATTTTTATAGGAAATTTTTCAAAAATTTCCTATTTTTATAGGAAATTTTTCAAAAATTTCCTATTTTTATAGGAAATTTTTCAAAAATTTCCTATTTTTATAGGAAATTTTTCAAAAATTTCCTATTTTTATAGGAAATTTTTCAAAAATTTCCTATTTTTATAGGAAAATTTTCAAAAATTTCCTATTTTTATAGGAAATTTTTAAAAAATTTCCTACTTTTATAGGAAATTTTTCAAAAATTTCCTATTTTTATAGGAAATTTTTCAAAAATTTCCTATTTTTATAAAAAATTTTTCAAAATTTTCCTATTTTTATAGGAAATTTTTCAAAAATTTCCTATTTTTATAGGAAATTTTTCAAAAATTTCCTATTTTTATAGGAAATTTTTCAAAAATTTCCTATTTTTATAGGAGATTTTTCAAAAATTTCCTATTTTTATAGGAAATTTTTCAAAAATTTCCTATTTTTATAGGAAATTTTTCAAAAATTTCCTATTTTTTTTCAAAAATTTCCTATTTTTATAGGAAATTTTTCAAAAATTTTTAAAAAATTGCTTATTTTTACAGGTAATTTTTCAAAATTTTCCTATACAAATAAAAATTTTTTGAATATATGAAATTTTTTAAAAACTTGTATGAAATTTTTTAAAAACTTGTTCAAAAAAGAAATCTTATATTTATATTTATAAGAAATTTTTCAAAAATTTCTAAAAAAAATTCTAATAAATTTTTCAATAATTATTTATTTTTATACTAAATCTTGCAAACATTTCTTATTTTTATAGGAAATTTTTTAAAAATTTCCTATTTTTATAGGAAATTTTTCAAAAATTTCCTATTTTTATTGGAAATTTTTCAAAAATTTCCTGTTTTTATTGGAAATTTTTCAAAAATTTCCTGTTTTTATAGCAAACTTTTGAAAAATTTATCAATTCTATAAACATTTTTCCAAAATTTAGGAGTTTCTTCAAAATATTTTTATTTTTTCAAGAAATTTTTCAAAAATTTGGTATTTTTATAGAAAATTTTTCAAAAATTTTTATGGGAAATTTTTCAAAAATTTCTTATTTTGGTGGAAAGATTTTCAAAAATTTGTTATTTTTATAGGAAAATTTTAAAAATTTTTTTAATTCTTCGGAAATTTTTTAAAAATTTTGGAATTTCTTCAAAAAATTTTCAAAAATTTCTTGTCTTTATAGGAAATTTTTTAAAAATTTTTACAGAAAATTTTTCAAAAATTTTTATAAGAAATTTTTAAAAAATTTCTTATTTTTATAGGAAATTTTTCAAAAATTTCCTATTTTTATAAGAAAATTTTCAAAAATTTCCAATTTTTATAGGAAATTTTTCAAAAATTTCCTATTTTTGTAGGAAATTTTTCAAAAATTTCCTATTTTTGTAGGAAATTTTTCAAAAATTTCCTATTTTTGTAGGAAATTTTTCAAAAATTTCCTATTTTTTAAAAATTTCCTATAAGTGATAAGAAATTTTCAAAATTTTTTTATTTTTATAGGAAATTTTTTAAAAGTTTCTAATTTTTATAGAAAAATTAAAAAAAAAATCTTGTTTTTACAGGAAATTTTTCAAAAATTTCTTATTTTTTATAGGAAATTATTTAAAAAAATTATTTTTTTGGTAGAAAATTATTATAAAAATTTATTTGATTTTAAGATTTTTTTATTTTCTTATTTATAGGAAATTTTTCAAAAATTTTTATGTGAAATTTTTTAAAATTTCTTTTTTTTTGTAGGAAATTTTTTAAAAATTTCTCATTTTTATAGAAAAATTTTCAAAAAGTTCTTGTTTTTACAGGAAATTTTATTAAAAATTTCTTATTTTTTGATAGGAAATTATTTAAAAAAATTCTTTTTCGGTAGAAAATTTTTTAAAAATTTACTTTATTTTAAGATTATTTTTGTTTTCTTATATTTATAGGAAATTTTTAAAAAATTTCTTATTTTTACTCTTAGTTTTATAGGAAATTTTTTAAAATTTTCTTAGTTTAATAAGAAATTTTTCAAAATTGGTCAATTGGTCAAGGGTACTTAAGATTCGGCATAGCCGACTAAAGCACTCTGACTTGTTTTATTATTACACATTTCTGAAGATTATTATATTATATCAGTGACACAGTAAATTTTTGTATAACAATATAACTATTTCAATTTACTAGAAGTAATCGACCTACAATTAAATAAAAATCCCTGAGAAAAGGGGTAAAAATAGGTATATATGGAATTTGAGGGTATGTCATTCAAATTTAGTTTTCAAATTCGTAATAACATTTTAAGGTAGATTAAAAATTTAAAATCCTTTCGCTTCGTTCTTTTAAAGAATCTTGCTTTTCCAATTAAATACTAAATTGATATAAATTTGATATCAATTTAATATTTCAAATCAATATTTATTTTATGATAACGCGCACAATTGAGCAAAAATTTGCATAAAATCTAAAAAGATAAAAAAAATAAGAAAACATAAAACCATCTGGTACTTACAATATCGTCCAAGTTGTTAGTCGTCGGTTCCTTCATACCATGACGCAACTAAAAGAAACCGCTGCTGGAAAAAAATGAAAAAAAAAAAAAAACAATAAAAATTTGAATTGTTAATAAAAAAACAGAAAAATTCAATGTAATTTATTTTAATGATTTTTCTTTGAAATAAAAAATATAAATAAATATTTAAAAATTGATTATGTAAATTTGTCCAGTATTTGTTTTAAAAATTAACTATGCTCGTTTTTTTTAGGACGATTGATACTTTTGTGGTGAATTGTTCTCGCTGAGGATTGCAACGTTTCTAGAAATTAATCCAATCGTATTTTACGTGTTTTTGGATTTAAATGAAAATATTTTTATTTTTGTCAGCAAATTGGAAGGACATAGCCCAGATGTGTAGGATTATGTTATATATTTGAATAAAAACATGCTATAGCAACACAGTGGGGTTAATTGGGAAAAGTTTAAATTCTTTAAATATTATAAATGTTATGTAAAATAGATTGTTTACATCTTGTAAATAATGTAAGTGGATTTTTTACATGTTGTTTACAATTCAAAAGGAATTTTACATCATGTAAACAATGTAAGATGATTGTTTACATCATGTAAATAATATAAGATGATTGTTTACATCTTGTAAACAATATAAATGGATTGTTTACAACTTGTAAACACAGGTAAAGGATTTTTTTTACTCTTGAATACAGTGTAAATGGATTGTTTACATCTTGCAAGCAATTGAAATGGATTTTTTACATCTTTTAAACAATTAAAAATAATTTTTTTCATCTTGTAAACAGTGTAAATTGATTGTTTACCTCTTGTAAACAATGTAAATGGATTGTTTACATGTTGTAAATAATGTTAACGGATACTTTACATCTTTTGAATAGTGTAAATGGATTGTTTTCATCTTGTAAACAATGTAAATAAATTGTTTACATCTTGTAAACAGCGCAAACATATTGTTTACCTCTGGTAAGCAATGTAAATGAACTTTTAAGATGCCGTAAGCAATTTAAAATAATTTTTTACATTTTGTAAACAATGTAAATGTATTGTTTACATATTTTAAACGATGTAAATGTATTGTTTTCAACTTGTTAACAATGTTAAAGAGTTTTTTAAATGTTTTTAACAACGTTAATGGATTTTACACATCATGTAAACAATAAAAATAAATTGTTTACATCTTGTAAATAATGGAAATGCATTTTTTACATCTTGTAAACAGTGTAAATGGATTGTTTATAGTTATCAATTTAAAATTGTTAACAACTTGAAAGTGTTTTTATATCTTTTAAACAATTTAAAAGGATTTTTCATCATGTAAACAATGTAAATGGATTGTTTACAACTTGTTAAAGAATTTTTAAATATTTTTAAAAATGTAAATGAATTTTTTACATCTTATAAGCAATATGAACAGATAGATTACTTCTTGAAAACTACGTCTATTGATTGTTTACATCTTCTAAATGTTATAAATGGATTGTTTGCATCTTGCAAAAGATTTTTTACATCTTATAAACATTGTAAGTGGATTGTTTGCATCTTGTAACCAATTGAAAAAAAGACTTTTTACATCTTGTAGACAATATAAAATAATTTTTTACATCTTTTAAACAGTGTAAATGGATTGTTTACATCTTGTAAACAATGTAAATGGATAGTTTATATCTTGTAAACAATGTAAACGGATACTTTACATCATGTAAATAGTATAAATGGATTGTTTACGTCTTGTAAATAATATAAATGTATTTTTTATTTCTTGTAAATGGCGTAAATAGATTGTTTACATATTGTAAACAATCTTAATGGATTTTTAAATATTGTAAACAATATACATGGACTTTTTAGATCTCGTAAACAATTTGAAAGGATTTTTCAATTCTTGTAAACAATGTAAATGGACCTTGTAAACCATGTAAACGGATTGCTTTGTTAACGATATTAATTTTTTAAATGTTGTTAACAATTTTAATATCTTATTAACAATATAAATAGATTGTTTACATCTAATAAATAATAGTAATGGATTTTGTAAGCAGTGTAAATGGATTGTTTACATCCGACTAACAATTTAAAAGGATTTTTTACATCTTGCAAAAACTTAAAAAAGGTGTTTTACATCTTGTAGACAATGATAAAGAATAGTTTACATCTTGTAAATAATTAAAAACAATTTTTTATGTCTTGTAAACAGTGTAAATAGATTGTTTACATCTTGCAAACAATGATAAAGAATTTGTTACATCTTGTTAACAGTGTAAATGAATTGTTTACATCATGTAAACTATTTAAAATAATTGTTTACGTCTTGTAAAAAATTTAAAATAATTTTTTACATCTTGTAAACAGTGTAAATGGATTGTTTACATCATGTAAACACTGTTAAATTATTTTTTACGTCTTGTTAACAATTTAAAATATTTGTTTAAATCTTGTAAGCAGTGATAATAGATTGTTTACATCTTGTAAACAATGTAAATGGATTGTTTACTTCTTGTAAACAATGTTTACGGATATTTTACATCCTTTAAATAGTGTAAATGGATTGTTGTCATCTTATAAACAATGTAAAGATTTTTTTACATATTGTAAACAGCGCAAATAGATTGTTTACATCTTGTAAACAATCTTCAAGGATTTTTTAAATAATGTAAGCAAATAAACTTTTTAGATCATGTAAACTATTTTAAAGGATTTTTTACATCTTGTAAACGATGTAAATGGATTGTTTACATCTTTTAAACAATGTAAATGGATTGTTTAAAACTTGTTGACAATGTTAAAGAATTTTTGTAATGTTGTTAACAATTTAATGAATTTTATACATATTGTAAACAATATAAATAGATTGTTTACATCTTGAAAATAATGGTAATGGATTTTTTATAATTTGCAAACAGTGTAAATGGATTGCTTGCATCTTGTTAACAATTAAATAGGATCTTTTACATCATGTAAACATTTTAAATGGATTGTTTACATCTTGTAAACAATGTAAATGGAATTTACACATTATGTGAACAATAAAAAAGGATTGTTTACATCTTGAAAACAATGGTAAAATATTTTTTACGTCATGTAAACTGTGTAAATGGATTGTTTACATATTGTAACCAATTTAAAAATACTTTTTACGTCTTGTAAAAGATGTAATTGAATTTTTTACATCTTGTAAACAATATAAATGGATTGTTTACTTATTGTAAACAATGTTAAGAGATAATTTACATCTTGTTATTAGTGTAAATGGATTGTTTACATCTTGTATATTGTTTACAAGATGTAAACAATCCATTTACATCGTTTACAAGACGTAAAAAGTATTTTTAAATTGGTTACAATATGTAAACCATCCATTTACACAGTTTACAAGACGTAAAAAATACTTTACCATTGTTTTCAAGATGCATTTTTTATATCTTAAAAACAGTGTAAATAGATTGTTTGTATCTTGTAAACAATCTTTATGGATTTTTTAAATGTTGAAAGTAATGTAAATATGTTTTTTTATATCTTGTAAACAATTTAAAAGGATTTTTACATGTTGTAAACCGAGTAAATCGATTGTTTACATCATTTAAACGATGTAAATGTATTATTTACAACTTGTAAACAATCTGAGATAACTGCACAACTTAAGACAAATTGGAAAAAATTAATGTTCTATTTTTTTCTGATCAAAACTACGAAAATGGTCCACTATTCGACTGTAAGTATTTTCGCATAAAATTAAAATTTAAATAATCGCCTTCTTCATTACCATTCGGCTGTGATTTAAGTCCGGGATTTTCTTTTGTCATTTTGTCCCATTTCAGGCAACAGCCAAATGAGGACAATATCCCACCACAAAAAGGATAATTCCATTTAAAATATTATGAAATCTATATAAAAAGATTTCAAATGTAAATGCAATTGTTGTTGGTGTTGAAGTGGGGGGAGGAGGAGGTGGTGGTGTTGAAGAAGGGCGAGGTATGTTTTTGTATATTTGTTTGGTTTCTTAATTGTATTGTTTGTTAAGTGTTGAAAAGTTGGAAACCAAACGAAAAATATAAAAAATACGGAAGTCGAAGAAATTTGTGGGTTTTAAAAACGAGGGTGGTTAGAAAAGTAACTAGATAATATTTAAAATTTCAAGGCTATAAATCTTTTTTTCTGTAACCGAAATTTTTTTGAGGGCTTGAAAATTTTATATCATTGAATTTATAGAATAAACGTTAACAAAGGAAAATTATGTTATATATAAGATATTAAACACTTTTCAAACCCTCCTTGTAATTAAAACTAAACATAAGAGTAAAGTGTTTGCATATCACTTAAAAGAATTTCCGTAGATTAAGAATTTTTTTCACCCAATTTTGAACAATCTTTTGTTTAAGTTGCTTTTTTTTCATTTGTGGGTTCTTTAATTTCCTTTAAAAATATTTAATGTAATTCACAAAAAACAAAAAAATCTGAAAAATAAGTATGAATTCACTTTTTTCTATTCAACAAAGTTCAATGTCAAATGGGGTTTGTTGGCTGACTGCTGCACTGTGGTCGACTACTTTTAAAGGAAATTTTTTCGAAAATTTACTATTTATAGGAAATTTTTCGAAAATTGACTATTTATAGAAAAATTTTTTGAAAATTAACTATTTATAGGAAAATTTTCGAAAATTGACTATTTACACGAAATTTTTCGAAAATTGACTATTTTGTAGAAAATTTTTTTAAAATTGAATTTTTTCGAAAACTGACTATTTATAGGAAATTTTTCAAAAGGAAATTTTTCGAAAATTGACATTTTATAGGAAATTTTTCGAAAATTGACTATTTATAGGAAATTTTTCGAAAATTGACTATTTATAGAAAATTTTTCGAAAATTTACTATTTATAGGAAATTTTTCGAAAATTGACTATTTATAGGAAATTTTTCGAAAATTGACTATTTATAGGAAATATTTCGAAAATTGACTATTTATAGGAAATTTTTCGAAAATTGACTATTTATAGGAAATTTTTCGAAAATTGACTATTTATAGGAAATTTTTCGAAAATTGACTATTTATAGGAAATTTTTCGAAAATTGACTATTTATAGGAAATTTTTCGAAAATTGACTATTTATAGGAAATTTTTCGAAAATTGACTATTTACACGAAATTTTTCAAAAATTGACTATTTATAGGAAATTTTTTTGAAAAATTTCTAAAATTGACTATTTATAAGAAATTTTTCGAAAATTGACTTTTAATAGGAAATTTTTCCAAAATTGACTATTTCTAGGAAATTTTTCAAAAATTGACTATTTATAGGAAATTTTTCGAAAATTGACTATTTATAGGAAATTTTTCGAAAATTAACTCTTTATAGGAAATTTTTTCGAAAATTGACTATTTATAGGAAATTTTTCGAAAATTGACTATTTATAGGAAATATTTCGAAAATTGACTATTTATAGGAAATTTTTCGAAAATTGACTATTTATAGGAAATTTTTCAAAAATTGACTATTTATAGAAAATTTTTCAAAAATTGACTATTTATAGGAAATTTTTCGAAAATTGACTATTTATAGAAAAATTTTCGAAAATTTACTATGAATAGGAAATTTTTCGAAAATTGACTATTTAAAGGAAATTTTTCGAAAATTGACTATTTAAAGGAAATTTTTCGAAAATTGACTATTTATAGGAAATTTTTCAAAAATTGACTATTTATAGGAAATTTTTTTGAAAAATTTCTAAAATTGACTATTTATAAGAAATTTTTCGAAAATTGACTTTTAATAGGAAATTTTTCCGAAATTGACTATTTCTAGGAAATTTTTCAAAAATTGACTATTTATAGAAAATTTTTCAAAAATTGACTATTTATAGGAAATTTTTCGAAAATTGACTATTTATGGGAAATTTTTCGAAAAGTTATTTATAGGAAATTTTTCGAAAATTGACTATTTATAGGAAATTTTTCGAATATTGACTATTTATAGGAAATTTTTCGAAAATTGACTATTTATTGGAAATTTTCGAAAATTGACTATTTCTAGGAATTTTTTCAAAAATTGACTATTTATAGAAAAATTTTCAAAAATTGACTATAGGAAATTTTTCGAAAATTGACATTTTATAGGAAATTTTTCGAAAATTGACTATTTATAAGAAATTTTTCAAAAATTGACTGTTTAAAGGAAATTTTTGGAAAATTAACTATTCATAGGAAATTTTTCAAAAATTGACTATTTGTAGGAAATTTTTCGAAAATTGACTGTTTAAAGGAAATTTTTGGAAAATTGACTATTTATAGAAATTTTTTTGAAAATTGACTATTTATAGGAAATTTTTCAAAAATTGACTATTAATAGGAAATTTTTCGAAAATTTACTATTTACAGGAAATTTTTCGAAAATTGTCTATTTGTAGAAAATTTTTTGAAAATTGACTATTTATGGGAAATTTTTCGAAAATTGACTATTTATAAGAAATTTTTCGAAAATTGATTATTTAAAGGAAATTTTTCATAAATTGATTATTCATAAGAAATTTTTCGTAAATTGACTATTTTTAAGAAATTTTTCGCAAATTGAAAGTACTTTTCTGTATATCTAGATAACGACTTCTTCTAAATCTTCTTAAAACTTTATTCTTTCGAAACCACTGTCTGGTTGGTTTGTTTGGTAGCTTGACTGGGTTACTTAGTATTATTTTATTTATTTTTTTTTTGTTGTTGTTGATAATAATGACGTTGATGCTGGCTGAGATTTCACTTGGCAGCGTTTGGTTGTGGGTGATGTGATAATGGTAATGGCACAAGTGCTGAAAACAATTTTATAATAAATTTTATGATTACAATAACTACCAACACATACACACACATACACGTAACTAAATTTATAGTATTTTAACAAAATAAAAATAAAATTTACTTTAAGGAAGACCTTCTTGCTTCCTCCTTAAATGTACATAAGTAGTAAAATACCTCTTAGCCGCACTAACCCCCTAACCCGCCTATCTCTTGAAAAAAAAAAACAAAGTTCGAAAAAAACAGATCCTTATTATAATGTACTTAACTTACGCACACAGAAAAGTTCATTATTTTAAAGTACCTAACTAAGTCGGAAACAAAGTTAAGTACACAAAGACACAATAAGAAAAGAACAGTACCTTTTAATGATTTAAGGGTATTTTTTAGTTTAATTTAGAGTACTAAAAAGTACTAAGTTAAACTACTCTACAAAGTAACGTACTTTGTAGGACTCAACGAAGTACGTTATTTTTAGACTACTTTGTTAAAGTTCGCTATGATAAAGTTTGTGTATTTTAACAGGTACTTTAAAAATTTAAGGTACCAATATTTAAATTGAACACTTTGTTACGTATGTGACTATGTATCGAACTTGTCTTAGTACAGTACGGTACCTTAAACTACAGTATTTTTTCGAACCTTGGATAGAACAAATGAAATGAATGAATGAAGTAAAAAGAAACAAAATTTTATGAAATTACTTAACATTTGTTTAATGTTTTGGTGATTTATTAAAAAGAAGAAAAATCTTAATATTTATATTTTGTAAATAATTTTATGTTGGCATATAAATAATGTTTATGATAATTTTTTGTATAAAAATCGTAAATAAAATTTTTTAACCTGAATGGCGTAATAATTATAAATTTTTTAAAGGGAATAACTCTAGGAACTTGATGAAAGATTTGGGGGGCTTTTGGGTAAACAATGAATATATATTTTTTGAATTATTTACATATTATTTTATATTTTTTTTTAAGATTTGGATTGTTTACATAATCTAATCTAAATTTTTGTAAAGCTTTTATGACGTAAATAACATTTTGTGATTGTTTACATGATGTAGATATTATCACTTTATTGTTTAAATATAATGTCGATTTTTGAAAAAATTCCTATAAAAAGTAAATTTTTGAAAAATTTCCTATACAAAGTAAATTTTTGAAAAATTTGCTATAAAAAGAAAATTTTTGAAAAATTTTCTATAAAAAGTAAATTTTTGAAAAATTTTCTATAAAAAGTAAATTTTTGAAAAATTTTTTATAAAAGCAAATTTTTGAAAAATTTGCTATAAAAAGTAAATTTTTGAAAAATTTCCTATAAAAAGTAAATTTTTGAAAAATTTTCTAGAAAAAGTAAATTTTTGAAAAATTTCCTTTAACAAATAAATTTTTGAAAAATTTCCTTTAACAAACAAAGTTTTGAAAAATTTCCTATAAAAAGTAAATTTTTGAAAAATTTCCTATAAAAAGTAAATTTTTGAAAAAATTCTTATGAAAAGTAAATTTTCGAAAAATTTCCTATAAAAAGTAAATTTTTGAAAAATTTGCTTAAAAAGTAAATTTTTGAAAAATTTGCTATAAAAGTAAATTTTTTAAAAATTTGCTATAAAAAGTAAATTTTTTTACAAAAAGTAAATTTTTGAAAAATTTTCTATAAAAAGTAAATTTTTTAAAAATTTCCTATAAAAAGTAAATTTTTGAAAAATTTCCTATAAAAAGTAAATTTTTGAAAAATTTCCTATAAAATGTAAATTTTTGAAAAATTTCCTATAAAAAGTAAATTTTTGAAAAATTTCCTATAAAAAGTAAATTTTTGAAAAATTTGCTATAAAAAGTAAATTTTTGAAAAATTTCTTTAAACAAATAAATTTTTGAAAAATTTCCTATAAAAAGTAAATTTTTGAAAAATTTCCTATAAAAAGTAAATTTTTGAAAAATTTCCTATAAAAAGTAAATTTTTGAAAAATTTCCTATAAAAAGTAATTTTTTGAAATATTTCCTATAAAAAGTAATTTTTGAAAAATTTCCTATAAAAAGTAAATTTTTGAAAAATTTCCTATAAAAAGTAAATTTTTGAAAAATTTCCTGTAAAAGTAAATTTATAAAAAATTTTGCTTTAAAAAGTAAATTTTTGAAAAATTTCCTATAAAAAGTAAATTTTTGAAAACTTTCCTATAAAAAGTTAATTTTTGAAAAATTTCCTATGAAAAGTAAATTTTTGAAAAATTTCCAATAAAAAGTAAATTTTTGAAAAATTTCCAATAAAAAGTAAATTTTTGAAAAATTTCCTATAAAAAGTAAATTTTTAAAAAATTTCCTATAAAAAGTAATTTTTTGAAAAATTTCCTATAAAAAGTTAATTTTTAAAAAATTTCCTCTAAAATGTAAATTTTTGAAAAATTTTCTATAAAAAGTAAATTTTTGAAAAATTTTCTATAAAAAGTAAATTTTTGAAAAATTTATTATAAAAGGTAAATTTTTGCAAAATTTCCTTTAACAAATAAGTTTTTAAGAAACTTCCTATAAAAAGTTAATTTTTGAAAAATTTGCTATAAAAAGTAAATTTTTGAAATTTTTTTTAAATAGTAAATTTTCGAAAAAAAATTCCTACATTTTTATTGTTTGATGAAATTGAATACCTAATGTGAGCCTAATGTAAATAAGACACTTTCATTATTTACATAATGTAAAAAATATTACCCAATGTAAATAATCCATTTTTAATGCTAATGCATTTCTGCTTCAACAATTTTATTCTTTCCAGGTATTTTATAATCCCTTTCAATGCAACTACAAAACTAATTTATTTCCTAAAATATAAAATTCCTAAAAAATTAAATTAACTATTTTTGCCCATAAAATCCAAACAATTTAACTTAAATACGAAAAATTTAGATGTCAACAATATTTTTTTTACCAAAAAAAAGTTTTCCATTAAAAAATTCAAATATAAATAAATTTTTCGCTAATCCTCTAATGGCATAAAACAAAAATTCTACTAGAGTTTAATATTTCATAAAAAATTAATGATTTAAAATATTTATTTACATATATTTTGTTCATCAGTAGTTACGAGATTCGAGATACGAGTTACAATTCAGAATTTCTCATGCAGGAAAATTTAAAATTCCTAGAGAATTTATGGCAAATATTTATGTATTTTAATGTATCCTATGTATGTGTATCTTCATTTGGGTGTATGTGTATTTGTTTGAATGAATGAGTGAGTGGCCTTTATTTATATCCTGCGATTTATTCCTTATTTATTTTTATTAAATACCCATGCGAATTAACGAAAGTACTTTCGAATGTAAACAAGTATTTATTTACTTATATTTGGGTTAATAAATATTCATTGCGGTTTTGAGCAGACGCATTTATTTATTTTAATGTTGCAAAGTGGTTCAGAGACAAATCCTATAGGATATAGTTTGATATCTTGGAAATCAATTTCTGAACAAAGTTTTTCGATATAAAAATATTTCTAGAATTATTTTTTGGTCTAAAAATTTCAATAGGAAATTTTTCGGTCTACAAACATCTTTAGAAAATTTGTAGGTATAAAAATTTCTTTAGAAAATTTGACGGTCTTAATATTTCTTAAGAAATTTTTTCAGTGTCAAAAAAATATCGAAAAAATTTTTCTTATACAAAAATTCTAAAGCAAATTTTTCGGTCTAAACATTTTTATAGTAAAATTTCGGTCTATAGAAATTTTCGGTCAAAAACTATCTATAGCAATTTGCGGTCTAAAAAATTCTAAAGGAAATTTTTCGTCCTAAAAATTTCTTAGAAACAATTTTGGTCTAAAAATTTCTATAGATAGCCTTTCGATATAAATATATCTATTAAAATGTTTTTGGTATAAAAATTACAAAAGCAAATTTTTCTGTAAAAAATATCAGTAGAATTTTTCCATGGAAAAATTTCTTTTTCAGAAAAAAAAAATTTTATAGAAAAAAATTTTTTGATATAAAATTTTCTACAGAAAATTTTTTAATATAGAAATTTCTAAAGAAGTACAAAATAAGTAAGTAAGTAAGTACAAAATATTCAATAGAAAAATGTTCGGTCTTTGTATCAAAAAATTCTATAGAAAATTCTTCGACAAAAAAATATAAAGTTTTTCGGTATTAAAAAATTTTCATAGAAAATTTTTCGGTATTAAAAAATTTTATAGAAAATTTTTCGGTACACAAATTTTCTATAGAAATTTTTTTCGATTAAAAAAATGTCTACAAAAAAATATTTGGTATTTAAAAGTTGCTATAGAAAGTTTTTCGGTGAAAATTTTCTACAGGAAATTTTTCGGTAAAAAAATTCTAAGAAAATTTTCTTATAGAAAATTTTCTATAAAAAAATTTTGGGTATTAAAAAACTTCTATAGAAAATTGTTCCTTTCTTTTCTTTTTTAATTTCTATCGGAAATTTTTTTGGTATCAACAAATTTCCGTAGAAAATACCTTGAAAATTTTTCATTATTAAAAAATTTCTATAGAAAATTTTTCATTATTAAAAAATTTCTACAGAAAATTTTTCGATATTAAAAAATTCTTTAGAAAATTTTAAATACCGAAAAATTTTCTATAGAAATTTTTAAAAAGAGATTTTCTATAGACATTTTTAAATACCGAAAAATTTCCATATACAATTTTTAATAACGATAAATTTTCTATAGAAAATTTTTAATTTTTTTTTTCGATATAGAAAATTTTTTGGTATTCAAAATTTTCTATAAAAAATTTCTAAAAATTTTCTATAGAAAATATTTTGGTATTAAAAATTTTTTATTCCGAAAAATTTTCTATAAAAAATATTTCGGTATCTAAAATTTTGTATAGAAAATTTTTAGGTGTTAAATTTTTTTTTAGAAAATTTTTCGGTAGTAAAAAATTTCTATAGAAAATTTTTGGTGGTAAAAAATTTCTACAGAAAATTTTTCGGTAGTAAAACATTTCTATACAAAAGTTTTCTATATTTAAAATTTCTATAGAAAATTTTTCGGTATTAAAAAATTTCTGTAGAAAATCTTTCGGTTTGAAAAATTTTCTCTAGAAAATTTTTCGGTATTAAAATTTCTTTAGAAAATTTTTCGGTTTGAAAAATTTTCTCTAGAAAATTTTTCGGTATTAAAATTTCTTTAGAAAATTTTTCGGTTTTAAAAAATTTCTATAGAAAATTTTTCAATATTGAAAAAATTTCTGTAGAAAACTTTTCTGTATTAAAGAATTTCTATAGAAAATTTATCGGTTTTAAAAAATTTCTATAGAAAATTTTTCGGTATTAAAAAATTTCTATAGAAAATGTTTCGTCTTTAAAAAATTTTTATAGAAAGTTTTTCGATATTAAAAAATTTTGACTGGAAATTTTTCGGTATTAAAATTTTTTTTTAGACAATTTTTCGGTTTTAAAAAATTTCCTTAGAGAATTTTTCGGTTTTAAAAAATTTCTATATAAAATTTTTCAGTGTTAAATAATTTCTATAGAAAGTTTTTCAATTATAAAGAAACTCAATGAAAAAAATTTTCGGTATAAAAAAAATTTCTGTAGAAGATTTTACGTGGTAAAAAAATTCTTCGGTACAAACAAATTTCTATCGAAAATAATTTTGTATTAAATAATTTCTTTAGAAAATTTTTCCGTATAAAAAAACTTTTGTAGAAAATTTTTCGATGTTAAAGAATTTTTACAGAAAATTTTTCTTAACAAAAAATTTCTGGAAAAATTTTTTCGGTATAAAAAAATTTCTATAGTAAATTTTTTGGTATAAAGAAATTTCTTTCAAAAAATTTTTGGTATTAAAAAATTTCTATAGAAAATTTTTCAGTTTTAAAAAAATAAACATATATTTCGATATAAAAATTTCTGAAGGAAATAAATCTATATAAAAAGGTTTATAAAAAAGTTTTCTGTAAAAAAAAATTTCGATATAAAAATTTACGGTAATAAAATTTTAGAGAAAAATTTACCTAAAAGAATTTTTTGGTTATAAAAATTTTTCAAGAAAAATTTTCTGTATAATTTTTTATAGACAATTTTTTTTGTAAGAAAAAGAAAAGAATAAGAAAATTTAAGAAAAAAAAATTCTATCAAAATTTATAAGTCTAAAAATTTCTATAGGAAATTTTTCGGTCTAAAAATTTTTACATAAAATTTTTTGATAAACAAATTTTTATAGAAAATTCTTCGATACAAAAATTTCTATTGAAAATTTTTCGGTTTAAAAAAATTTCTGTGAAAATTTTTCAGTTTTGAAAAATTTCCAGAGAAAAATTTTTGATAACTAAAAATTTCTATTGAAAATTTTTGATGTTAAAAAATTTCTTTAGAAAATTTTAAATTTTTTATATATAAAATTTTATAAAATATAAAATTTTTAAAATATTTCTAAGTACCGAAAAATTTCGGTATTAAATAATTTTTATATAATTTTATTTTAAATTTGTCGGTCTTTTAATAGAAAATTTTTCCTTATTTAAAGATTTCTGTTGAAAATTTGTTGGTATTAAAAAATTTCTATAGAAAATTTTTCGATATTTAAAATTTTTCTATAGAAAATTTTTCGGTACTAAAAAATTTCTACAAAAAACTTTTTGGTATTAAAAAATTTCTATAGATGATTTTTGGTATTAAAAAATTTCGATGGAAAATTCTTCGGAATTAAGAAATTTATATAAAAAAATTTTCGGTATAAACATTTTTATATACAATGTTTCTAAAAACATTTTCAGTATAAAAATTTCTAAAGAAAATTTTTCATTATAAAAATTTCTAAAGAAAATTTTTCATTATAAAAATTTCTAAAAAAAAAAGTTTTTCAGTTAAAAAATTTTAGAAATTTCTAAGGGAAATTTTTCAGTATAAAAATTTTATAGAAAATTTTTAGGTATAAAAATTTCTTAAAAATATTTTCGGTCAAAAAATTGTTTAAGAAATTTTCTGTTCCAAAAATTTCTATTGAAAATTTTTCGGTAAAAATTTTTATCGAATATTTTTCGGTTTAAAAATTTGATTTTGATGTGTCAGTAGTTTAGGGATTAGGCAGTTTTGGGATGACTCAGCAGTTTAAGGAAGATGTAAATTTGTTATTGCCAAACCCACTGTGCCTTGTATGCATTATACGCCTTAAATACCCTTATATGTAAGTAATATATCAAATATTTACATGCCCTTGTGTATAAAAAATGTAAACGGAGAAAAACGCCATATTAAGAATAATTACATTGATAAAAGTGTTACATACATGCCATGTAATTTTGAAAAAGAAAAATAAATTATTTCAACTGATTTTAGTCCAATGAACAAATATTGAACAAAAATATCATTTAAACAATACAAATAAGTAGGTCATGCATCAAATTTTAGGCTAATTAATCTTAAAGCTTTAAAAGCCTTTTAAAATGAAATCTATAAGCCCAAGGGGTAGATGTCTTTATGATTTAAATTGAAGTCATTAATAATTTACTTTAGCATTTATGGACATTGTCATGTATGTACCCTACACCATTCATTATATGTAGTTGGAACTGATATTCTAAGTTTATGCTGATGTTTGTTGATCATATACCCCTACTAAGGTATAACGATGGACATACTTAGTTTAAAAAGCCTGACTGATCCTAAAACCTCTGATTCAGACTAAATTCTCTGGGTTATTTTAAAATCGGTGAGTCATACTAAAACTTTTGATTCGGAAAATTTGTCGGT
This sequence comes from Stomorhina lunata, assembly GCA_933228675.1. Classification (NCBI taxonomy): domain Eukaryota; kingdom Metazoa; phylum Arthropoda; class Insecta; order Diptera; family Rhiniidae; genus Stomorhina; species Stomorhina lunata. The sequence continues at coordinate 37,721,379 of OW121744.1, forward strand.
TTAAAAAATTTTATAGCAAATTTTTCGGTATAAACATTTTTAAAGAACATTTTTTGTTAAAAAAAAATTTCAATAGATTTTTCGTCATAAAATATTTTTACTGAAAATTTTTTGATATAAAAGTTTCTCGTATTAGAAAGTTTTTCAGTATTAAAAACTTTCGGTAATAAAAATTTCGATAAAAAATTTTTCGGTATTAAATAATTTCTTTAAAAAGTATATCGGTATAAAAATTTCTATAAAAAAAATTTTTCGATAGAAAAATTTCTAAGAAAATTTTTCGGTAAAAAAAATTTTCGTTATAAAAATTTGTTACAAAAAATTTTTTGTTATAAAATTTTTTAATTTGTTAATGAAACTTTTTTAATATAAAAGTATCTATAGAACATTTTTTAATTAAAAAATTTTTATACATCATTTTGTATAGAAATTTCTACAAATAATTATAAAATATATAATTAAAAAATTTTGTTAAAAAATTTTTCGGCATAAAAATTTCTATAGAAAATTTTTCGCTATAAAAATTTCTATAGAAAATGTTTTTTTTTTTCAATTTATATAGAAATTTTTCGGTTAAAAAATTTTTATAGATAATTTTTCGTTATAATTTAAATAGAAATTTTTCGACTCAAAATTGCTATAGACAATTTTTCGTTATAAAAATTTTTTATAGAAAATTTTTTGATATAAAAATTTTTTTATATAAAAATTTTTAATGAAAATTTTTTGATTTAGAAATTTTTTAAAGAACATTTTTTGATATAAAAATTTTTATAAGAATCTTTTTTGATATAAAATATTTAAGATAATTTTTTGGTATAAAAATTTTATATAAAAAATTTTTCGGTGCAAAAATTTCTATCAGAAATTCTTTGGTATAAAAATTTCTAAAAAAAATTTTTTGATAAAAAAATTTATATCGATAACTTCTGGTTAAAAATTTCTATAGATAATTTTTTGGTATACAATTTTCTATAAAAAAATGTTTCGTATAAAATTTTCTATAGAAAATATTTTCGTATAAAATTTATTTTAAAAAATTTCTTTCAAAAATTTTTTGGCATAAAAATTTTTATAGAAAATTTTTCGGTATAAAAATTTCTATCAAAAAAATGTTTCGTATAAAATTTTCTATAGAAAATATTTTCGTATAAAAATTTCTTTAAAAAACTTTTCGGCATAAAAACGTTTTTAGAAAATTTTTCGTTATAAAAATTTCTATAGAAAATTTTTCGATTTAAAATTTCTATAGAAATTTTTTCGGTTAAAAAGTTTCTATAGATAATTGTTCGTTATAATTTCAATAGAAAAGTTTTCGACTCAAAATTTCTATAGACAATGTTTCATTATAAAATTTTTTTGCAGAAAATTTTTTGATATACAACTTTTTACAGAAAATTTTTTGATATTCATATTTTTTGAAGAAAAGTTTTTGATATCAAAATTTTTTGATTTAAAAATTTTTTAAAGAAAATTTTTTGATATAAACATTTTTTCAAGAATCTTTTTTGATATAAAAGTTTTTAAGACAATTTTTCGGTTTAAAAATTTCGATAAAAAATTTGGTATAAAAATTTCTAAAGAAATTTTTTGATAAAAAAATTTCTATCGATAACTTTTCGGTTAAAAAATTTCTAAAGATAATTTTTTGGTATAAACATTTCTATAAAAAAAAATGTTTTGTAACAAATATTCTTTCGAAAATATTTTCGTATAAAATTTATTTTAAGAAATTTCTTTAGAAAATTTTTCGGCATAAAAATTTCTTTAAAAAATTTTTCGGCATAAAAATTTTTATAAAAAAATTTTATAGAAAAATATAAAAATTTCTATAAAAAAATGTTTCGTATAAAATTTTCTATGGAAAATATTTTCGTATAAAAATTTCTTTAAAAAACTTTTCGGCATATAAATTTTTTTAGAAAATTTTTCGGTATAAAAATTTCTTTAGAAAATTTTTCGATTTGAAATTTCTATAGAAATTTTTCGTTTAAAAAATGTTTATAGATAATTTTTCGTTATAATTTCCATAGAAAATTTTTCGACTCAAAATTTCTAGAGACAATTTTTCATTATAAAAATTTTTTACAGAAAATTTTTTGATATAAAAATTTTTTGAAGAAAAGTTTTTGCTATGAAAATTTTTTAATGAAAATTTTTTGATTTAAAAAATTTTTAAAGAAAATTTTTTGATATAAAAATTTGTTTAAGAATCTTTTTTAATATAAAATTTTTAAGATAATTTTTCGGTAATAAAATTTCTATAAAAATTTTTTCGGTGCAAAAATTTCTATCAGAAATTTTTAGGTAAAAAAATTTCAAAAGAAATTTTTTATAAAAAAATTTCTATCGATAACTTTTCGGTTAAAAAATTTCTATAGATAATTTTTTGGTATTAAATTTTCTATAAAAAAATGTTTCGTATAAAATTTTCTATATATTTCGTATAAAATTTCTTTAAAAAAGATTCTTATAGAAAATTTTTCGGTATAAAAATTTTTATAGAAAATTTTTCGGTATAAAAATTTCTATCAAAAAAATGTTTCGTATAAAATTTTCTATAGAAAATATTTTCGTATAAAAATTTCTTTAAAAAACTTTTCTATCAAAAAAATGTTTCGTAAAAAATTTTCTATAGAAAATATTTTCGTATAAAAATTTTTTTAAAAAACTTTTCGGCCTAAAAATTTTTTTAGAAAATTTTTCGTTATAAAAATTTCTATAGAAAATTTTTCTTTTTAAAATTTCTATATAAATTTTTCGGTTATCAAATGTTTATAGATAATTTTTCGTTATAATTTCCATAGAAAATTTTTAGACTCAAAATTTCTATAGACAATTTTTTATTATAAAAACTTTTTACAGAAATTTTTTTGATATAAAATTTTTTTGAAGAAAAGCTTTTGATAAAAAAATTTTTTAATGAAAATTTTTTGATATAAAAATTTTTTAAAGAAAATTTTTTGATATAAAAATTTTTTCAAGAATCTTTTTTGATATAAAATTTTTAAGATAATTTTTCGGTAAAAAATTTTTCGGTGCAAAAATTTCTATCAAAAATTCTTTGATATAAAAATTTCTAAAGAAATTTTTTGATAAAAAAATTTCCATCGCTAACTTTTCGGTTAAAAAATTTCTATAGATAATTTTTTGGTATAAACATTTTTATAAAAAAATGTTTCGTATAAAATTTTCTATAAAAAATATTTTCGTATAAAATTTATTTTAAAACATTCCTTAAAAAAATGTTTATAGAAAATTTGTCGGTATAAAAATTTCTATAAAAAAAATGTTTCGTATAAAATTTTCTATAGAAAATATTTTCGTATAAAAATTTCTTTAAAGAAAATTTTTTTAAATAAATATTTTTTATATACAAATTTTTATAGAAAAAATTTCGTTATTACAATAGAAAATTTTTCGGTATGAAAATTTCTACAAAAAAATAAAAAAAATTAAAAAAAAAATTTTCTTAAAAGATTTTAAAATTTCTGTAGAAATTTTTTCAAATAAAAAATTTTTATAGATAATTTTGCGGTATAAAAATTTCTATCAAAAAAATGTTTCGTATAAAATTTTCTATAGAAAATATTTTCGTATAAAAATTTCTTTAAAAAACTTTTCGGCATAAAATTTTTTTTAGAATATTTTTCGGTAAAAAAATTTCTATAGAAAATTTTTCGATTTAAAATTTCTATAGAAATTTCTTCGGTAAAAAGTTTCTAAAGATAATTTTTCGTTATAAAAATTTCAAAAGAAAATATTTCGTTATAAATTTTTTAGAGAAAATTTTTTGATATACAAATTTTTTAAAGACAATTTTTTGATTTAAAAATTTTTTAAAGAAAATTTTTTGATATAAATATTTTGTATATACAAATTTCTATAGAAAAAATTTCGTTAGTACAATTTCTATAGAAAATTTTTCGGTATGAAAATTTTTATAAAATATTTTTCGATTTAAAAATGTCTATAGAAAATTTTCGGTATAAAAATTTCTATAAAAAAAATTCTTTAAAAAAAATTCTATAAAAGATTTTAAAATTTCTATAGAAATTTTTTCAATTAAAAAATGTTTATAGATAATTTTTCGGTATAAAAATTTCTATAAAAAAAAGTTCTTTAAAACAAAGATTTCTATTAAAGATTTTAAAAGTTCTTTAAAAATTTTTTCAACTAAAAAATTTTTATAGATAATTTTTCGTTAAAAAAATTTCTGTACATAATTTTTCTGGGTAAAAATTTTTTTGAAAACATTTTCGGTATAAAATTTTCTATAGAAAATTTGTTGGTACAAAAAGTTTTATTTTTTTTTTTTTGATATATTTTTTTGATATAAAAGTTTTTATAAAAAATTTTCGATATAAAAATTTCTAGAGAAAATGTTTCGGTATTAAAATTTTCCGACATTTTCTAGAAAAAATATTTCGGTGTAAAAATTTCTATAGATAAGTTTTTGGTATAAAAATTTCTATAGATAAGTTTTCGGTATAAAAATTTCTATAAAAAATTAAAAAAGTGCTATAAAAATTTTGTCGGTATAATAATTTCTACAGAAAATTTGTTAGTATACAAATTTTATTTAGAAAAATTTTCTATAAATTTTTGTTTTTTGTATAAAAATGTCTTTAGAAAATTTTTAAAGAAAAATTTCTATAGAAAATTTTTCAGTCTTAAAATTTCTATAAGGAATTTTTCGGTTTAAGAAATGTCCATATAAAATTTTTTGATATTCAAATTTCTATAGAAAAATTTTCGATATAAAAAATTTTATAGAAACTTTGATGGTAAATTTAGCCCAGGTAGATTTCTTGAAAATTAGAACAATGTAACAAATTTCGCAACTTTAGATCCACATTTGACCCTTTCATATAAAACAAACCTGCGAAATTGAGCAAAAGATCATTTGACCTCATTGGTGAAGGTATCATGTGGTTGCGCTTGACCGACTGTAATACTAACCCACCTCTTATTAAATATTTGTTTATTTGTCTATAAATTAAAAATATCATAATTACCATCAACTAAATGAACAATTACTCAGAGAATAAGATATGTAAATATGTACGAGTATAAAAACTGAAGCACCATAATAAACTTGTCTGTCTGTCTGTCAGAGTATTATGAACACAAAACCATTGACATTCGGTCTCAATTGTACTTTATCATTTCTGTTGATTTGTGGTCTGGTCGTTACATGATGACCTGGTCGTTACATTAATGTGTGTATTAATGAAAAAAGTTTTTAATATATGTAAATCCTGCAGGGCAATAATAGTTATCCTTTTAATTTTTCATACAATTTTCATACTATCCAATGGTGGTGAATTTTATTTGACATTGCCTTTTTAGTATATCGAAATAAAGTTTAACAAAAAACCCACAAGAAGAAAGAAATTTTTAAAAAATTTACTTATAAAAGGAAATTTTTCAAAAATTTACTTTTTATAGTATATTTTTCAAAAAATTACTTTTATAGGAAATTTTTCAAAAATTTACTTTTTATAGGAATTTTTTAAAAATTTACTTTTTATAGGAAATTTTTCAAAAATTTTACTTTTTATAGGAAATTTTTGAAAAATTTACTTTTTATAGGAAATTTTTCAAAAATTTACTTTTTATAGGAAATTTTTAAAAAATTTTACTTTTTATAGCAAATTTTTCAAAAATTTACTTTTTTAAGGAAATTTTTCAAAAATTTACTTTTTAAAGGAAATTTTTTAAAAATTTACTTTTTAAAGGAAATTTTTTAAAAATTTACTTTTTAAAGGAAATTTTTCAAAAATTTACTTTTTATAGGAAATTTTTCAAAAATTTACTTTTTATAGGAAATTTTTCAAAAATTTACTTTTTATAGGAAATTTTTCAAAAATTTACTTTTTATAGGAAATTTTTCAAAAATTTACTTTTTATAGGAAATTTTTCAAAAATTTACTTTTTATAGGAAATTTTTCAAAAATTTACTTTTTATAGGAAATTTTTCAAAAATTTACTTTTTATAGGAAATTTTTCAAAAATTTACTTTTTATAGGAATTTTTTCAAAAATTTACTTTTTATAGGAAATTTTTCAAAAATTTACTTTTTATAGTATATTTTTCAAAAATTTACTTTTTATAGGAAATTTTTCAAAAATTTACCTTTTATAGGAAATTTTTCAAAAATTTACTTTTTATAGGAAATTTTTCAAAAATTTACTTTTTAAAGGAAATTTTTCAAAAATTTACTTTTTAAAGGAAATTTTTCAAAAATTTACTTTTTAAAGGAAATTTTTCAAAAATTTACTTTTTAAATGAAATTTTTCAAAAATTTACTTTTTAAAGGAAATTTTTCAAAAATTTACTTTTTAAAGGAAATTTTTCAAAAATTTACTTTTTATAGGAAATTTTTCAAAAATTTACTATTTATAGGAAATTTTTCAAAAATTTACTTTTTATAGGAAATTTTTCGAAAATTTACTTTTTATAGGAAATTTTTCAAAAATTTACTTTTTATAGGAAATTTTTCAAAAATTTACTTTTTATAGGAAATTTTTCAAAAATTTACTTTTTATAGAAAATTTTTCAAAAATTTACTTTTTATAGGAAATTTTTCAAAAATTTACATTTTAAAGGAAATTTTTCAAAAATTTACTTTTTAAAGGAAATTTTTCAAAAATTTACTTTTTAAAGGAAATTTTTCAAAAATTTACTTTTTAAAGGAAATTTTTCAAAAATTTACTTTTTAAAGGAAATTTTTCAAAAATTTACTCTTTAAAGGAAATTTTTCAAAAATTTACTTTTTATAGGAAATTTTTCAAAAATTTACTATTTATAGGAAATTTTTCAAAAATTTACTATTTATAGGAAATTTTTCAAAAATTTACTATTTATAGGAAATTTTTCAAAAATTTACTTTTTATAGGAAATTTTTCAAAAATTTACTTTTTATAGGAAATTTTTCAAAAATTTACTTTTTATAGGAAATTTTTCAAAAATTTACTTTTTATAGGAAATTTTTCAAAAATTTACTTTTTATAGGAAATTTTTCAAAAATTTACTTTTAATAGGAAATTTTTCAAAAATTTACTTTTTATAGGAAATTTTTCAAAAATTTACTTTTTATCGGAAATTTTTCAAAAATTTACTTTTTATGGGAAATTTTTCAAAAATTTACTTTCTATAGGAAATTTTTTAAAAATTTACTTTTAAAAGGAAATTTTTCAAAAATTTACTTTTTAAAGGAAATTTTTCAAAAATTTACTTTTTAAAGGAAATTTTTCAAAAATTTACTTTTTAAAGGAAATTTTTCAAAAATTTACTTTTTATAGGAAATTTTTCAAAAATTTAATTTTTATAGGAAATTTTTCAAAAATTTGCTTTTATAGGAAATTTTTCAAAAAGAAAGAAATTTTTAAAAAATTTACTTATAAAAGGAAATTTTTCAAAAATTTTATAGGAAATTACTTTTTATAGGAAATTTAAAAAAAAAATATTTTTTATAGGAAATTTTTTAAGAAATTTCTTTTTATAGGAAATTTTTCAAAAATTTACTTTTATTAGGAAATTTTTCAAAAATTTACTTTTTGTAGGAAATTTTTCAAAAATTTAATTTTTATAGGAAATTTTTCAAAAATTTATTTGTTAAAGGAAATTTTTCAAAAATTTACCTTTTATAGGAAATTTTTCAAAAATTTATTTGTTAAAGGAAATTTTAAAAAATTCACTTTTTATAGGAAATTTTTCAAAAATTTATGTGTTAAAGGAAATTTTTCAAAAATTTACTTTTTATAGGAAATTTTTCAAAAATTTACTTTTTATAGAAATTTTTCAAAAATTTACTTTTTATAGGAAATTTTTCAAAAATTTATGTGTTAAAGGAAATTTTTCAAAAATTTACTTTTTATATGAAATTTTTCAAAAATTTACTTTTTATAGGAAATTTTTAAAAAATTTACTTTTTATAGGAAATTTTTCAAAAATTTACTTTTTATAGGAAATTTTACAAAAATTTACTTTTTATAGGAAATTTTTCAAAAATTTACTTTTTATAGGAAATTTTTCAAAAATTTACTTTTTATAGGAAATTTTTCAAAAATTTACTTTTTATAGGAAATTTTTCAAAAATTTACTTTTTATAGGAAATTTTTCAAAAATTTACTTTTTATAGGAAATTTTTCAAAAATTCACTTTTTACAGAAAAATTTTCCAAAAATTTACTTTTTATAAGAAATTTTTCAAAAATTTACTTTTTATAGGAAATTTTTCAAAAATTTACTTTTTATAGGAAATTTTTCAAAAATTTACTTTTTATAGGAAATTTTTCAAAAATTTACTTTTTATAGGAAATTTTTCAAAAATTTACTTTTTATAGCAAATTTTTGAAAAAATTTCTTTTTATAGGATATGTTTCAAAAATTTACTTTTCATAGGAAATTTTTCAAAAATGTATGTGTTAAAGGAAATTTTTCAAAAATTTACTTTTTATAGGAAATTTTTCAAAAATTTACTTTTTCTAGGAAATTTTTCAAAAATTTACTTTTTCTAGGAAATTTTTCAAAAATTTACTTTTATTGGAAAATTTTCAAAAATTTACTTTTTAAAGAAAATTTTTCAAAAATTTATGTGTTAAAGGAAATTTTTCAAAAATTTACTTTTTATAGGAAATTTTTCAAAAATTTACTTTTTATAGCAAATTTTTGAAAAAATTTCTTTTTATAGGATATGTTTCAAAAATTTACTTTTCATAGGAAATTTTTCAAAAATTTATGTGTTAAAGGAAATTTTTCAAAAATTTACTTTTTATAGGAAATTTTTCAAAAATTTACTTTTTATAGGAAATTTTTCAAAAATTTACTTTTTCTAGGAAATTTTTCAAAAATTTACTTTTTCTAGGAAATTTTTCAAAAATTTACTTTTTAAAGAAAATTTTTCAAAAATTTATGTGTTAAAGGAAATTTTTCAAAAATTTACTTTTATAGGAAAATTTTCAAAAATTTACTTTTTAAAGAAAATTTTTCAAAAATTTATGTGTTAAAGGAAATTTTTCAAAAATTTATGTGTTAAAGGAAATTTTTCAAAAATTTACTTTTTATAGGAAATTTTTCAAAAATTTATTTGTTAAAGGAAATTTTTTAAAAATTCACTTTTTATAGGAAATTTTTCAAAAATTTACTTTTTATAGGAAATTTTTCAAAAATTTACTTTTTATAGGAAATTTTTCAAAAATTTACTTTTAATAAAAAATTTTCAAAAATTTTCTTTTTATAAGAAATTTTTTAAAAATTTACGTTTTATAAGAAATTTTTCAAAAATTTACTTTTAGTAGGAAATTTTTCAAAAATTTACTTTTTATAGGAGATTTTTCAAAAATTTTCTTTTTATAGGAAATTTTTTTTATATCTCAACTTAAAAAAATGGACTTAAACCACTTTCAAAATGAGGTCTTCATATAAACTTTAATTTACTCTTCTTTAATAAAATAAATTAATACTATCAAGTCATATGTCAGATTCCGATTCGTATAAAAGTTTTTTAAAACGTAATGAGCAGTTCTGTTTCCGTTTCCGTTTATCGTATGTATACTATAGTTAAATATGCCATGATGTGCAAATACATATGTATTTGGGAATATTTATTTTAAAAATGGACAATAAACAAATAAATTAAGAAACGACAAGTAAGAAAATGATATAGGCGGTCAAGCACGACTATTTGATACCCCTAACTCTAATAAAAAATATGACTCAACACTTTGGGATGACTCAGCAGTTTAAGATGACTCAGCAGTTCAAGATGCCTTAGCAGTTTAAGAAAACTCAGTAGTTTGAGGTTACTCAGCAGTTCGAGATGACTCAGCAGTTTAAGATGACTCAGCAGTTTTAGATAATTCAGCAGTGCCAGATGACTTAGGAATTTAAGATGAGTCAGTATTTTGAGATGACTCAGCAGTTTGAGATGACTCAGCGGCTTTAGATAACTCAGCAGCTTTAAATTACTCAGCAGTTCCAGATGACTTAAGAAATTAAGATGACTCAGAAGTTTCAGATGACTCATCAGCTTTAGGTAACTCAGCAATGCCAGATGACTTAGGAATTTAAGATGACTCAGTACTTTGAGTACTTTTGTGAGGCTCTATGCTCCACTGGGAGTCAAGGATAACAGAAGAAGAAGTACTTTGAGATGTCTCAGCAGTTTGAGATCACTCGGCAGCTTTGATTTCGATTCGGTGTCCAAAAAGTTTTGCAAAAAGCCGAATAGCAGCATGTGCTTGAAAGCGGTTAGAACATGCAACGTATCAGGAATCTAAAATGTTGTAGGAAAGTTCAGGTCCAACAGGCTTTGTCTCAGTTTAAAAACTGTTTCGAGAAGGGGTATTGAGTATTAGTATTCTGCAACCAAACTTATGCCCAAACGGTAGTAGTTTGTACCAAATTTCCTCATTAAATACCCAAATTTAAAACAATTTAATAAATTACATCAAAATAAAAATACTTTTGAAAGTCTAATTAACTTTAAACTTTAATTTTATAACTCAAACTAGCTTTATAACCCGCTACTTCGTTAGCGGCACCATTTGAATTGACAAAGTTACAAAATTTACCAAAATAACTTTTTCACTTATTTATCAATTCCGATATAAATTAAATTAAATACTTATTGGTTCTTAAGATACATATAGGACAAAATAAGTACCTACCCTCTACATTTTCAAAAAAGTACTACACACGCCTCCCTTATTTTTGTAGCTGACCCAATTTTGATTGCTAACCCAATTTAAATCTTGTTCTTGTCGCTTTTGATTTTGAATATTTTACAAAAGTTTCCTTTTTTTACCCGTTGGTTACCCCTGATCAGCCAAATTAAAAAAAAAAATCCGGATACATGTCCTAATATTTTTATTGCTGATCTTAACTCCATTTTTGTTAATTGAAAAAAATACCAAACACCTGTCACATATTTCTTCAATGTCAATAGAACAGTCCATAAATCATTGATTTATTTATTATTTTATTGATTTAAACAACATGCACAGTTTAAAAGGAAAAAACCTATCTTTAAATTTTTGACCCGTTTTTGTTATTTTCGATTGCGGTATAAATTTTGTTTCTATAATAATTGATTCAAAAATTATATATGGGTCAAAAAAGTACCAAAATTTAGTTTTTATCCTTTTTATTCCCTATTTTTAGCTCATTTACGAAAAGTACCTACTAAAAACATGACTTTTTATTTTTCTATTCGATCTAAATCCAATTTAAATTTTTTTTCTGTCGATATTAGTATCAGAGATATAACTTTACTAATGTTTTTATTTTCTACCCTATTTTAACCCCAAAACTGTTTAATTTGCAAAAAGTACTGAAAAGTCCCTTAATTTTTAGGGCTGATCTTAGACCATTTTAGTGTTTGTTTCCATCCATTAGGTTTAGAAGATATAATGTCATCGATTTTTCCCTTTTTTACCCCTTTGATTGACACATCTCTAATTTATACTTTTGACTTCATTAGCTTAAATGAATATTTTCCCGTTTTCACCTTTTGGAACCCCATTTATCGTAAAAGTACCAAGCACATGTTTAATATTTTGTTAATACTTATTGATTGTGGCATAAAGTGAGTCTTTATGTTTATAAGTTCAAAAGATACGCATGGATACGCAAGTACAAAAATATAGTTTTTACCCTTTTTGCCCTTATTAGTGCCATTTCCAAAAAAAGTACAGAACACATGTCCCTTTCATTTTCTAGCCGATTATATGATTTATTCATTTTCTAGCCTGTTTTAACCATAAGCGGCCAAATTAAAAAAAATACCGAACCCGTGTCCTTTAATTTTTAATGCTGATCATAGACCAATTTAATCTTTGTTTCTATCACTTTTGATTTATGAGATATTACGTTACCTATTTTCCCCCTTTTTACTCCAAACATTAAAAAAAGGAATCAATCGCGTGTCTTATACTTCTGCAATGTGAATAGACCTGTCTGTAAATTATACTTCTGGCTTTATTTGTTTAAATGATATTCATAGTTTTTACTCTTTTGTGCCTCATTTATCGTAAAAGCGCCAAGCACCTTCTTAATTTTTGTTAGTCCTTATCAATTGTGATGTAAATAGAGTATTTATGTTTATTAGTTCAAGAGATACTTATAGGGTTAATAAAGTACCAAAATATAGTTTTTTCCCTTTTTCTCCCTTATTAGTTCCATTTCCAAAAAAGTACCAAACTCGTGTCTCCTTTTTTTGCAAGATGATCCAAATCCAATTTCAACTTTGTTTCTAACGATGTAAATTTCGGAGATATGATGTTACTAATTTATCCATTTTCTTTTTCAATTTTTTTCAATTTACTTTTTCAATATGAATCCACCCGTCTGTAAATTATAGTTCTGGCTTCATTAGTTAAAAACCTACCCTTGAATATTTTTTTATCTTTTTTACCTCAATTATCGTAAAAGTACCAAATACGTGTCTAATAATTCTTTGTTACTTATCAATTGTGACGTTTACTGTTTCTCTATGTTTGTTATTTCAAAAGATACGTATGGGTTCAAAAAAGTACCAAAATATAGTTTTTGCCCTTTTTTACCCTTATTAGTACCATATTCAAAAAAGTACCAAATACGTTTCTCGTTTTTTTTCAGCCCATCCGAAGCAAATTTCAACTCTATTCCTATCGTTTTGAATTTCGGAGATATGACGTTACTAATATTTCCCATTTTTTCCCTGTTTTAACCCCAAAACGGCCGAATTAAAGAAAAAAGTACCGAATACATGTCCCTTAATTTAAAGTGCCGATTTTAGACCGATTTAGTTGTTGTTTCTATCACTTTTGGCTAAGAAGATATATTTTTACCGATTTTTACCCCCAAAATTAAAAAAAGTACCAGACACTTATTTTACTTTTTTCAGTGTCAATTTACCAGCCAATAAATTATGCTTCTGGCTTCATTAGCCGAAAAGATATTCTTAGCTAAAAAGCAAAAAACCTACTCTTGAATATTTTCCCTTTTTTTTACCCTTTCGTCCCACATTAATCGCAAAAGTACCAAATACGTGTTTAATAGTTTTTTAATGCCTATCAGTTGCGATATAAATTATGTTTCTATGTTTATTAGTTCAAAAAATATATATGTGTTAAAAAAGTACCAAAATATAGTTTTTACCCTTTTTTATTCTTATTAGTACCATTTTTGAAATAGTACCAAATACGTGGCCATTTATTTTTTTATCCGATTCAAATCCAATTTAAACTTCTTTTGCATCGGTGTTAGTTTCGGAGATATGATGTTACTAATTTCTCCCTTTTCTACCCTGTTTTACCCTTTAAAAGGCCGAATTTCAAAAAAGTACCGAATACTTGTCCCTTAATTTTTAGTGCTGATCTCAGACTAATTTAGTTTTGGTTTCTATCACTTTTGATTTAGAAGATATATTTTTACCCCCAAAATTAAAAAAAGTACCAAAAATGTATTTTATTTTTTCTTTGTCAATCGACCAGTCAATAAATTATACTTCTGGCTTCATTAGCCTAAAAGATATTCATAGCTAAAAACAAAAAACCTACCCTTAAATATTTTCCCTTTTTTACCCTTTTGTATCCCATTAATTGCAAAAGTACCAAATACGTATTTAATTGTTTTTTAATATCTATCTGTTGCGATATAAATTATGTTTCTGTATTTATTAGTTCAAAAGATACATATTAGTTGAAAAAAGTACCAAAATATAGTTTTTACCCTTTTTTATCCTTATTAATGCCATTTCCAAAAAAGTACCAAGCACGTGCCTCCTTATTTTCCTAGCCGATTCAAATCCAATTTCAACTTTGTTTGCATCGATGTTGGTTTCGGAGATATGATGTTACTAATTTCTCCCTTTTCTACCCTGTTTTACCTTCTAAGAGGTTGAACTTCAAAACAGTACCGAACATGTGTTCCTTAATTTTAAGTGCCAATCTCAGACCAATTTAGTTTTTGTTTCTATCACTTTGGGTTTAGAAGATATACTTTACCGATTTTTACCCCCAAAATTAAAAAAAAGTACCAAACACGTAGCTTATTTCTTTTCAATGTAAATCTACCAGTCAATAAATTATACTTCTAACTTCATTAGCCTAAAAGATATCCATGGCTAAAAAGCAAAAAACCTATCCTTGAATATATTCCCTTTTTTTACCCTTTTGTACCCCATTAATCGCAAAAGTACCAAATACGTATTTAGTTCTTTTTTAATATCTGTCGGTTGCGATATAAAATATGTTTCTATGTTTATTAGTTCAAAAGATACATATGGGTTAAAAAAAGTACTAAAATATAGTTTTTACCCTTTTTTATCCTTATTAGTGCCATTTTCAAAAAAGTACCAAACACGTGTCCCCTTATTTTTGTAGGCGATTCAAATCCAATTTCAACTTTGTTTCTGTCTATGTTGGTTTCGGAGATATGATGTTACTAATTTCTCCCTTTTCTACCCTGTTTTGCCCGCTAGGCGGCCGATTTTCAAAAAAGTACCGAACACGTGTCCCTTAATTTTTAGTGCTAATCTCAAGCCAATTTAATTTTCGCTTCTATCGCTGTTGGTTAAGGAGATATAATGTTACCGATTTTTCCCTTTTTTACCCTTTTAATTGAAAAAAGTACCAAACACATATTTAATATTTTGTACTGGGCAATCGATCTCCCTATAAATTTTATTGGTAGCTTTATTGGTTCAAGTCAAATACAAAGAAAAAGAAAAATGGACCTACCCTAAATTTTTTTCCCCGCTTTTCCCCCTTTTTGAACCCTGAATCAAAATAGTACCAAACACGTGTCTAATATTTTTTTCTTGTTTACCGGCTCCGTTTTGAATTTTGTTACTCTGTTGATTGGTTTAAAAGATACACATGGGTTTAAAAAAGTACCAACATTTCATTTTTACCCTTTTTACCCCCTATTTGTCCCATCTGCTAAAAAGTACCAAACACGTGTCTACTTATTTTTGCAGCTGATCCCAACGCAATTTCAATTTTGGGCCTATGACGTTTACTTCCGGAGATACAGCATTACTAATTTTTCCCTTTTTTACCCCTTTTTACCCCCTTAGAGGCCGAATTTCCAAAAATCCCGTCTTAGTGGATCTATACTTTGAAAAAGGTACCAGCTGTCAAAATTTCAGCTCTCTAGCTTTAGCCGTTTGGGCTGTGCGATGATGAGTCAGTCAGTCAGTCAGTCAGTCACGTTAGAGTTTTATATATATAGATTATATTAACATCACCCTTTCCATTTAAAGCTTGTCTCTCTGTCTGTTTGTCTAGAATCATTTCATAAAATAACTAAAATGTTCGTAAATATCCCTATAAAATAAAATCCCATTATTTTTGTGGTCTCTATCTCTCGGTATAGAAATCCCCTGAAATGTTATAAAATTTAATGTTTGGAAATTTTCTAAATTAGATTAACAAAATCATTTGTTGACACAATTAAATTTAATTTGATTATTATATACTCTCGTACGACCATAATAGACTAAAATAATCAAAATGTAATGTTCGAAAATTTAATAACTCGTTTAATTGTCTAACTTTAGAAGTTAATATGAAAACATTGAAGGGTGATAAAATAGAATAAAAAATTTAACAATTTTATAAGAAACTTTTAAAAAATTCTTATTTTTATAGGAAATTTTTTTCCAAAATTTCTTATTTTTATTTAAATTTTTTTTTAAATTTCTTATTTTTATAGGAATTTTTTCAAAAAAAATTGTTTTTTGATAGCAAATTTTTCAAAATTTTTTTATTTTTATAGGCAATTTTTCAAAAACTTCTTATTTTTATAAGAAATTTTTCAAAAAATTTTTAATTTTAATTTTTTAAATTTTTTCTTATTTTTATAAGAAATTTTCCAAAAATTTATTTTTTTTATAAGAAATTTTTCAAATTTTCATATTTTTATAGAAATATTTGCAAAATTTTTTTATTTTTAATATAATTTTTCAAAAATTTCTTATTCCTAAAAGAAATTTTTCAAAATTTTCTTATTTTTTAACAAACATTTTTAAAATTTCTTATTTTTTAAAATTTTTTTAAAAATTTCTTATTTTCATAAGAAATTTTTTAATTTTATAAGAAATTTTTCAAAATTTTTTTTTTTCAGAAATTTTCTTAATTTATAAGATATTACTCAAAAATTTCTAATTTTAAGGGAATTTTTTAATAAATTCTTATTTTTATAGTACATTTTTCAAAAATTTCCTATTTTTATCAGAAATTTTTCAAAAAATTATTATAGGAAATTTTTCAAAAGTTTCTAATATTTATAGGAAATTTTCACAAAATTATTGTTTTTATCAGAAATTTTTGAAAATTTTCTTATCTTTATAAGAAATTTTTCAAAAATTTTTTATTTTTATAAGAAATTATTTACAAATTTTTTATTTTTATAAGAAATTTTTTAAAAATTTCTTATTTTTATAAGAAATTATTTAAAAATTTCTTATTTTTATAGGAAATTTTTTAAAAATGTCTTATTTTGATAGGAAATTTTTCAAAAATTTTCTTATTGTTAAAGGAAATTTTTTAAAAATTTCCTATTTTTATAGGAAATTTTTCAAAAATTTCTTATTTTTATAGGGAATTTTTCAAAAATTTCTTATTTTTAAGGGACATTTTTCAGTAGTTTCCTATTTTTATAAGAAATTTTTAAAAATTTCTTATTTTTATAAAAAAATTTTCAAAAGAAATTTTTCAAAAATTTCATATTTTTATAATTTTTTTTTCAAAAATTTCTTTTTTTATAGGAAATTTTTCAAAAATTATTTATTTTTTATGAAATTCGTCAAAAATGTCTTATTTTTATAGGAAAATTTTCAAAAATGTTTGATATTTTTATAAGAAATTTTTAAAAATTTCTTATTTTTATAAATTTTTTTTTCAAAAATTTCTTTTTTTATAGGAAATTTGTCAAAAATTATTTATTTTTTATGAAATTCCTCAAGTTCAAGTTCAAGTTCAAGTTTTATTAATCCCATAAAATTGTTTTTACATAAGTCCTTAAGCTAGTTCTTAAAAACTAAAATTTATTACATTTAATCCTCGCATATGTTATCTATCAAGGCTTTCTTATTATTTATACATATTAATAATATTTGTAGCTTTGCTACGACACTTTTACATTTTATAGTTTAATAATTTCAAAATATTCCCTAAAAAGGGATCAAAAAAGGAAGTCTATTATCAAAGAACTTACATACTAAGAAAATAAAAATAAAACTTATATCTAAATAAACAATAGGAAATTTTATTTACAAAAGTTAAAGTATATGTACAGGAAGAGTTTAGAAATTTTATTTACAAAAGAGATTATTGTGTAGTTATATACACTGTATCATTTACATTGAGCGTATTGATTCTTCTATGGTAAAATAGGAGTTTATCACCAATATAGAGGATTCCGGCCCCCTTAAGTGTTAAGAGGTCGACCGGGGAAAAATATTTTGCATTTTGTACGGCCTCCAGATTACCTGCTCCGGCAAAACATTCTCTTACTAAGCTGTTATCTAGATTTTGCGAGCTTTCAAGAAACTTAACCGCACTATCTACCATAAACCTATCAATACGTTTGAAATCTATTGCTGTATAAATAGCCCCACAAGATGGTCTACGTACAACACCATTTAGTGCTACATGAGGTCTCAGGCCCAGGCAAGCAACTAAGACCCCTCGTTCCCATCTCCTAAGCCTCTCCATCTGTGATGAGGATATTCCAAACCAAGATGGGAAAGCGTAGGAGACAATAGGTCGTATGACCTGGCGGTACAGCAGGAGTCGTACTTTCTGATCTAACCCCTCTTTTCGTCTCAAAATACCCTTGTAGGCCGAGTAAATTTTCTTTGCCTTTTGGAGAATGTCATCGATGTGTCTGTAGTACTCAAATTTTTCATGAAAAGTCACACCTAAGTACGTCATTCTATCAGAAATAGAAATAGTTTCACCTCCTATAGAGAGGGACGGAATGTATGACCTGCAATTTCGATAAATATTTTTTCTTTTTCCTTTGAATATCATAGAGACTGTTTTTCCCATATTTAAACTAAATTTCCATTTAAGAAAATATTCGCTAAGGTTAGCCAAATAGCAGTTTATGCGATTGTTAACCAACCTAGCCCGAGTCCCCGAAGAAGCTATTAGGATGTCATCCGCATACATCAGAAGGAGGTCTCCTTCCGGTGGTTGAGGAATGTCTGAAACGTATATGTTGTAAAGCACGGGTCCCAGTAACGAGCCCTGTGGTACCCCGGCTGAAATTTCACTTTCTTCCGAAATGGCATTTCCCACCTTAACGCAAAATTTTCTGTCTTCTAAGAAACTGGATATGAGTCTGCAAATTCCTATTTCAAATCCCATGGTTTGCAACTTGAAAAGAATACCGTCATGCCAGACAGTGTCAAATGCTTTAGAAAAGTCGAGGCTTACCGCTATTGTCGGACATTTATTATTTAAGCCTTTTGCTACATAGTTAGTAAACACCATTAAGGCATGTGAGGTGGAGTGTCCGGCCCTAAAACCAAATTGACAGTCTGTGAGTATATTCTTTTCAAGAATAATTTCTTTAATTTTTTCTAAAATAAAAAACTCAAATAGTTTTCCAATGGCAGACAGCAAAGAGATTGGTCTATAGTTGCCCGTGGATGAAGGGTCTGACCTCGGCTTAAGTATGGGAATAATCAATGCAGATTTCCAACTTCTTGGGAAATATCCAAGATTAACGCAATGGTTAAACAATATAGCTAGAAAATTCCAAGCTGTAGTGTCAGTTTTTCTAAGAATAAAATCCGGGATACCATCTGTACCACTAGATTTTTTGTTGGATCTTCTCTTGAGAGCGGTGCCAATAGCGGCGGCGTCAATAAAACCCAGCTCTTCATTTTTTCTGTCAGCGTAAATAGTCCTTTCGTCAACAATATGTCCAAATGTTGTCATAGGCGTCACTCTGTCTAAAGTTGAGACTAATTCCCTCACCTCTGTGTCATATGCGTTGGGTTGTGCACTTTGCGTCATTTGAAATGTTTCAGCTAATAAATTGGCTTTGCCAATGTCATCAGTAACTAAAAGACCATTGCTTCCATTTAGAGCTTGAACACGAGAACGAGCATTCAGTCCTGCGGCTGTCTTAACTTTTCTATAAGTTTTATTGTTAACTTTAATTCTACTAAGAAAGTCCGTCCAATAATCTGTTTCAAATTTATAAATGGCACCCTGTATTATTGTATTGAGATTTTTTATTTCGGCTTTCAATACATTACACCTGCCTGGGTCGCCACATCTATATAGTGTTCTCCTAAGTCTTTTCTTCGTATTAATAAAGTTAAGGATATGTGGTGGAAGATTAAGCAGCCCTCTACCTTTCGCATTTATTTTAGGGACTGAATGCTCTATGGCATTCATAAAAGCTCCATTCATGTTCTCTATGCACTGGTCTATTTCGCCTTGGGTAACATTTCTATCAACTGGTAAAGAAAGATTTTCTAAGTTTGTGGAAAGTCTATTTCTAAAATTACGTACATTAATCCTATCAAAATCATATCTTATAACAGGTTCTTGTTGTTGACATTGGGAGGTGAGAAAAGAAAACTCAACTGCCTTATGATCTGAATCATAGTCAATGGTCCTTAGTCTGTTTGTTGTTGGAATAACATCTACTGTTGTCAGGAAGAAGTCGATATACGATGATATTACTGGGTTAATTCTTGTGGGTCCATCAGTCTGTCTTATGTCAAAATCAGGACTCGTTAGTAAGAACTCATAGAGGTTACGGCCACTCACATTTGTGTATGTGTCGCCCCAATACGGGTGCCTAGAATTTAGATCAGCTCCTATTATTATACTATATGTTTGAGACAGTCTTTGTACTGCATCAAAATCTTCTGTTTCAAGGTTAGTACCAGGCCTAAGGTACATAGCAATTACCACTATGTCATTGCCATTGACTTTACGAATGCGAACAGAAGTATTTTCCATTGCACCCGTATCAACAACAATTTCCTCACATTTAAGATTTTCTCTAACGAGAACTGCAGTACCCCTCCCGCGTCCGTTGTGTCGGTCCTGTCTAAATGTCAAGTAACCCCTCATGTCAAATTTATGGTGCTGACTAAGGCAATGCTCAGCCAGTAGCACAATGTCTGGTTTATGTTCGGTCAAAAAAAGGCTTAAACAATGCCTTTTGTATCTAGAGACAATTGAATTTAGATTAATAAAAATTGCTTTGAGAGAATTATCCATGATGTCCTAATGTCATTAATAATCCAAATAGGGCAGTCTGCTTGTCCCTATCTGTTCCCAAATCACTATATTGTTTAGCAAAAGTGCCAATATTTTGGAGACATTGTAAGAGACCATTACCGAAAAATCGTTTACAGTCTTTCTCTATCATTTCGTATTGTGCCATAGCAACACCTAATGTTACTTGGGAATTTGCGGAGGTATTAAGTCTAGTCCGATTGGCTGAGTTTTCACCGCCTACAGAGGTACCAACTGCCGCAGCATACGACATACCAGGTCTTACAACATTAGCTGTTGCGGAAAATCTTTTTGGACGATTATTAGGACCTAATAATTTCTTTTGTTCTATTTTATGTAGTAGTTCTTGTCGTCTAGGGCAGTCTCTTGAACTAGCTACATGTCCCTCAGTTTGGCAGTTTACGCATTTAACTGGCAAACCGACACGTTTCACAATATTACCAGTCTTTGGATCAGTAATAACATTATTTTCTGTATTTTCAGCCTTTGGGGGTATTTTACAGTTGCCAGGGCCATGAGGTTCCCCGCACTTGACGCATCTGTAGGGCATTGAGCAATTCGTGGAAACATGGCCAAATCTTTGGCAGTTAAAGCACTGGATTATTCCTTTTCGGACGAACTTACGGACATGTACTCTACAGCACAAAATAAATCTAACATTATAGAATTGTTGAATGTCAGAGTCCCTATGTAATCTGACAACCCATTTATCACCCCCGAGTTTGGAAATTCCCATCACATTGATGGAAATCTGAAGACCGGACAAATATTCGTTAACTTCTGAGGCTTCAAAAGAATTCGGAAGCCCCTCAATTACAGTTGTATATGGCCGTTCACCCTTAGGGGTGTACGTGTAATATTCAACCTTTTTTTCGGTAAATAATGCCTTAACTCTACCGAAATCCTCTAAAGTGCAAACTCCTATGTTTACTACATTTGTTCCTAAGACCTTAATATTAAAATTTTTATGTCCTAGTAAGCCTTCTATATTTTTAATTGTACTTTTTACATCAATATTATAGGTAGTAATAATTGGTATAGTTTTACTCTTATTTCTACTTACAGATACTCTATTGTTATTTTTATTACCATCTACATTAGCTGCTGCGGTTGTTTTGCTGCATCCTGCGACGTCATCATTATCTTCTTGTTGACTCGGCTTTTTTGCAAATTTGGCTGATCCCTTTTCTTTATTCGGCATTGTTTTTGTAGATTGAATTTCATCTTCATCCATCTGTACTACAGAAGTTTTGCGTTTTGGTATATTTTTTGTCTCTTTTACTTTTTCCTCATATAATTTGAGGATTCTTTCCACATTTTCTTTTAATGAATCATTTTCTTTAATAAGATGTTCAACTTTTCTTTCAGATAAGTCTAGACGAGCAAGAAGCTCTTTATTTAGTTTATGTAATTTTTCCATTTTACTTATTTCAGAATCACTTTCTTTAATGTGACTATCAGCGTTTTTCCTCTTTTTATTAGAGGTACCTTCGTCACCATCCATTTTATTTTAACATTTATTAGCCTTAACTTGGCTATAGAGTTTATTTATCTTATAAAAGTTTTCTTGGTTCACTACTGTATTACAGCACAAGTAATAAACACAGTTTATGTTGCCTTCTATTAGATTCTCAAAAATCCACAGATAGGCAATAATTTTTATTTAGCGTAGTGACTACTATATGTCACTCGCTTCTCAAATATTCACTTAAGAAACAGTTTTTTAAAATCTTCTTAGAGATTAGATTTTTGTTTCACTTTTTGGTTTTTAAACACAGTTCACTTTTTAAAAGTTTAATATTTTTAATATTTCCGATTTGAGCACTGTTCACTATCACTGTTCACTTGCAACTTTTCTTCTCTATGAAATTCCTCAAAAATGTCTTATTTTTATAGGAAAATTTTCAAAAATATTTTATTTTTATAGGAATTTTTTTTAAAAATTCTTATTTTTATAAGAAATTTCACAAAAAATTTTTTTTTATAGGAAATTTTCACAAAATTATTGTTTTTATCAGAAATTTTCAAAAATTTCTTATTTTTAAAAGAAATTTTTCAAAAATTTCATATTTTTATAAATTTTTTTTTCAAAAATTTTCTTTTTTTATAGGAAATTTGTCAAAAATTATTTATTTTTTATGAAATTCCTCAAAAATGTCTTATTTTTATAGGAAAATTTTCAAAAATATTTTATTTTTATAGGAATTTTTTTTAAAAATTCTTATTTTTATAAGAAATTTCACAAAAAATTTTTTTTTATAGGAAATTTTTCAAAAATTTCCTATTTTTTCAGGAAAAAATTTCCTATTCTTATAGCAAACTCTTCAAAAATATCCCATTTTTATATGAAATTTTTCAAAAAAATTTCTTATTTTTATAAGAAAATTTCTTATTTTTATAGAAAATTTTTTGAAAATTTCTTAATTTGATAGAAAGTTTTTCAAAAATTTCTACTTTTAATAGAATTTTTTTCAAAAATTTCCTTTTTTGATAGAAAGTTTTTCTAAAATTTGTTAATTTGATGGAAAATTTTTTATTTTTCAGGAACTTTTAAAAAATATGAAATTTTTTAATAAGAAATTTTTGTAAAAATTATATTAAAAATTTTTCAAAAAATTTTTAAATTTATAAGAAATTTTTCAAAAAATTCCTACTTGTATAGGAAATTTTTTAAAAACTTCTTATTTTTATAGGAAATTTTTTAATATTTTTTTATTTTTATAGGAAATTTTTTAAAAATTTCTAATTTTTTTAATAAATTTTTGA
Source organism: Stomorhina lunata (assembly GCA_933228675.1). NCBI lineage: Eukaryota > Metazoa > Arthropoda > Insecta > Diptera > Rhiniidae > Stomorhina > Stomorhina lunata. The sequence continues at coordinate 37,744,405 of OW121744.1, forward strand.
AAAATTTCTTATTTTTATAGCAAATTCTTCAAAACTCTTTTATAGTTATATGAATTTTTTCAAAAATATATTACTTTTATTGGAATTTTTTTAAATTTTCTTATTTTTAAAATAAATTTTACAAAAAGTTCTTATATTTTTATAAGAAAATTTCTTAAAAATTTATTATTTTGTAGGAAGTTTTTCAAAAATTTCTAATTTTAAAAAGAAATTTATGAAAAATTAATATTTTTAAACCCTTATAAGTGCTATGTTTTCCACACCCTCTGTTTCCAGAAGATTTATGTCATTTATATTTTGTTTCTGTTGTTTTTGTCTTTAATGTCTATGTGTTGATTTAATTTTAAGATGAATCTATATGTAAATGGGTGTATCTTATTACCAGATTTCTGTGGTTTATTTTAGTCTTTTTTTTCTTTTTTGTTGTATATTCTATATCATTTTTATTTCAGTTTCCCCTTATAGTCTTTGGAAAAATGATGAATAAATTGCTATTGTTATAGGCCAGCCGCATTGTCACAGTTCATCCTTTAAAATGAATGTATTTTTTGGGGTTTTGGTTTGTTGTGTTTTTTCTGAAGTTTTTGAAAATCTTGTTTGGTGGTTTCATGTTTATTCCGTAAATTGTAAATTGAGGCAAGAAATCTAAGTAAATAATACCAACAAAATAAGAAAGAAAAAGTATTAAGTGAAATAAAAATTTATAAAAAAGAAAAATGTACAAAAAATTTGCATAAACTCCTAAAAAAAGAAACAACAAATTTTCAAGTTGTCACGGGAGCAGAGACTAAGCGTGTAAGTGACTATAAGTGAATTGAATTCATTGGAGGAGTGAGTGAATTAGTGGTAAGGAGTGTTCATGAATAACATGAATAAAAGACGAGAAAATGTCTTCAGGAAATTTAAGTACATATATACACACATACATATTTCTGACTCTGAGCCGAGTCTTAGTTTGAATGTGATGAATCTGTTTGCACAGGAAATTTAAAAACCACAAATTTTGGTTTCTATTGTTTACTCTTTTTTCCTCTTTGTAATAAAAGTCAATTGTTGTAAAATTAATTTATATTTAAGTAAATTGTATTTTATGCTAAATAAATAAACAAAATTACACTCAGAGCTTCGAAAGGCTTAATTAAATATTAGCTTAATTCCTAGGAATTCAAAAAATGATTTAACTATACCTTAAGTTTAATTCCCATAAAACAATTAAAAAAAAGTGTTGATTTTTAATTCATAGTGAATTGATTCACATGGGAATTTAAAATCAACTTGAATGAATAAAATGTTTCTTCATTCCTCTACTCCAATTTGAATTAACATTTTTTATTCTTAATTAAAACCAGTCCAAATTGAATTAAAATATTTTTTGATAATTCATTTTGTGCAAATCATTAGGGTGGAATAAACTAAAGATACTTGATTTTAAATCAAAAACTTAAATTCTGACTTTTTCGAGGGAAAAGTTTTTTAAACTATACCACTCATTGAATAACCAAAAAGCGAAAATTGAAGTTTTAATTTAAAGGGTATTATTATATCAAGTGCGATATACATTGTTTGTAAAAACCCTAGATATAAAATAGAACAAAATTTATCATAACCTATTAAAATATTCTTATGTTTTATCAGAAAGCATACACATTTAATAAAAGTATGCATGTATTCTTTAATGTTCGTTCAAAAAAACGGAACTACCCAAATGTGGCTATTTCACCGCAAACTTGTGTATATTTTGCATTTATTTGTTAAACTATAGCTTTTAAAAGATATTAAGATATGCAGGAATATAGTAATATTAATGGTCCTTCGTTTATAATGACCTAATCTTTACCAGAAAATCAATCAGTGAAGGAATCTGCTTAATTAAAAATTTTTTCTAAAAAAATTTATAAAAATAATTTGTTTTTTGTGACATTAGTTTTTGTAAATACATACATATACATGTAAAATGTGCTAATATGTAAGAGTATATTATCTCTGATTTTGTTGTGTTGCTGCGAAATAATGGATTTTATATGTTTTCGAATCTGGATGAGATTATAGATTATGTGTACAAAAAATCTTTAGTTTTATGTGTATCTATATTTTATTTTAAATAGTTTTTCTGATCTTATGACCAATAACAAAGAATTTTTTTATTTTTTTTAAATTTCGCCTAAGTCAACTTAATAAACTTTTGAATTTTTCCACAAAAATGTTATTTGTATATGCCCTACAGGTCTAAAAAACATTAGTCCCTTAGCAGGAAGATATATTACATAGCTGAGATACATACACAATTATGATGGAATTAGAATAAAATTACAAAATTTAGTACAATTAGAAAATGTAAATATACATATGTATGTATGTCGATAATGAATAAATCAAATTTTAATCATATGGTTAAGGACTTGTTTCGTTGAGATTTATTTTATTCCGCTCTTTTATAGGTATTATATATTTTTGAACTGTAGGGTTCGTTTGAATATGTTTATTTTTGTATGCCTTTACAAAATGATTTGTTTATAAAATTTTTAATTATTTTTGTATAAGATTAAGAATTGAAATAATTTAAATTAAATCTAACTGATTTTAAATTCCCTAAGAATTAATTCTTAAAAGTTAAGGCTTATGACTTGATTCAGGTGAATGTATTATGGGAATGATATAAACACTAAAATAAATTTGATTTTAAAATATGGAATTAGGAATTGAGCCTTTCGAACCTCTGATTACACTTTATTGTATTTTGAGGAAAGGCTTACAAGCTAAAACATGATCGACTTAAACCCAACAGACAATAAGAAATCATTTCCTATACAAATAGGAAATTTTTGAAAAATTTTCTATACAAAAAGGAAATTTTTAAAAAATTTCCTATCCAAAAAAATTTCCTATAAAAATAGGAAATTTTTGAAAAATTTCCTATAAAAATAGGAAATTTTTGAAAAATTTCCTATAAAAATAGGAAATTTTTGAAAAATTTCCTATAAAAATAGGAAATTTTTGAAAAATTTCCTATAAAAATAGGAAATTTTTGAAAAATTTCCTATAAAAATAGGAAATTTTTGAAAAATTTCCTATAAAAATAGGAAATTTTTGAAAAATTTCCTATAAAAATAGGAAATTTTTGAAAAATTTCCTATAAAAATAGGAAATTTTTGAAAAATTTCCTATAAAAATAGGAAATTTTTGAAAAATTTCCTATAAAAATAGGAAATTTTTGAAAAATTTCCTATAAAAATAGGAAATTTTTGAAAAATTTCCTATAAAAATAGGAAATTTTTGAAAAATTTCCTATAAAAATAGGAAATTTTTGAAAATTTTCCTATAAAAATAGGAAATTTTTGAAAAATTTCCTATAAAAATAGGAAATTTTTGAAAAATTTTCTATAAAAATAGGACATTTTTGTAAAATTTCCTATAAAAATAGGAAATTTTTGAAAAATTTCCTATAAAAGTAGGAAATTTTTGAAAAATTTCCTATAAAAATAGGAAATTTTTGAAAAATTTCCTATAAAAATAGGAAATTTTTGAAAAATTTCCTATAAAAATAGGAAATTTTTGAAAAATTTCCTATAAAAATAGGAAATTTTTGAAAAATTTCCTATAAAAATAGGAAATTTTTGAAAAATTTCCTATAAAAATAGGAAATTTTTATAAAATTTCCTATATAAATAGGAAACTTTTGAAAAATTTCCTATAAAAATAGGAAACTTTTGAAAAATTTCCTATAAAAATAGGAAATTTTTGAAAATTTTTATAAAAAAAAACATTGAAAAATTTTCCTAAAAAAAATAAATTTTTGAAAAATTTCCTTTAAAAAATAAGAAAATTTTTGAAATTTTTTTAAAAAATAAGAAATTTTTGAAAAATTTACTTTAAAAATAAGAAATTTTTGATATATTATCCTAAAAAATCCGAAATTTAAAAATAAATTAGTATTATAATAATAATTTTTGAAAAATTTTCTTTAAAAAGTAAGAAATTTAAAAAAAAAAATTATTTTTATTTAAATTTCCCTTCAAAAATAAGTTTTTTGAAAAATTTCCTTTAAAAAATAGGAAATTTTTAAAAATTTATTAAAAAAAATATTCGTTTAAAAAATAAAATTTTTTTTAAAAATTTTCTGTAAAATTAAGAATTTTTTTTTAATTTTTCTTTAAAAAATGAAATTTTTGAAAAATTTCTTTAAAAAATAAGAAATTTCTGAAAAATTTTCTTTACAAAATACGAAGTTTTTGAAAAATTTCCTTTAAAAACATACAATTTTTTAAAAATTTCTTATAAAAATATGAAATTTTTGAAAAAATTTTTATAAAAAATCCAATAAAAATAGGATGATTAAAATCTCAGAAATTTTTGATAAATTTCATAAAAAATAGTATTTTTAAAATATTTGAAAATTTTTTTTTTTTAAAATAAAATTTTTTAAAATTTTTCTTTAAAAAATAAGAAATTTTTGAAAATTTATCTTTAAAAGATAAGAAATTTTTGAACATTTTCTTTACAAAATTGGAATTATTGAAAATCTTTTTTTCAAAAATAAGAAATTTTTGAAAAATTTCCTATAAAAATAGGATATTTTTATAAAAATTGTAAATTTTTGAAAAATTTCCTATAAAAATAGGATTTTTGAAAAGTTTTCTATAAAAATGGAAATTTTTGAAAAATTTCTTATAAAAATAGGAAATTTTTTAAAATTTCTTTAAAAAAAAATTGTAAAATTTCCTTAAAAAAATTTTTCAAAAATTTATATTTTTTTAATGATATTTTTCATATCCTCAAAAAAAATATACATTTTTGAAAAATTTCCTTTAAATAATAAGAATTTTTCAAAAATTCCTTTAAAAAAATAAATTTTTGAAAAATTTCCTTTAAAAAATAAGAACATTTTGAAACTTGTTTTTAAAAAATATGAAAGTTTTCAAAATTTTCCAAAAACTTAGAAATTTAAAACAAAAAATATTAGAAATTTTTGAAAAACTTCTGTAACAAGATAAAAAACTTTTGAAAAATTTCCTTTAAAAACTAAGTAATTTTTAAAAATTTATTAAAAAAAAAATAAAAAATTTCCTTTCAAAAATTAGAAATTTTTTAAAAATTTTTGATACATTTTCCTAAAAAATTAGAATTTTTTTTAATAAATTTTTGAAAAATTTACTTTAAAAAATTAAAAAAAAATAAGAAATTTTTGAAAAATTTCCTTTACAAATAAGAAATTTTTGAAATTTTTTTTTTTAAATAAGAAAATATTTGAAAAATGTTCCTGTAAAATTAATATTTTTTTTAATTATTCTTTAAAAAATTAGAAATTTTTGAAAAATTTCCTCTAAAAATAAGAAATTTTTGGAAAAATTTCTTATAAAAATAGGAAATTTTTCAAAAATTTCCTATAAAAATAGGATATTTAAAATCTAAGAAATTTTTGAAGAATTTCCTATAAAAATATTATTTTTAAAAAACTAAAAAATTTTGAAAAATTTCCTTTAAAAAATAAGAAATTTTCAAAAAATTCCTTTAAAAAATAAGAAATTTTTTAAAAATTTTAGAAATGTAAAATAAAAGTGGGAAATTTTTGAAAAACTTTATATAAAACTATTAAAATTTTGAAAAATTTCTTATAAATTTTGTTTTCATCGTTCGAAATTGTTTGCTGGGTAAATAACTCTTACTTCGTTTGTAGATTGTGTTCTGTAGGCATTTGCATATAAATATATTGTAATTTTTGCACTTTTAAATTAAGTTACATATTACCTTTAACAAATAGAGATTTGCAACCACAATACAGATATAAATTATTACAATTTGATTTGAATAAATTAATATGTATTTATTTAAACTACAATAATCGTTTAAGGGTTTCATTTAAAAATTCATAAAATGTTGATAAAATTAAATTTGTATTAAACGAAGTTTTAGTATGAAAATTAACATTTTTTTTATAATTTGAACAAGGAAAAATTATCGCTTTGAATTTAAAATCTGCAATAAAGGATTTCAAATAGTAAATAAACTTTTTAACGGAATAGATTAAATTTAAAATATTTAAACTTTTTTGTGAATTTTCCATATATTCTATAATAATTTTTTTGATTTACTTTAGAAATTCATTACTTCATAAAACTTCTTTATTATTTATTATTCCAATTAAATTTTCAGTTTTTTTTTAGATTATATTTCACAAACATATGTATTGCCATAAAAATTGCTATTAATTTGTCAGTTATTAAATCATAATTTGTTTCCAATTTTATGAAATTTTTTTCAATTTTCTTTTTTATTTTTTTGAAATATGTTCAATATATCATTGCGCCATTTTGGCGCTTCACCAGATTTATTTACCATGAAATAAAACCTAAAAAAATTCATGACAAAGATTTTTGGTGAAAAAATATTTGCTTATGATCATAAATATTTTTTGTTGTTAAAATATTGTACAAAAAAAGTATATTCGGTAAAACAATTTAATCAACTTAAAATACAAAATGAAATAGACGGAAAGTCATTCAGGCATAAAATTGTTTTATAAAAAAATATCAGAGATAGACCAAACTACAAATTAATTGTTCAATGGATTTCAATAAAAAGGTAAATTTAAATAAAATATTTGAAAATATTTCGTTGCTATAAATAAATAAGTTTTGATGATAATAAAAAAAACTTATTTGAATATTTGATGTAGTAAAGAGAAATAAATTACACCATTTTACAATATTCAAATTTTTTAGATACATTTTTTGTTTGTTATGGTCATTTGATTACACTAATCAACATTATTTTCAAGTTATTCTTAATAAAATCACTAATAATCAATGAATTTTCATAATAAAAAGCTTATGTTATTTAAAATATTCGTATTTACTATCGTTGTTACTATCGTTAGGTATTGGTCATAAGATCTTGACATTTTCGACATTTATGAAAAATGTTTTAAAATGTTCCTATAAAAACAAGAAATTTTCTGAAAAATTTCCTATAAGAATAAGAAATTTTTGAAAAATTTCCTATAAGAATAGGAAATTTTTGAAAAATTTCCTATAAGAATAGGAAATTTTTGAAAAATTTCCTATAAGAATAGGAAATTTTTGAAAAATTTCCTATAAAAATAGGAAATTCTTGAAAAATTTCCTATAAAAATAGGAAATTCTTGAAAAATTTCCTATAAAAATAGAAAATTTCTGAAAAATTTCCTAAAAAAATAGGAAATTTCTGAAAAATTTCCTAAAAAATAGTAAATTTTTGAAAAACCTCCTATAAAATGCAAAATTTTCAAAAATTTCCTATCAAAATAGAAAATTTTTGAAAAATTTCCTATAAAAATAGAAAATTTTTGAAAATTTCCTATAAAAATGGAAAATTTTTGAAAAATTTCCTATAAAAATAGAAAATTTTTGAAAAATTTCCTATAAAAATAGAAATTTTTTGAAAAATTTCCTATAAAAATAGGAAATTCTTGAAAAATTTCCTATAAAAATAGGAAATTCTTGAAAAATTTCCTATAAAAATAGGAAATTTTTGAAAAATTTCCTATAAAAATAGGAAATTTTTGAAAAATTTCCTATAAAAATAGGAAATTTTTAAAAAATTTCCTATAAAAATAGGAAATTTTTGAAAAATTTCTTATAAAAATAGGAAATTTTTGAAAAATTTCCTCTAAAAATAGGAAATTTTTGAAAAATTTCCTATAAAAATAAGAAATTTTTGAAAAATTTCCTATAAAAATAGAAAATTTCTGAAAAATTTCCTAAAAAAAATAGGAAATTTCTGAAAAATTTCCTATAAAAATAGGAAATTTTTGAAAAACCTCCTATAAAATACAAAATTTTCAAAAATTTCCTATTTGAAAAATTTCCTATAAAAATAGGAAATTTTTGAAAAATTTCCTATAAAAATAGGAAATTTTTGAAAAATTTCCTATAAAAATAAGAAATTTTTGAAAAATTTCCTATAAAAATAGGAAATTTTTGAAAAATTTCCTATAAAAATAGGAAATTTTTGAAAAATGTCCTATAAAAATAGGAAATTTTTTAAAAATTTCCTATAAAAATAGGAAATTTTTGAAAAATTTCCTATAAAAATAGGAAATTCTTGAAAAATTTCCTATAAAAATAGGAAATTGTTGAAAAATTTCCTATAAAAATAGAAAATTTCTGAAAAATTTCCTAAAAAAATAGGAAATTTCTGAAAAATTTCCTAAAAAATAGTAAATTTTTGAAAAACCTCCTATAAAATGCAAAATTTTCAAAAATTTCCTAGCAAAATAGAAAATTTTTGAAAAATTTCCTATAAAAATAGAAAATTTTTGAAAAATTTCCTATAAAAATGGAAAATTTTTGAAAAATTTCCTATAAAAATGGAAAATTTTTGAAAAATTTCCTATAAAAATAGAAAATTTTTGAAAAATTTCCTATAAAAATGGAAAATTTTTGAAAAATTTCCTATAAAAATAGAAAATTTTTGAAATATTTCCTATAAAAATAGAAAATTTTTGAAAAATTTCCTATAAAAATAGAAATTTTTTGAAGAATTTCCTATAAAAATAGAAAATTTTTTAAAAATTTCCTATAAAAATAGAAAATTTTTGAAAAATTTCCTATAAAAATAGAAAATTTTTGAAAAATTTCCTATAAAAATAGGAAATTTTTGAAAAATTTCCTATAAAAATAGGAAATTTTTGAAAAATTTCCTATAAAAATAGGAAATTTTTGAAAAATTTCCTATAAAAATAGGAAATTTTTGAAAAATTTCCTATAAAAATAGGAAATTTTTGAAAAATTTCCTATAAAAATAGGAAATTTTTGAAAAATTTCCTATAAAAATAGGAAATTTTTGAAAAATTTCCTATAAAAATAGGAAATTTTTGAAAAATTTCCTATAAAAATAGGAAATTTTTCAAAAATTTTCTAGGAAATAGGAAATTTTTGAAAAATTTCCTATAAAAATAGAAAATTTCTGAAAAATTTCCTAAAAAAATAGGAAATTTCTGAAAAATTTCCTATAAAAATAGGAAATTTTTGAAAAAACCTCCTATAAAATACAAAATTTTAAAAAATTTCCTATCAAAATAGAAAAGTTTTGAAAAAATTCCTATAAAAATAGAAAATTTTTGAAAAATTTCCTATAAAAATGGAAAATTTTTGAAAAATTTCCTATAAAAATAGAAAATTTTTGAAAAATTTCCTATAAAAATAGAAAATTTTTGAAAAATTTCCTATAAAAATAGAAAATTTTTGAAAAATTTCCTATAAAAATAGAAAAATTTTGAAAAATTTCCTATAAAAATAGAAAATTTTTGAAAAATTTCCTATAAAAATAGAAAATTTTTGAAAAATTTCCTATAAAAATAGAAAATTTTTGAAAAATTTCCTATAAAAATAGAAAATTTTTGAAAAATTTCCTATAAAAATAGAAAATTTTTGAAAAATTTCCTATAAAAATAGAAAATTTTTGAAAAAATTCCTATAAAAATAGAAAGTTTTTTAAAAATTTCCTATAAAAATGGAAAATTTTTGAAAAATTTCCTATAAAAATGGAAAATTTTTGAAAAATTTCCTATAAAAATAGGAAATTTTTGAAAAATTTCCTATAAAAATAGGAAATTTTTGAAAAATTTCCTATAAAAATAGGAAATTTTTGAAAAATTTCCTATAAAAATAGGAAATTTTTGAAAAATTTCCTATAAAAATAGGAAATTTTTGAAAATTTTCCTATAAAAGTAGGAAATTTTTAAAAAATTTCCTATAAAAATAGGAAATTTTTGAAAATTTTCCTATAAAAATAGGAAATTTTTGAAAAATTTCCTATAAAAATAGGAAATTTATGAAAAATTTCCTATAAAAATAGGAAATTTTTGAAAAATTTCCTATAAAAATAGGAAATTTTTGAAAATTTTCCTATAAAAGTAGGAAATTTTTAAAAAATTTCCTATAAAAATAGGAAATTTTTGAAAATTTTCCTATAAAAATAGGAAATTTTTGAAAAAATCCTTAAAAAAAGAAAATTTTTGAAAAAATTCCTAAAAAAAATTGGAAATTTTTGAAAATTTTTCTACAAAAATCTATAATCTTAGAGTTTTGCAACGATAATTCCCAAAGCAGGCAATGCACAGTGGTTTACGGACGCTTTTTTTTGGAAATAATTCTGTAACTTTTGAACGACTGGAGATATTTGAATGAAATTTGACATGGTGGTAGTCAAGGAGTATTTGAGTTGGTTTTTAAAAGCACTGGTCCATGAGGGGTCGGGAGAGTGATTGATGGACCTTCAAAGTTGGTCACCTCGGGTGTTCGATTTTTTTAAAAATTCGCCAAAAATCCATTTATGTATGGATTGAAAAGAAATTTTAAACTTAAGTTGTCCTTGAGAAGATCTACAAAAAATATGCTTAAATGTGTAGGTTATCTCCTTTGGATTTCGAGATATTTGAGTAAAAAGGAATTTTTAGGTTGATTTTTTACCTCTTTTTTTAAGCTTTTTTTGATCTGGTGGACGCATCTGAGGACCAAAAAAGAATAATATTCTTTAAATTTGTAATAAAATTCTGAATAATTTTTGTGCAAGTTAGTTACAGAAATCTTCTTTTGTTTAAAAGTTAAAAATATTCAAAGTTGAAACTTACAAAAAATTTCGCTTTTTTTTTAGTTTTTCCCCAAAAGATAGCTATATTTTTTCACTAATAAAAAAATATTTTCTTAAGAAACATAAAAAGATTTTTAAAGTTTTTAAAAGAAAACATAATGAGAATGCGTATAAAACAAATTTCTTGCTAATTGGACTTTTGGTCCTCGCACATGTCCTCTCCAAAAAATGGCAATTTGTAAAAAAAAAAATTAGTTTAAACAAAAATTTCTCAAAAGGCAAAGCACCGATTTGAAAAAAATTATAATGTTCATATTTTCCAATATATCTGTTATTGATTAGAAAAGTTTTTTCTGAAACGCGCTGCAAATAGAGACAGTGTTGCCATATTTGTAAAAAAACTCATTTTTTGAAACACCTTTTTCCCCAGTTGGGAATTGGGGAATTTTTAAGTTAAAATTGGGAATTTTTTTTAGTCTATTGCTTTTACATCTTATTGGTCTACATTACTACAAAATTTCATTGTAATATCTTTATCCATGTCATTTCCACAGAATATCAAAGATTAAAAATATTTTCCTTAAAAAAGCAGAAAAACAATTTTTTTTTGTTTTACGATACAAAGTGTAAAAAAAGTAACGCACTTAAAAAAAACTTTTACTTAGTGCTAATCTCCTAGTCTTTCCCGATCTAATGATACTAAACATGTATATAAAGCATTAATACCGAGTCTTAAAAAACTCTGAAAACTTTGGCCCCCGTAGCATTTTTACACTGTTTATTTAAATATAAGTGATGAATTTGTGCATATAAAATTAATAATCATACTCAAATATTTCACTATAAGATGACAATGATCCTTCGATAACAAACAAATATTTTTTTATTTTTTTAAAGAAAATATCATGAGGATTTATGAAATATCAAAATGTAAATAATTTGTACTTATATTAAAAGGTGAAATACATTTTATTGAAGTATTTGTAGTTAAAGTTTAAACTTACAGTTTTTATTACATATTTATATAAAAGTAGTTATTTACTTAATTTTTATTTTCAGTAAAATAATCAGTACAATCTATTATATCAAGAACCTCTTCCAGGTGTTCGTTTTCAGAAGTTTTTGTATAACTGCTCCACCATTTCTTTCTTATCGTTGATAGAGCAGGATCAGAAGACAACAAGAGATAATTTATTAGATCCTGATTTTGCGATTTTCTTGAGCATTTTCTGGTATTAAATAGTTGGATATACTTGAAATCTGAATTCCGCGCTTCCTGTGATACAAATGTCGTATACGAGTTAACGCGTTGAGGGCATAGCAATGAAATTTTTCAGCATTTATTTGATATTTGCTATTTATTGCCGATAATATTACGTAACATTTACGAAGAACTTCCTCATCAATTCCAGTAATCTTTGAAGTTGTTTCATAATTTTCAAAGAATCGCCTGGCCGTATTACCATCGTTTGTACTGCCATATCCTACAAGTGGTTTGTCTATGTTTAGACCCGTCATAGTTTTGAATTCTTCCTGAATCCTTTTTTTTTCACTGGATCTCATTTCAATCAGTTCCTTATTATTTCTCACGGATTTTAGCTGATTATCAGGTATATTCCTATATTTCAGATCATATGCTATATGTAGCATAAATTCTAAAAATCGGATACGTGCATGTAGGGGCGATATACCAAATTCCAGAACCTCTTGATTAATTGCAGTACTAGCTGATGCATCTTCTGAAGTTTGTAGAAATTCCGATTTCTTCTTTCCGCATAATGAGCATTTCCAAGTTGAATGGGTTTCCGTTATAGCGTTGCTTACTTTTCCATCTATCATTGTCAATTGAAGCTCAAAATTTACATTAATCAAATATCCATGTATGTCTATGCAGACTGGACTCAAATTGTCTATTGAATATTTGATATCATCAACCCAATTTTTTGTGCTTGCTGCATTTTCTTTTAAATATTCGAATCTGATCGGTCTGCAAAATGCCTTTGATCCTGGAGATGTGTTAACCCACACATATTCAGAGCGTACTGAATATGTGTGGATGGTTCAGAACGATTCTTTCTTAATCTTAGTGGTACTAGGGATGCCATAAAAACGCTTCTGTAGTCATTTGTGTTCTGATGAGATGTTGATTGTTTGTATTCCGGTAATCCAGATAAACCGTCACATCCCCATTTACATATTAAAGTTAAGTCCTTGTTGTCAAGTTTCTTGGCTTCTTCTTCAGACAATGTAGTAGATATCAGCCTTGATGCCGTATTTTCCAATAATTTTGATAAATCCACAGATGCACTTTCGTCTCCTATCACGTTTGTTGGTATTAAGTTTTTTTTGGTTTTTAATAACGCATTATATCCTGGTAAAATTGAGTGTCCTTTGTCTCGTAATGCCTTACAGAGTTTAATATATTTATTTTTACTCAATTTCAACTCGAGCATAAGAGCAAGTGCTTCTTCCTCCGAAAATTCTGATTGAGAAGAAGGAGTTGGTATACTCTTAATAATTCGCTTAAGACGTTTAGGAGAAGCCTCTGGGAGAATATCTGCTATTTGTTTAGCTTCAGCTGGTTGATTATTTCGTTTGAGCACTTCCTTAAAGGAATCTTTGATTTCAGTATCCGAATGAGTAGAAAGAACCTCGGATAATCGCATCTTTTTAGATCTTTCTCCGAGATCATCATAGTTTTTTAGAGGGGCTCCAGCACCAGAAGTTTTAAGCTCAATTGAGTCCTTCAGCCAGTCTTTAAATTTAGATTCAAATCTTTTTAAACAGTAATTAACCGACTTAATTTTAAGTTCAAATAACTTTACAAATTTTACGACTTTGTCTTCCTCACTATTGAGAATCATGGAGTTAGTTTGACTTTTAGCATATCGCATGATTATTTTAATTTTTTCTGCTCTCGAACTGCTTGGTTGTTCAAAAAGAATATCGCACAACACTTTAAATTCCAATGTTATAGCCATGATGTTTTAACTGTTAATAGCAGTTACATTTAAAACTTTCTTTTTTATATTAAAAAAAAAACATTTTTTATATATACCTGTATCCAAAGAATAATAAAGAAATCAATGAATTAATGTATTTTTTACCTCTAAAAATAGGTGCATATATAACTCAACCAATATGTGCGTCTCGTAAAACCTACCTGTATGGAGGTGAGTAACCATATCCTTTCTGACCATTATGAAAAACCCAAGTTGTAACAATTTTTACCTATTGCATTAACTTTCACATTAAAAAACATTTTATAACCTTAACATAATTTTGCAATTTTTTCAAATACACCAATTTTAAATACCGGAAAAATGCCTTTAAATCTTATTTTAAATAAATTGTCACACTGTTACTATAAAAGTACTCTTCTAATTAAACTTTTGCTACAAATTATGGATATATTACCTTTACACTGTTATCAAAATCGGTGCCTTACTCGTACTTACTTATTTAGAATCTTTTACTAAAATTTTATTTTTTAGCTTGGAACAAAAGGCAAAATCGAATAAAATTTTTTTAAGTCATTCTTATAATGTTTTCTTTAAAAAAATAAAAAACTATTTATATCTTTTTGAAGAAAATATTTGTTTATTAGCGAAGGATCATTGTCATCTTAAAAATAGTGAAATATTTGAGTATGATAATTAACTTTATATGCACAAATTCATCACTTATATTTAAATAAACAGTGTAAAAATGCTACGGGGGCCAAAGTTTTCAGAGTTTTTTAAGACTCGGTATTAATGCTTTATATACATGTTTAGTATCATTAGATCGGGAAAGACTAGGAGATTAGCACTAAGTAAAAGTTTTTTTTAAGTGCGTTACTTTTTTTACACTTTGTATCGTAAAACAAAAAAAAATTGTTTTTCTGCTTTTTTAAGGAAAATATTTTTAATCTTTGATATTCTGTGGAAATGACATGGATAAAGATATTACAATGAAATTTTGTAGTAATGTAGACCAATAAGATGTAAAAGCAATAGACTAAAAAAAATTCCCAATTTTAACTTAAAAATTCCCCAATTCCCAACTGGGGAAAAAGGTGTTTCAAAAAATGAGTTTTTTTACAAATATGGCAACACTGTCTCTATTTGCAGCGCGTTTCAGAAAAAACTTTTCTAATCAATAACAGATATATTGGAAAATATGAACATTATAATTTTTTCAAATCGGTGCTTTGCCTTTTGAGAAATTTTTGTTTAAACTAATTTTTTTTTTTACAAATTGCCATTTTTTGGAGAGGACATGTGCGAGGACCAAAAGTCCAATTAGCAAGAAATTTGTTTTATACGCATTCTCATTATGTTTTCTTTTAAAAACTTTAAAAATCTTTTTATGTTTCTTAAGAAAATATTTTTTTATTAGTGAAAAAATATAGCTATCTTTTGGGGAAAAACTAAAAAAAAAGCGAAATTTTTTGTAAGTTTCAACTTTGAATATTTTTAACTTTTAAACAAAAGAAGATTTCTATAACTAACTTGCACAAAAATTATTCAGAATTTTATTACAAATTTAAAGAATATTCTTAAAAAATTTTTGGTCCTCAGATGCGTCCACCAGATCAAAAAAAGCTTAAAAAAAGAGGTAAAAAATCAACCTAAAAATTCCTTTTTACCCAAATATCTCGAAATCCAAAGGAGATAACCTACACATTTAAGCATATTTTTTGTAGATCTTCTCAAGGACAACTTAAGTTTAAAATTTCTTTTCAATCCATACATAAATGGATTTTTGGCGAATTTTTAAAAAAATCGAACACCCGAGGTGACCAACTTTGAAGGTCCATCAATCACTCTCCCGACCCCTCATGGACCAGTGCTTTTAAAAACCAACTCAAATACTCCTTGACTACCACCATGTCAAATTTCATTCAAATATCTCCAGTCGTTCAAAAGTTACAGAATTATTTCCAAAAAAAAGCGTCCGTAAACCACTGTGCAATGCTGGCTTTCTGTCTTTTCTGGTGTAGGGTATACAAAGTAATTATAAAACTAATTAAGATATTTTTATGATAAACGGAATTTATTATATGTTTTATAAAACAAAATTCAATAAAAACGAAATAATCATAAAAGTCATTCAGGCGGCAAGGTCGTTAAACTTATTCGCTATTAGATAATTTTTCTTATGCTTCTTCTGGTCATTATCATTCTTTGAATACCCTAACCACTTGTGGTGACAAAGGGTATTAAAAACTTGACAATCATAGCAAAAATGTAGGATTAAAGTATTAATTATTTAAATTTTTTTTCAGCACTTACACATATAAAATAAATATAATATTTATGTAATTGCAAATGAGTACAAACAAAAATTAACATTAAAATGCGTAAGCATTTTACATTATCGAAATCTGTGGCTATGCAAAACTTTTAATTAAATTTTCCAATTGAATGAAAAATGTATTTTTAATTTTTTAATTTGATTAGTAGGTAACGTTGGCATATTTTAATGAAATTTTATTTTTTTATAAAAAAATATTATTCAGCTTTTAGCTCTACATCAAGGTTGGCCAAATGGAGAGCGTTTTTAAATGCATTTGCTGTATGTTTTGTTATTGTTATGTATTGTTGTTGGTAGTTAAGTATGTATTGTTATTTGTGATTTTTTTGAGAGCTAGTAAAGAAAAAGTGAACCGCCGTGGTATAGCAGGTTAGTCATCCGCCTAGCATACCAGAGGTCCCAAGTTCGATCACCGGCCAGACCCACTTGAAAAAAATACAAATTTTCAAAAAAAAGCTGCTATTCACCTCATAACTCATCTAGCCACTGGTTATTGAGTGTTAGGCTATATAAAGCTTCTCTAACCAATGCATTTGCCGTTCGGAGCAGCAGCTAAGACGTAGGTCTCTTTCTATGAATAGAATCGGATGCAGCTCATTGTCTGAGAGAAGTACCCCTTGTTCCAATTGGAATGTTATCGAGGAATTATATCTATATATATATATAGTAAAGAAAAAGTATTCTTGATTAATGTAAATTGTTCCAGTCACGCAACTACTGGCCAACCTTGCTACATACTAAGTCCAGAGCTTATATGGGGAATTTTTTTGGAATTTAGATACTCACATCCTCCATTCCGAAATATGGGCTGGTGTAAATTTTTTAAAAATTTCCTATTTTATTTCTATAGGAAATTTTTCAAAAATTCTTTTTTTTATAGGAAATTTTTCAAAATTTTCTTATTTTTATAATTTTTAAAATTTTTCAAAAATTTTTTTATGGGAAATTTTTTCTTATTTTTATAGAATATTTTTTAAAAGTATCTTATTTTTATAAGAAATGGTTTAAAATTTTTTATTTTTATGGAGAATTTTTCTTTTTATTTTTATAGGAAATTTTTCAAAAATTTATTGTTTTTATAGAAAATTTCCCAAATATTTCCGATTTTTTACGGATATTTTTCAAAAATTTCTAATTTTTAACGGATATTTTTCAAAAATTTCTTATTTTTATAGGAATTTTTTTAAAAATTTCATATTTTTATATCAAAGTTTTTAAAAATTTATCATTTATTTATATCAAATTTTCCAAATATTTCTTTTTTTGTAGGAAATTTTGCAAAAAATCCTTTTTTTAAAGAAATTTTTTTAAAATTTCTTGTTTTTATAAGAAAATTTTTAAAAAATTTATTAATTTTATACGAAATTCTTTAAAAATCTTATATTTTTATAGGTAATTTTTTAAAAACTTCACATTTTTATGAGAAATTTTTCAAAAATTTTTTATTTTTATAGGAAATTTTTTAAAAATTTCTTATTTCTATAGGATAGTTTTCAAAAATTTTCTATTTTTATAGGAATTTTTTCAAAAATTTATTATTTTTATAAAAAAATTTTCAAAAATTTCCTATTCTTATAGGAAAACATCCGAAAATCTATTATTTTGATAGGAAATTTTTCAAAAATTTCTTATTTTTATAGGAAATATTTTCAAAATTTTCT
The DNA here is from genome assembly GCA_933228675.1 of Stomorhina lunata. Classification (NCBI taxonomy): domain Eukaryota; kingdom Metazoa; phylum Arthropoda; class Insecta; order Diptera; family Rhiniidae; genus Stomorhina; species Stomorhina lunata. The sequence goes on from OW121744.1 coordinate 37,761,933, forward strand.
TCTTTTTATAGAAAATGTTTCAAAAATTTCTTATTTTTCCTATCTTTACAGAAAATTTTTCAAAAATTTCCTATTTTGATAGGGATTTTTTAAAAAATTTCCTATTTTTATAGGAAATTTTTCAAAAATTTCCAATTGTTATAGGAAATTTTTCAAAAACTTCTTATTTTTAAAGGAAACTTAAAAAATTTTCTTATTTTTAGAGAAAATTTTTCAAAAATTTCTAATTTTTATAGGAAATTTTTTTAAAATTTCTATTTTTATAGGAAATTTAAAAAAAAAACTTATTTCTGTAGGAAAATTTCCAAAAATTTCTTATATTTATAGAAAATTTTTTAAAAATTTCTTATATTTATAGGAAATTTTTAAAAAATTTCTTATATTTATGGGAAATTTTTCAAAATCTTTTTATATTTATAGGAAATTTTTCAAAAATTTCTTATCTTTACAGGAAATTTTTCAAAAATTTCTTATATTTATAGGAATTTTTTCAAGCATTTCTTACATTTACAGGAAATTTTTCAAAAATGTCTTATATTTATAGGAAATTTTTCAAGAATTTCTTATATTTATAGGCAATTTTTTTTTTTAAGTTTTTTATATTTACAGGAAATTTTTCAAAAATTTCTTGTATTTGTGGGAAATTTTTCAAAATTTTTTTTATATTTATAGGAAATTTTTCAAAAATTTCTTATATTTGTAGCAAATTTTTCAAAAATTTCTTATTTATTTTTAGAAAATTTTTAAAAAATTTCCTAATTTTTTAGGAAATTTTACAAAATTTTATTAATTACCAGAAAATTTTTCAAAAATTTCTTATTTTTATAAAAAAAAGCTTCTTATTTTTATAGAAAATTTTTCAAAAATTTCTGATTTTTATGGGAAATTTTTAAAAGTTTCTTACTTTTTTAGAAAATTTTTAAAAAATTTATTATTTTTATAGTAAATTTTTCAAAAATTTTCTATTTGTATAGGAAATTTTTCTAAAATTTCTTATTTCTATACGAAATTTTTATATTTTTATATGAAATTTTTCAAGAATTTCTTATATTTATAGAAAAATTGTCAAAAATTTATTAGTTTTTATTTGGAAATATTTCATGGTAATTCAGTTTTTCCGTTTTCCAATTCCAATTGCATCTAAAAATTTCTTATTTTTATAGAAAATTTTTCAAAAGTTTCTTATTTTTATAGCAAATTTTTCAAAAATTCTCTATTTGATTGGAAATTTTTTAAAACTTTCTTATTTTTATAGGACATTTTTCTATTTTTTAAGAAATTTTTGAAAAATTTCTTATATTTATCGGAACATTTTCAAAAATTTATTATTTTTAATTTGGAAATATTTCATTGTAATTCAGTTTTTTCGTTTTCCAATTCCCTTTGAATGTTAAGAGATTGACCAAACTCTGTTAACTGTAAATTTGGCTCTGTTAAAATATATTTGGTTTTTGTCTTTGCTAGTTTAGTTCAACTTAAACTTCATAAACATAATATTATTATATATTCTCATATTTATAATTAAAATTATATTGTTAATTAAACTAACATAAAGTTTCCAGCTCTCACAATATTAATTATGCATAAGTTTTTTACAATATCATTTATAAGTTTTACAATTTAATTTTATTTTAAATGAATATGAGCAATAGAAAAGTTTTTGTCACAAACAGTCTCTGACATTTAAAATGAAATTTTTAACAAAAAAAAAACTTAAATGAAATGTTACCTTTTAAAATAATAATAAATTTGAAAAAAAAACAAGCATATGAATAGTTTAAAACTCATGCAAAACACATAAATGAAAGTAATACAGTGTGTGAAAAAAGTGTAGGGTAGGGATAAAATTTGTCTATTTTAAAAATTATTTTCAATGATTTCTCTAGTAATTTTTAAATTTTGTTAGTTTTTTGGTATAAAATATACAAAACTTTTTAATTACTTATCAACATTTGATAGACACTGTTTCTATTTTTCTTTATTTTTTCTGTCATCAACAGCTAAAAGTTCGTTGGTTTGAAAAAAAATTGTATATAAAAAAGAACAACAGGCATCATAAATACTTCTCCAGTTGCAGCATTTACTCTATAGTTTCGAATTTTTTATATATTTTTTCTTATACCCTACACCGCCACATGTTAGGAGGATATGTTTGGTTTGTAATTATGTTTGAAACACCCAATATTATATCGACCAGTAGAAAATCATTTTCGAAATAGTCCATTCCTCTATCTACATCAATCACGGGCAAACAATTAATTTGCCATCACTAGTTATAGGCAAATAAATACTGCAGTCTCACCTACACCACACACGATAATATTTTTAAGCTCCAGCTTTTTTACAAAATCTCCGCAATAAATTCAATCATACGCTATAAACAGGAGTAGACAGCCTATACCACCAGAAGCCGATGAATTTTATGAAATTTTCGTAAATGCCACGATCATTAATAAAACTCGTGAAAAAGAGTACAAAATTCATTCAGTTGGAATTTGGATGTTAATAGAGTTGGTTGGTTCCGCTTTGTTAAGAAAAAGGCAAAAACAAAATAGGCAAGAAACAAATCAAAATCCAATTTACAGCAACAAAATATATGGTTCGAGAGAACAAAGAAATATAATCTTGAACATTGTTGCCACGACACTATTATTTTTGTAAACATTGAGAATATTTTTTTGTAAATATTGGGAATATTTTTCAAAACAGAAATAAATTCTAATATTAAACAATTTTCAATCCAAACATTTTTTTATAGAAAAATTTTTAATAAAAATATTTTTCATTGGAAAATTTATCGATAAAACTATTTTCTATAGAAAAATTTATGATAAAAAAATTTCTATACAAAAATTTTTGATAAAAAAAATTTCTATAGAAAAATTTTTGATAAAAAAAATTTTTCCATAGAAAAATTTTTGATAAAAAAATTTTCTGTAGATAAGAAATTTTCTTTCGAAAAATTTTTGATTAAAAAATTTTCTACAGTAAAATTTTTGATGGAAAGATTTTCTATAGAAAAATTTCTGATAAAAAAAATTGTTTACAGAAAAATTTTTGATACAAAAATTTTCTATAGAAAAATGTTTGATAAAAAGATTTTCTATAGAAAAATTTATGAAAAAAAAAATATGAAAGAAATTGATTTTTGATAAAAAAAAAATTCTATAGAAAAATTTTTGATAAAAAAAGTTTTCTATAATTTTGATAAAACATTTCTTATAGAAAAATTTTTGATAAAAAAAAGTTTTCTATAATTTTGATAAAAAAAATTTTATAGAAAAACTTTTGATAAAAAAAATTGTGATAAAAAATTTTTCAAAAAAAAATTTAATAGAAAAATTTTTGATAAAAAAATATTCTTTAAAAAATTTTTGATAAAAAAAAAATTCTATAGAAAAATTTTTGATAAAAAGATTTTCTATAGAAAAATTTTTGGTAAAAAAAATTTCTATAGAAAAATTTTTGATAAAAAGATTTTCCATAGAAAAATTTTTGATAAAAAAAATTTCTATAGAAAAATTTTTGATATAAAAAAGTTTTCTATAATTTTGATAAAAAATTTTTTATAGAAAAATTTTTGATAAAAAAGTTTTCTATAATTTTGATAAAAAAAATTTTTATAGAAAAATTTTTGATAAAAAAAGTTTTCTATAATTTTGATAAAAAAATTTTTTATAGAAAAATTTTTGATAAAAAAAAAATTGTGATAAAAAATTTTTCAAAAAAAAATTTAATTGAAAAATTTTTGATAAAAAAATATTCTTTAAAAAATTTTTGGTAAAAAAAAAATTCTATAGAAAAATTTTTGATAGAAAAAATTTTCCATAGAAAAATTTTTGATAAAAAAAAATTTCTTTAGAAAATTTTTTAATAAAATAGTTTTCTATAATTTTGGTAAAAAAATTTTGATAAAAAATTGTTTATCTAAAAAAAATTTAATAGAAAAATTTTTGATAAAAAATTTTGATAAAAAATTTTTTATCTAAAAAAAATTTAATAGAAAAATTTTTGATAAAAAATTTTAATAAAAAATTTTTTATAGAAAAATTTTTGATAAAAAATTTTTCAAAAAAAAAATTTAATTGAAAAATTTTTGATAAAAAAATATTCTTTAAAAAATTTTTGGTAAAAAAAAAATTCTATAGAAAAATTTTTGATAGAAAAAATTTTCCATAGAAAAATTATTGATAAAAAAATTTCTATAGAAAAATTTTTGATAAAATAGTTTTCTATAATTTTGGTAAAAAAATTTGATAAAAAATTTTTTATCTAAAAAAAAATTAATAGAAAAATTTTTGGTAAAAAAAAATTCTATAAAAAAATTTTTGATAAAAAATATTTTCTATAGAAAAATTGTTGATAAAAAAAATTTTCCATAGAAAAATTTTTGATAAAAAAAATTTCTATAGAAAAATTTTTGATAAAAAAGTTTTCTATAATTTTGATAAAAAATTTTTGAAAAAAAATTTTTATAAAATTTTTGATAAAAAAAAATTGTGATAAAAAAATTTTCTAAAAAAATTTAATAGAAAAATTTTTGATAATAAAATATTCCTTAAAAAATTTTTGGTAAAAAAAAAAAATTTATAGAAAAATTTTTGATAAAAAAATTTTCTATAGAAAAATTTTTGATAAAAAGATTCTCTATAGCAAAATTTTTGATAAAAAATTTTCTAAAGAAAAACTTTTGATAAAAAAAAAATTTTTACATGTGTCGGTTATCTCCTTTGGGTTTCAAGATATTTTGGGTAAAAAGGAATTTTTGGGTTGATTTTTTACCTATTTTGTTTAAGCTTTTTTTGATCTGGTGGACGCATTTGAGGACCGTCAAGAATATTCGTTAAATTTGTAATAAAATTCTGAATAATTTTTGTGCAAGTCGGTTATAGATATCAGTGTTGCCATATTTGTAAAAAAAACTCATTTTTTCCCGAGATGGAAATTGGGGAATTTTTCAGTTAAAATTGGGAATTTTTTTTAGTTCATTGCTTTTAGATCTTATTGGTCTACATAACTACAAAACTTCATTGTGATATCTTTATCCATGTCATTTCTACAATTTCAAAACTACTAGACGGATTTTGACAAAATTTGGAACGTCAAGAGAAGAGGGTGAGGCTTTTAGATCAATGTTTAAGAGCGTATTTGTCGGTGGGAAAAAGTAGCCCAACTCGGGTATATTGAACCTTTGGTTCCGTATAACTTTCGCTAATTGGGTCAATTGGTGGGAAAACTTCTTAAAAAAATTCAGAAAAAATATGCTTACTGTACTACCTTATCCCTTATAGTTTAAGAGATATTTGCCTCCAAAAAGTGTTATTAATTTTTTTTTAATGTTACTTTGTAATTTTTTGCAAAAATCTCTAAAACTAAACAAGGTATTTAGACCTTTTTGGTACACGGTATGAACCTATGTATAAGAGAGTCAGAAATATAAATTTCAGAACAAGTTCTGAAATTTAAATTAAAATTTTTGAATACAGAAGAGTACACTTTACGCAAATTTAAGTTTTTTTTTGGAAAAATGACATGTGTGACCCGATTTATATCCGTTTATTATCAAATTTTTGCATAGACCTTAAGAACATTGTATTTAATATAATTTTATTTAGAAAAGTTTTGAGATCCTTTAAAAAATGTGTTAAGGTTTTATCGAATCGACAGCAGACAGATAGACAGACAAACATCGTTCAATCTTCTTAGAATTTCATAAGGTTTTTGAGCCAATTCAAATATGAAGAATCCTTTCGTTAAGGTTTTATGGTTCCGACAACAGACAGATAGACAGACAGACAGACAGGCAGACAGATAGACAGACAGAGAGTCAGACAGACAGACAGATAGACAAACAGACAGACAGACAGACAGACAGACAGACAGACAGGCAGACAGATAGACAGACAGACAGAGAGTCAGACAGACAGAGAGTCAGACAGACAGACAGAAAAGACAGACAGACTGACAGAGAGTCAGACAGACAGACAGACAGACAGAAAGGCAGACAGACAGACAGACAGAAAGGCAGACAGACAGAAAGGCAGACAGACAGACAGACAGACAGACAGACAGACAGACAGACAGACAGACAGACAGACAGACAGACAGACAGACAGACAGAGAGACAGACAGACAGACAGACAGACAGACAGACAGACAGACAGACAGACAGACAGACAGACAGACAGACAGACAGACAGACAGACAGACAGACAGACAGACAGACAGACAGACAGACAGATAGACAGACAGACAGACAGACAGACAGACAGACAGACAGACAGACAGACAGACAGACAGACAGACAGACAGACAGACAGACAGGCAGGCAGACAGACAGATAGACAGACAGACAGACAGACAGACAGACAGACAGACAGACAGACAGACAGACAGACAGACAGACAGACAGACAGACAGACAGACAGATAGATAGACTGACAGACAGACAGACAGACAGACACCATCTACGTTTACATAACTCAGTAATATAACATAGGGTATCATAGAACCGGTCCATTTTTACTAATTTTCTACTAGCTTTTAAATTAAAAAACCATTTCATTCATTGTTATTTAAATAATTGCGGGTAAAAACTTTTATAGGTATTTTTTTTAAACATTTTAATTACTTCAACAATTAGAAAAACACAAAATGTACATTTAATACCTCATTATAAAAATTGTACTGTTTTAAATAAAACTGAAATAAAAAACGGCTAGATTTTACTGTTGGCAAAAATGAATGTCAGCTGCTCTTATTATTTAAAATTGTTAAAGTAAAAAGTGATTATACCATTTTATTTCTTAGTGTTTTCGGAAATTTTGTCTTTTGTCTTTAAGAGGCTTAAAGATGGATCATTATAAAATTTATACTTTACTTATAAATTGTACTGATGCAGCAGAAATTTATAAAATCATTAAGATTTTTTTTGTCTTAAAAGGAAATGCAACATAATGCGACTTAATGCATAATATTAAATTACAAAAGATGCTTGTGTTAAAATATTTATATAATTGCAAGAGATGCGAAAATTATAATAGAATGATTTTATGGGATATAAACATTACCCTTTAAAACAAAAGTTACTTTAAATTTAATCCGTTCGCTTTCTTGTTGCCTTATGGCAATATTAACCCTTTCACTGCACTTTTTCCTTAATGTTCTATAATTTTGAAATTGTTTATAATTATGGTATATATGAAGACTTAATTTTGAAAATGGAATAAGTCCACATTCCAAAAAAATGTAGTTTATAAAGGGAAAATTTTCTGCAATTGTGAATATTACACGCGAAAAATAATTAATTTTAAATTTACGAAACCTGCTAAAATATTGACAGCCAAACATTTTGTAGTTAACGATTTGATACAAATTTTTATTTAATAAAAAAAATTTACTTTTTATAGAAAATTTTTCAAAAATTTGCTTTTAATTTAAAATTTTCAAAAATTAACTTTTAATAGGAAATTTTTCAAAAATTTACTTTTTAGAAGAAATTTTTTAAAAATTTAATTTTTATGGGAAATTTTTCAAAAATTTACTTTTTAAAGGAAATTTTTCAAAAATTTACTTTTTATCGGAAATTTTTCAAAAATTTACTTTTTATTGCAAATTTTTCAAAAAATTTATTTTTATAGGAAATTTTTCAAAAATTTACTTTTTATAGGAAATTTTTCAAAAATTTACTTTTTATAGGAAATTTTTCAAAAATTTACTTTTTATAGAAAATTTTTCAAAAATTTACTTTTTATAGGAAATTTTTTTTAAATTTACTTTTTATAGGGAATTTTTCAAAAATTTACTTTTTATAGGAAATTTTTGAAGAATTTACTTTTTATAGGAAAATTTTCAAAAATTTACTTTTAATTGAAAATTTTTCAAAAATTTACTTTTTAAAGGAAATTTTTCAAAAATTTACTTTATAAAGGAAATTTTTCAAAAATTTATTTTTATAGGAAATTTTTCAAAAATTTACTTTTTATAGGAAATTTTTCAAAAATTTACTTTTTATAGGAATTTTTTCAAAAATTTACTTTTTATAGGAAATTTTTCAAAAATTTACTTTTTATAGGAAATTTTTCAAAAATTTACTTTTTATAGGAAATTTTTCAGAAATTTACTTTTTATAGGAAATTTTTTAAAAATTTACTTTTTAAAGGAAATTTTTCAAAAAATTTACTTTTTAAAGGAAATTTTTCAAAAATTTACTTTATAAAGGAAATTTTTCAAAAATTTACTTTTTATCGGAAATTTTTCAAAAATTTACATTTTATATGAAATTTTTCAAAAATTTACTTTTTATAGGAAATTTTTCAAAAATTTACTTTTTATAGAAAATTTTTCAAAAATTTACTTTTTTAGGAAATTTTTCAAAAATTTACTTTTTATAGGAAATTTTTCAAAAATTTACTTTTTATAGAAAATTTTTTAAAAATTTACTTTTTATAGGAAATTTTTCAAAAATTTACTTTTTATAGGAAATTTTTGAAGAATTTACTTTTTATAGGAAAATTTTCAAAAATTTACTTTTAATTGAAAATTTTTCAAAAATTTACTTTTTAAAGGAAATTTTTCAATAATTTACTTTATAGAGGAAATTTTTCAAAAATTTACTTTTTATAGGAAATTTTTCAAAAATTTACTTTTTATAGGAAATTTTTCAAAAGTTTACTTTTTATAGGAAATTTTTCAAAAATTTTCTTTTTATAGGAAAATTTTCAAAAATTTACTTTTTATAGGAAATTTTTCAAAAATCATTTTTTTTGGAAATTTTTTAAACATTTACTTTTTATAGGAAATTTTTCAAAAATTTACTTTTTAAAGGAAATTTTTCAAAAATTTGCTTTTTATAGGAAATTTTTCAAAAATTTACTTTTTATAGGAAAATTTTCAAAAATTTACTTTTTATAGGAAAATTTTCAAAAATTTACTTTTTATAGGAAATTTTTCAAAAATTTACTTTTTATAGGAAATTTTTCAAAAATTTACTTTTTATAGAAAAATTTGTAAAAATTTACTTTTTATAGAAAGTTTTTTAAAAAATTACTTTTTATAGAAAATTTTTCAAACATTTACTTTTTATAGGAAATTTTTCAAAAATTTACTTTTTATAGGAAATTTTCAAAAATTTACTTTTTATAGGAAATTTTTCAAAAATTTACTTTTTATAGGAAATTTTTCAAAAATTTGCTTTTTAGAGGAAATTTTTCAAAAATTTACTTTTTATAGAAAATTTTTTAAAAATTTACTTTTTATAGGAAAATTTTTCAAACATTTACTTTTTATACAAAATTTTTCAAAAATTTACTTTTTATACAAAATTTTTCAAAAATTTACTTTTTATAGGAAAATTTTTCTTTTTATAGGAAATTTTTCAAAAATTTACTTTTTATTGCAAATTTTTCAAAAATTTATTTTTATAGGAAATTTTTCAAAAATTTACTTTTTATAGGAAATTTTTCAAAAAATTTACTTTTTACAGAAAAATTTGTAAAAATTTACTTTTTATAGAAAGTTTTTTAAAAAATTACTTTTTATAGAAAATTTTTCAAACATTTACTTTCTATAGGAAATTTTTCAAAAATTTACTTTTTATAGAAAATTTTTCAAAAATTTACTTTTTACAGGAAATTTTTCAAAAATTTATTTTTATAGGAAAATTTTCAAAAATTTACTTTTTATAGGAAATTTTTCAAAAATTTACTTTTAATTGAAAATTTTTCAAAAATTTACTTTGTAAAGGAAATTTTTCAAAAATTTACTTTATAAAGGAAATTTTTCAAAAATTTACTTTTTATAGGAAAATTTTCAAAAATTTACTTTTTATCGGAAATTTTTCAAAAATTTACTTTTTATTGCAAATTTTTCAAAAATTTATTTTTATAGGAAATTTTTCAAAAATTTACTTTTTATAGGAAATTTTTCAAAAATTTACTTTTTATAGGAATTTTTTCAAAAATTTACTTTTTATAGGAAAATTTTCAAAAATTTACTTTTTATAGGAAATTTTTCAAAAATTTACTTTTTTTGGAAATTTTTCAAATATTTACTTTTTATAGGAAATTTTTCAAAAATTTATTTTTATAGGAAATTTTTCAAAAATTTACTTTTTATAGGAAATTTTTCAAAAATTTTCTTTTTATAGGAATTTTTTCAAAAATTTACTTTTTATAGGAAAATTTTCAAAAATTTACTTTTAATAGGAAATTTTTCAAAAATTTACTTTTTTTGGAAATTTTTCAAATATTTACTTTTTATAGGAAATTTTTCAAAAATTTACTTTTTAAAGGAAATTTTTCAAAAATTTACTTTTTATAGGAAATTTTTCAAAAATTGACTTTTTAAAGGAAATTTTTACAAAAATTTACTTTTTGTAAAAAAATTTTAAAAAATTTACTTTTTAAAGGAAGTTTCTTAAAAATTTACTATTTGTAGGAAACTTTTTTAAAAATTTACTTTTTGTAGAAAATTTTTCAAAAATTTACTTTTTATAGAAAAATTTGTAAACATTTACTTTTTATAGAAAGTTTTTTAAAAAATTACTTTTTATAGGAAATTTTTTAAAAATTTACTTTTTATAGGAAATTTTTTAAAAATTTACTTTTTATAGGAAATTTTTTAAAAATTTACTTTTTTTTTGAAATTTTTAAAAAATTTACTTTTTATAGGAAATTTTTCAAAAATTTACTTTTTATAGGAAATTTTTCAAAAATTTACTTTTTTATAGGAAATTTTTTTAAAAATTTACTTTTTATAGGAAATTTTTTTAAAAATTTACTTTTTATAGGAAATTTTTCAAAAATTTACTTGTAATAGGAAATTTTTCAATTTTTCAAATATTTACTTTTTATAGGAAATTTTTCAAAAATTTACTTTTTATAGGAAATTTTTCAAAAATTTAATTTTTAAAGGAAATTTTTCAAAAATTTACTTTTTATAGAACATTTTTCAAAAATTTGCTTTTTATGGAAAATTTATTCTATAGAAAATTTTTTATCCAAAATTTTTCTATAGAAAATTTTTTTAAGGAAGATGAAGGAAGATGAAAACTGAAAAATGTTCCAAATTCCAACTGAATGCTTTTATACTCATTTTCACGAGTATCATTAATAATCGTATATTTACGAAAATTACAAAAGTCATCGGCATCTGGTGGTATGGGCTGCATACGCCTGCCTCCTCTTTCTCGTTGAAACAACTGCAGATATGCAACAATTAAATGTGATTCTTAATTACCTACTAACTATTACTTATTTTAATATTTCCTTTTTCTCTACTCACTAGACTATCATAAAGTGGGTGTTATAAAGATACTTTCCAATGTAAGCAATTTTCTTTTTCATGTCTTTAAAATTCACATTTTTTTCCCAACATACTCGTATATATCTACACTGGCTCCTTTGGCAGCAAAAATAATTTAATTCCCTTTTTTATTAAGTTTTATTTGTGCCTCTAAAAAAAATGGAACTATAAGATTTCTAACGTAAATTATTTTTTTTTTCCTTTGAAAATAAAATAAAAATTATTTTCTTCATAATGCAGTTAAATTACATAAAAGTTAAGGAAACTTTACTTTCTACAACATGTTCATAGTTTTTTATTTCTTTTGCTTAAAGTGCAAAACGTTATATGTCAGCATATGACTATATTTACATATGCACAAATGAGTATATAAACACTTACATACCCGAAAAGACATATGTCATAAACACGCCTATGACCCCGTTTACATTATTTTTACAAGTAAAAATATGAAAAAGTTTATATTAGGTACACCTGAGATATTTGCGTATGTTACTATTTAAGTTATACATTAGCCCAGCACAAAAAGATCCCAACCTCTTAGTTTGAGACTTGCCCGATTCTAAGATTTTGTTATGAAAAGTTTTGCTCTATAAGATCCCTAGTCCACATTTATCTTGAAGTCACTGTAAAAAATGCATGCCTACTTAGACTAAACCACTAGAATGGAGTCGATCGTATTGCTACCGAAATGTCGGGGTAAAGAATTATCATATACATTATTTGAATACACCAGATTAGCGTGTGTGTGTGTGTATTAGCAGATGGAAAAAGTTTTCCCTTTTTCAGATTTCTCTTTACATTTTTGCAATTATTTAAATGAAAAACAAATTTTATGCCTACTTGAGTTTTATTAAAACATGTCCCTTCAAATGAGAGTAAAGGGTGGAATAGTCAAAAAGGAATAACATTTACTAAGTCCCTGTGTACAAATTTAAAAAATTTTTAATAACATTTTTGAAAAATTTCCTATAAAAAAAGGAAACTTTTGAAAAATTTCCTATAAAAAAGAAAATTTTTTGAAAAATTTCCTATAAAAAAAGGATATTTTTGAAGAATTTCCCATTAAAACAGGAAATTTTTGAAAAATTTCCTATAAAAATTGGAAATTTTTGAAAATTTTCCTATAAAAATTGGAAATTTTTGAAAAATTTCCTATAAAAATAGGAAATTTTTGAAAAATTTCCTATAAAAATAGGAAATTTTTGAAAAATTTCCTATAAAAATAGGAAATTTTTGAAAAATTTCCTATAAAAATAGGAAATTTTTGAAAAATTTCCTATAAAAATAGGAAATTTTTGAAAAATTTCCTATAAAAATAGGAAATTTTTGAAAAATTTCCTATAAAAATAGGAAATTTTTGAAAAATTTCCTATAAAAATAGGACATTTTTGAAAAATTTCCTATAAAAATAGGAAATTTTTGAAAAATTTCCTATAAAAATAGGAAATTTTTGAAAAATTTCCTATAAAAATAGGAAATTTTTGAAAAATTTCCTATAAAAACAGGAAATTTTTGAAAAATTTCCTATAAAAATAGGAAATTTTTGAAAAATTTCCTATAAAAATAGGAAATTTTTGAAAAATTTCCTATAAAAATAGGAAATTTTTGAAAAATTTCCTATAAAAATAGGAAATTTTTGAAAAATTTCCTATAAAAATAGGAAATTTTTGAAAAATTTCCTATAAAAATAGGAAATTTTTGAAAAATTTCCTATAAAAATAGGAAATTTTTGAAAAATTTCCTATAAAAATAGGAAATTTTTGAAAAATTTCCTATAAAAATAGGAAATTTTTGAAAAATTTCCTATAAAAATAGGAAATTTTTGAAAAATTTCCTATAAAAATAGGAAATTTTTGAAAAATTTCCTATAAAAATAGGAAATTTTTGAAAAATTTCCTATAAAAATAGGAAATTTTTGAAAAATTTCCGATAAAAATAGGAAATTTTTGAAAAATTTCCGATAAAAATAGGAAATTTTTGAAAAATTTCCGATAAAAATAGGAAATTTTTGAAAAATTTCCTATAAAAATAGGAAATTTTTGAAAAATTTCCTATAAAAATAGGAAATTTTTGAAAAATTTCCTATAAAAATAGGAAATTTTTGAAAAATTTCCTATAAAAATGGGAAATTTTTGAAAAATTTCCTATAAAAATAGGAAATTTTTGAAAAATTTCCTATAAAAATAGGAAATTTTTGAAAAATTTCCTATAAAAATAGGAAATTTTTGAAAAATTTCCTATAAAAATTTTTTCTAAAAACAAAAAACAAAAAAAATTAAAAATTTCCAATAAAAATAAGAAATTTTTGAAAAAATTTCCTTAAAAAATGAGAAATTTTTGAAAAAAAAATAAATTATAAAAATTGTTTAAAAAAGTACTTTTCTGCAAAATATTCTAGACCTAGGAAATGTTTCGAAACTGAGTAATTTGATTTTACCTCATTACTAATCAATGCCAAAAAAAAATCTAGATTCTCTCGAAAAAGCTTGAATATTTTTTCTATCTCTTTTTAATTTTGCTTTATCTGTTTTGAACTGCATGATTCTGTTACACATTCATTAATATTCATTCAACTCGAGGCACTTATTTCTATTCTCTAGTAATTTATTCCAGAATTTCCAAAGTCCGCTTACACATAAAATGCGTAACAATCCACTCGATAGATAACAAAAATTCTGTTAAAAATTCCACAACTCCCATTACATGTTTGAACTTAAGTTTTTATCCAGGAATAGATTTTCAAGCAGTCGATGAGAGCATGTGGGAAACTTGGCTAAGAGTTGTTGAAGACTAAAACATATTTGTAAACTGCAAACATTTTAGCTGCATATTAAACGTTTCATAAGTTCTTTTCTGACGTATATTTACCAGATTTTAGCATTTTTTCTCAAGTATCTTGTTCATAGATTTTATCCAACTTCTGTATTTGCACGTAAAATATGAGGCAGCAAAGGCGCAGTTCAAATAAGGCATAAATGTTGTTTGTTAAACTAAGGAATGAAAAGACCGCAGAAAATTTTTCAAAAATTTTTACAGGAAACTTTTATATTTTTTTAGAAAATTTTTGAAAAATTTTTACAGGAAATTTCTTAACACTTTTATATTTTTATAAAAAATTTTTGACAAATTTTCATATTTTAATAGGAAATATTTGAAAAAATTCCTATTTTTATAGGAAAATTTTCGAAAATTTCTTATTTTTATAAGAACAATTTTCAAAATTTTCTTATTTTTATAGGAAATTTTTTAAAAATTTCTTATTTTTATAGGAAATTTTTCAAAAATTTCATATTTTATAAGAAATTTTTCAAAAATTTCTTATTTTATAGGAAATTTTTAAAAAAATTCTTATTTTTATATGAAATTTTTTAAAAATTCCTTATTTTTATAAGAGATTTTTCAAAAATTTCTTATTTCTACAAGAATTTTTTCAATAATTTCTTATTCTAATAGGAAATTTTTTAAAAATTTCTTATTTTTATAGAAAATTTTTCAAAAATTTCTTATTTTTATAGGAAATTTTCCGAAAATTTCCTATTTTTATAGAAAATTTTCCGAAAATTTCCTATTTTTATAGGAAATTTTTCACAAATTTCCTATTTTTATAGGAAATTTTTCAAAAATTTCCTATTTTTATAGGAAATTTTTCAAAAATTTCTTATTTTTATAGGAAATTTTAAAAAATTTTTTATTTTTATAGGAAATTTTTAAAAAATGTTTTATTTTTATAGGAAATTTTTTAAAAATTTCTTATTTTTATAGGAAATTTTTCAAAAATTTCTTTATTTTAAAGGAAATTTTTCAAAAATTTCTTATTTTAAAAAAAAAAATTTCAAAAATTTTTTATTTTTATAGAAAATTTTTAAAAAATTTCTTATTTTTATAGAAAATTTTTAAAAAATTCTTGTTTTTTAAAGAAAATTTTCAAACATTTTTTTAATTTTTAGGAAAATTTTTTAATAGTTTCCTATTTTTAAAGAAATTTTAAAAAAATTTCTTGTTTTTAACGGAATAATTTCAAAAATTTCTTATTTTTATAGGCAATTTTTCAAAAAAATTCTTATTTTTTGGAAATTTTTCAAAAAATTCTTATTTTCTTATAGAAGTTTTTCAAAAATTAAAAATTTTATTTTGATTTTTTAGACAATATCTTTTTTAATAGGAAATTTTTCAAAAGTTTCTTATTTTTATCGAAAATTTTTCAAAAATTTGCTATTTTTATAGGAAAATTTTGAAGAATTTCTTAGTATTATAGGAAAGTTTTCAAAAATTTCTTATTTTTTTTGTTTTTTTTTTTTGTAAGAAATTTTACAAAAGTTTCTTATTTTTATAAGAAATTTTTTAAAAATTTGTTATTTTTATAGGAAAATTTTTAAGAATTTCTTAGTTTTATAGGAAAGTTTTCAAAAATTTCTTATTTTTATTTGAATTTTTCAAAAAATTCTTATTTTTTCGACATTTTTTTTAAATATCTTATTATAGGAATTTTTCCAAAAATTTCCGATTTTTATAGTAAATTTTTCAAGAATTTACTATTTTTATAGGAAATTTTTCAAAAATGTTTCAAAAATTTCTCAGTTTTATAGGAAAATTTTCACAAATTTCTTATTTTTAAAGGAAATTTTTAAAACATTACAAAAATTTGTTAAGAAATATTTCAAAATTTTTTATTGCTATAGGAAAAATTTCAGAAATGTCTTCCTTTTTCAACACATGTTCTGCCCACATATTTTGGCAAACCTTTGACAACTTCCTGTTATTGTCAAAATAAACTTAAATTATATTACAGTTAAAAAAAGGACTGTCACACATGACAGTTACATGTCATGTTATTATCTTTCTAATATAAACTTTGACATTTAAAATTGACATTTTTCTGGTTTGGTTCATGCTTGAGTCAGAATGACAATTGAAGTTCATAAATGTACAAGTCATGAAGTTAATAATCAAATATTTTCATATGTAAATAACTACACATGTTTGTTGTATGTAAATTGAGTGTAAATAGCATATTTTTCTACTCCCATATGCGTTCTTCGGATACTTTTAGACTATAGGTTTTTGTAAAATAAATTAAATTTTTTTTTTGATTTTTCAAAATAGGATCTGTGCTTGCGATTTGAGATATAAAATTCAAAATCAGAGTGAACTTAAAAATTGAAAATTGTATGGAGATTTATAGAAAAACGGGCGGTGTAAAGACCCTTTTAAATATGTATACGATTTTTTATGATTTTTCATACTATGTATAAATGTCTGTTAAATTGACATTCATAAATCTGCTATCCAACCCATAAGACATTTTTATTTTACACTTAAAATTTACTCGTATTTAAATACAACTCAAAAATTTTTGGGTGCGTTTTTTACAATTTCAAACTTTTTGTTTTAATCTTGACATGAGTGTGCAAAAATATATACATATGTATTCATAAACATGTATTACAAATTTTAGTTATGCGTGTCTGTTTAACTTATTTGGAGGCGTAAAAATTACTCCAAAACGCAGATGTCCGTTAACAGCTGTTGCACAGTGGGGGAGCCAAACATACAAAAGTGATTTATAGTCAATCTTATTTAGATATGAAATTTATTGAAATATGTATAAAGGTGCAAATTTTGTAATTTACCCTTTTTATACTGTAATAGGTATTTCTTTCACATACATTTTTAAAAATTGCTTATTTTTATGGGAATTTTTAAAAAATTTCTTATTTTTATAAGAAATTTTTTTAAACGTTTCTTATTTTTATAGGAAATTTTTTAAAAATTTCTTATTTTTTAAGAAATTTATTGAAAATTTCTTGTTTTTACAAGAAATTTTACAAAAATTTCTTATTTTAATTTCTTATTTTTATAAGAAATTTTTCAAAAATTTCTTATTTTTATAAGAAAATTTTCAAAAATTTCTTATTTTTATAAGAAATTTTTCAAAAATTTCATATTTTTATAAGAAATTTTTCAAAAATTTCTTAATTTTATAAGAAATTTTTCAAAAATTTCTTATTTTTATAAGAAATTTTTCAAAAATTTCTTGTTTTTATAAGAAATTTTTCAAAAATTTATTATTTTTATAGGAAATTTTTCAAAAATTTCTTATTTTTATAGGAAGTTTTTCAAAACTTTCTTATTTTTACAAGAAATTTTTCAAAAATTTCCTATTTTTATAAGAAATTTTTCAAAAATTTCTTATTTTTATAAGAAATTTTTCAAAAATTTTTAATTTTTATAAGAAATTTTTCCAAAAATTTCTTATTTTTATAAGAAATTTTTCAAAAATTCTTATTTTTATAAGAATTTTTTTTAAAATTTCTTAGTTTTATAAGAAATTTTTCAAAAATTTCTTATTTTTTTAAGAAATTTTTCAAAAATTTCTTATTTTTATAAGAAATTTTTCAAAAATTTCTTATTTTTATAAGAAATTTTTCCAAAAATTTCTTATTTTTATAAGAAATTTTTCAAAAATTCTTATTTTTATAAGAAATTTTTTAAAAATTTCTTATTTTTATAAGAAATTTTTCAAAAATTTCTTATTTTTATAAGAAATTTTTCAAAAATTTCTTATTTTTATAGGAAATTTTTCAAAAATTTCTTATTTTTATAAGAAATTTTTCAAAAATTTCTTATTTTTATAGGAAATTTTTCAAAAATTTCTTATTTTTATAAGAAATTTTTCAAAAATTTCTTATTTTTATAAGAAATTTTTAAAAAATTTCTTATTTTTATAAGAAATTTTTCAAAAATTTCTTATTTTTATAAGAAATTTTTCAAAAATTTTTTATTTTTATAAGAAATTTTTCAAAAATTTCTTATTTATATAAGAAATTTTTCAAAAATTTCTTATTTTTATAAGAAATTTTTTAAAAATTTCTTATTTTTATAAGAAATTTTTCAAAAATTTCTTATTTTTATAAGAAATTGTTCAAAAATTTCTTATTTTTATAAGAAATTTTTCAAAAATGTCTTATTTTTATAAGAAATTTTTAAAAAATTTCTTATTTTTTATAGAAATTTTTCAAGAATTTCTTATTTTTTTAGGAAATTTTTCAAGAATTTCTTATTTTTTTTAGGAAATTTTTCAAAAATTTCTTATTTTTATAAGAAATTTTTCTGAAATTTCTTATTTTTATAGTAAAATTTTGTTTTCCTATAAGCTTTCAAAATTATCCTTTTTTATGGGAAATTTGTTATAGAAAATTTTTAAAAAATTTCTTATTTTTATACGAAATTTTTCAAAATTTTTTTATTTTTAAACGAAAATTTTCAAAAATTTCTTATTTTAATAGAAAATTTTTCAATAGTAGTTATTACTATAGTAAGTTTTTCTAAAATTTCTTATTTTTGTAGTAATTTTTCGACAATTTCTTATCTTTGTAGGAAATTCTTCAAAAAATTGTTATTTTTTATAGGAAAGTTTTGAAAAATTTATGATTTTTGATGTAAATTTTTCAAAAATTTTAAATTTTGATGCGTTTAAGAATAACTTTTATTATTTCGGGACGCTCCAATATAGAGGTATGATTTACAGATTGCATATCTTTTTAATTTTTATATTTCACTGTGTGTGGTCAAAGTGATCACGTTCAATGTCAAATTTTACGGGCCATTTTTGTCATGTTTGTAGTACACACGTACGCACTGTGTACGTGTTTCAAGGGAAATATATGGATGTTATAAAATTAGAACTAAAACGCAGTTTCAAGAGGCCACTTTGGTAGTTCTAGCCAATATAATGAACTGACAGGTCTCATACAAATTTGAACTATTTATTTGACCCAACAAATTTGTCATCTTTTGAGATGATGGCATTAGCATAAACGCACTATTCTCATTTGAATGAGATGACGCAAACATAATTTTGATCTCTGTTGGTAGCAACATTTTGTATGCAAAATGTTGCATTTTTTCACCCCATTTTTATTGTCTATTTAAAATGTCTGTATTTTATATGCAAAACGCAACTGAAAAATAAAACATTTTATAAAATTAAACAAAACGAACCTCCCGAGTATTGAATAAAACAAAAGCTGGGCAAAAGTAATGCAAAAAAAATACTTTTTTTTGAACAAATAACTTTATTATATAGTCATAACAAAAGCCAACTGAGGCCAAACCCACCCACGTACAGAGCTTTAAAACGGATTTTCACCCTTCTCACACTTTTGGATGATTGCAAAGCAAATATTTTGTGACAATTTTTTGTTACAAATTTTATAAGGAGTGTTTTGAATTAAATTTGTAGTTATATAACTTAAATCGTTCAACTTTTATAGAAAATTTTTCAAACATTTTTTATTTTTATAGAAAATTTTTCAAAAATTTCTTATTTTTATAGGAAATTTTTTAAAATTTTCTTATTTTTATTGGAAATTTTTAAAAAATTTCTTATTTTATAGGAAACTTTTAAAAAATTTCTTATTTTATAGGAAAATTTTAAAAAATTTCTTATTTTATAGGAAATTTTTAAAAAATTTCTTATTTTATAGGATATTTTTCAAAAATTTCTTATTTTTATAGGAAATTTTTCAAAAATTTCTTATCTTTATAGGAAATTTTTAAAACATTTCTTATTTTTTTCTTTTTTTTTTGAAAATTTTTCAAAAATTTCTTCTTTTTATTTCCTATAATATATTTTCAAAAATTTTATATTTTGTTGGGAAATTTTTTAAAAATTTAGGAAATTTTTCAAGAATTTCTTATTTTTCTTTTTGGAAATTTTTTTAAAAATTTCTTATTTCATTTGGAATTTTTTTAAAAATTTCTAATATTTATATGAAATTTTTGAAAAATTTTTTAGGAAATTTTATAGGAAATTTTTCAAAAATTTCCTATTTTTATGGGAAATTTTTCAAAAATGTCCTATGTTTAAAGGAAAATTTTCAAAAATTTCCTATTTTTATAGGAAGTTTTTCAAAAAGTTCTTATTTTTATAGGAAATTTTTCAAAAATTTCTTATTTTTATAGGAAATTTTTCAAAAATTTCCAATTTTTATAGGTTTTTTTTTTAATTTCTTATTTTTAGAGGAAATTTTTCAAAAATTTGTTATTTTTTAGGAAACTTTTCAAAATTTCGTATGTTTATAGAAATTTTTTAAAATTTTTCTTATTTTTTAAGTTTTTCAAAAATTTATTATTTTTATAGAAATCTTTTAAAAATTTATCATTTTTATAAAAAATTTTTTGAAAATTTCATATTTGTATAGAAAATTTTTCGAAAATTTCTTAATTTTTTCAAGCATTTTTCAAAAAAGTTCCTATTTCAAAAAATTTTTTATTTTTATAGGAAATTTTTCAAAAATTTCTTATTTTTATAGGAAATTTTTCAAAAATTTCTTATTTTTATAGAAAATTCTTCAAAAATTTCTTATTTTTATAGGAAATTTTTCAAAAATTTCTTATTTTTACCGGAAATTTTTCAAAAATTTCTTATTTTTATAGGAAATTTTTCAAAAATTTCTTATTATTATAGGAAATTTTTCAAAAATTTCTTATTTTTATAGGAAATTTTTTATTTTTATAAATTTCTTATTTTTATAGAAAATTTTTCAAAAATTTTCTTATTTTTATAGGAAATTTTTGAAAAATTTCTTATTTTTATAAGAAATTTTTCAAAAATTTCTGTTTTTTATAGGAAATTTTTCAAAAATTTCTTATCTTTATAGGAAATTTTTAAAACATTTCTTATTTTTTTCTTTTTTTTTTGAAAATTTTTCAAAAATTTCTTCTTTTTATTTCCTATAATATATTTTCAAAAATTTTATATTTTGTTGGGAAATTTTTTAAAAATTTAGGAAATTTTTCAAGAATTTCTTATTTTTCTTTTTGGAAATTTTTTTTAAAAATTTCTTATTTTATTTGGAATTTTTTTAAAA
The DNA here is from genome assembly GCA_933228675.1 of Stomorhina lunata. NCBI lineage: Eukaryota > Metazoa > Arthropoda > Insecta > Diptera > Rhiniidae > Stomorhina > Stomorhina lunata. The sequence continues at coordinate 37,783,112 of OW121744.1, forward strand.
ATTTCTAATATTTATATGAAATTTTTGAAAAATTTTTTAGGAAATTTTATAGGAAATTTTTCAAAAATTTCCTATTTTTATGGGAAATTTTTCAAAAATGTCCTATGTTTAAAGGAACATTTTCAAAAATTTCCTATTTTTATAGGAAGTTTTTCAAAAAGTTCTTATTTTTATAGGAAATTTTTCAAAAATTTCTTATTTTTATAGGAAATTTTTCAAAAATTTCTTATTTTTATAGGAAATTTTTCAAAAATTTCTTATTTTTATAGGAAATTTTTCAAAAATTTCCAATTTTTATAGGTTTTTTTTTAAATTTCTTATTTTTAGAGGAAATTTTTCAGAAATTTGTTATTTTTTAGGAAACTTTTCAAAATTTCGTATGTTTATAGAAATTTTTTAAAATTTTTCTTATTTTTTAAGTTTTTCAAAAATTTATTATTTTTATAGAAATCTTTTAAAAATTTATCATTTTTATAAAAAATTTTTTGAAAATTTCTCAATTTTTTCAAGCATTTTTCAAAAAAGTTCCTATTTCAAAAAATTTTTTATTTTTATAGGAAATTTTTCAAAAATTTCTTATTTTTATAGGAAATTTTTCAAAAATTTCTTATTTTTATAGAAAATTCTTCAAAAATTTCTTATTTTTATAGGAAATTTTTCAAAAATTTCTTAGTTTTACAGGAAATTTTTCAAAAATTTCTTATTTTTATAGGAAATTTTTCAAAAATTTCTTATTATTATAGGAAATTTTTCAAAAATTTCTTATTTTTATAGGAAATTTTTCACAAATTTTTTATTTTTATAAATTTCTTATTTTTATAGAAAATTTTTCAAAAATTTTCTTATTTTTATAGGAAATTTTTGAAAAATTTCTTATTTTTATAAGAAATTTTTCAAAAATTTCTGTTTTTTATAGGAAATTTTTCAAAAATTTCTTATTTTTATAAGAAATTTTTCAAAAATTTCTGTTTTTTATAGGAAATTTTTCAAAAATTTCTTATTTTTATAGGAAATTTTTCAATAATTTCTAATTTTTATAGGAAATTTTTGAAAATTTTCTTATTTTTATAGGAAATTTTTGAAAAATTTCTTATTTTTATAGGAAATTTTTCACAAATTTTTTATTTTTATAAATTTCTTATTTTTATAGAAAAATTTTAAAAAATTTTCTTATTTTTATAGGAAATTTTTGAAAAATTTCTTATTTTTATAAGAAATTTTCCAAAAATTTCTTATTTTTATAAGAAATTTATCAAAAATTTCTTATTTTTATAAGAAATTTTTCAAAAATTTCTTATTTTTATAGGAAATTTTTCAAAAATTTCTGTTTTTTTATAGGAAATTTTTCAAAAATTTCATATTTTTATAGGAAATTTTTCAATAATTTCTTATTTTTATAGGAAATTTTTGAAAATTTTTTTATTTTTATAGGAAATTTTTCAACAATTTCTTATTTTTTTTAATTTCTTTTTTTATAGGACCTTTTTCAAAAATTTTTATAGAAAATTTTTCAAAATTTTCGGATTTTTATAGGAACTTTCTAAAAAATTTTGTATTTGTATAAGAATTTAAAAAAAAAAATATATTGCGTTGACTGGAGACTGAGTTGGAATAATTCTTAATAGTCTAAATGCTAACCTAGTCTATATACTTAAAGGTAATCTGTGCGTAAAACCTTAATCTGGTCCCCCTTTTAATGCTTATCTAAACACTCAACAGGCTTCTGTCGTTCTAATGATAACTTAAGCAAATAATGCCAATTTAAGCAAACAAATTTCAAAGGGGGGAGTGTTTCTGTTGCTAACAGGTAAAAATCACAAATTTTTTTAAGGCGTTACAATCAACAAACAATGAGATCCATTGATGAAAGAAAATTGAGGCGGTGGCTTTGATAATGCGAAACCCTTTTTTGTACTTTGCAACAAAAAGAATGGGGTTGTTAACAAAACAAATTTTAAATAATAGAAGTTTAAGTACATGAAATCAAGTAAAATTCTAATTTATTTTCAAATGCTTTAGAATTTTTTGGCGTTAAGAATAAAAATAATTTAGCATAAATAAGAGATTTAGTGAAAAAAAATAAGAACCAGTCAAGCACAATATCAATTGAATTGATTAAAAACATACAAACATATGTAATAACATGCAAAATTAAGATTATTTTGAGTAAATCGAGTGCTTTAAAAAGCGTGGTTTTGAATTTTGGGTAGATGGATGAAAAATCCAATATTTTTGGTAATATTAATTATAATTAGCTGAACTATATCTCATTATACCCTTCACCCCCATAGGTGGAAAGGGTATTATAAGTTTGTGCTGATGTATGTAACGCATAGAAATATTTGTCTTAGATCCATCCTTTAGTATACCAATAGGCTTAGAATCACTTTCTGAGTCGATTTAGCGATTTCCGTCCGTCTGGCTGGCTGGACCCCCATATAAGCCTTGTAATACAGATAATTTGATGAAATTTGGCACAGATCATTTTTTTGATAATGGGGCCATGACTGTTAAAATTCTTCAAAATCGGTCCATTATTTATGGTACCTCCCATGGGTTCTACTTCCCGGAATTGATATATTGGCCACAATATTTTTTCATGAAATTTAAAACAGATACTGCTTATGTATACTTAAATCACTGTACTAAATTTCGTTGAAATCGGTCCACATTTGACCATAGCTCCCATACAAACTTTTTTCTCAAAATGCACTAAATGAGACAAAATTCACTAAAACGCTCGTAAATCCCAAGATAATGAGAATTTTAAGTTTATTTTTCGCATACATAATTTTTGTAATAACTGTAATCAATTTGGCAAATTTCGAGATAATCGATCCACATTTGACCCTACCTCTCATATAAGTCCAAATGGCGGAAATAGCTTAAATGTACAAGTTTTGAGATAATGTTTGTATGATGGCAAAATTTAGCAAACATGTGTCTTTATACAGGAAAAATAACACCTTTGACCTTAGTGGTGAAGGGTATCGTATGGTCGGACTTGACCGACTATAGCACTTTCTTACTTGTTTTAAAGAGGATATTTGCTACTTTATTTTGTTAAGAAATTGCAATTTTCTGTTAAAAGTTACCTACATTTAAAGGTTAGAACATTTGGAATATCATCGTAGCAATTTCATTGTGTTGCATTTGATCACCACAAATTACAAAAATTGTATACCCTACATCAATAAGTGATATTGCATTATAAGTTTTTTATTCAGTTCGTAATTTTTTCCTCATTCTTTACTTTAAAGACCCTATAAATATTATACCGATCGACTCATAATCGCAAGGAAAGTCGATTTAGTCATAGAAGCTACTTTTTGTTTCTCAAGACTAACTTGGCCAACATACGGTAGTAAGCGTTCTGCAATCTTGATATCTTCACCGCTCCACAGATTAAGCAACCTAATGTCAATCCTCATAGAGCACTTCATTCAAGGTTAACATGCTAGGAGACAGAATCTTCAAAGCAATGACTACTGTAAAAGTTGTCATAGTGCCGAAGAGTAAGAAACGGTCACACACATTCTCTGTTACTGCCCGGCACTTGCTGATCTTATAGCTTGATGTTGTCTTAACAGCTCTAACATTTACAATTTTATATATTTGTTGTTTACGGGGGATCTGTTTGGAGATCAAGGCCAATTAATTGTATTACTTCAACTGGATGAGTTCTCAAGTCCTCAGAACTAAGTGAAGTAGAGTATCAAGACGACCCGGACTACAAGATATTTAATCTGTAGCTCCATCTCGATCGCAGTTGTATCAGAACGGTTCTTCTTTTCCGCCTTAAGGCATTTTTTTCTGCTATGTGCGGTTGGCGACCTCCTTATACAACATTTGAGCGATAACCTGAAAAAGCGGAGTTGTTGGCGTCTTTTTGAATGTTGCTTAGTGCTGGCATATACGAGGTATGATCTAAAGGATCAAGTACATATCTTCGTATGCTATCCTCATATATGCGAAGGTCTATTCTAATATGCCTTATATGACTCCAACTGTGTGATATTAAATCTTGGATGATTTCTCCAATGACATTCCAAAAAGAACTGCTGAATTAGCGTGTTGTGTTTCTTTACTGGAAGAATGTGTTTTTCCTCATAAAGATGATGTAGTGACGTGATTTGTAGGCAGCCTATGATTCTTCTTAGGGCTGCATTTTGGCAACATTTTATACATCTCCACTGAGTACCACTGAATAACGCTGACCACACCGGAGAAGCATAATTTGTCACTGACCGCCTAATGGCCTTAATGGTGGACAGCATGTTTTCTTTCTCCATTTCCCAAGTACTGCTGGATAGTGCTTTATGGACCGCGGTTCTACATCGAAATTTATGAACGATAGTTGTGGCATGTGTTGGCAACGTAAAAAGGCTATAGAGTGTGGATTTTCGGGTGGTTCACTGTCGGAATTGGTACACTGTGGATATCGACGACTAGATGTAGACTTAAATCTTTTGGTCCATGTGCATCTGCTGCTTCACACCTTGTGTATGATCTGAGTGGTAATTGCGTTTAATGCTGCGCATTTTGCTGAATCCACGAGATTCTGCTAAATAGCTGATCAGAGTATGTTTACAGGAGGTATATCGATCTGTATGATAATCCCTTATTTGCGGGTTTCCAAGGTATTTAGATTGGGATCACTCTACCCACCTTCCAGACATCTGGTAAAGGGAGGCTAGCCATAAATAGAGTAAGGTAACCTGTCAAGAACTCGACTCAGCACACATCTACATGTTTTTACATCAGCACAGTAATTCCGTCAGGGGCAATTGCCTTAGAAGACTTAATCGTACGAATGACCTCTGAAACTTTAACAGGCGTTGTGGAGGGTGCGAGACAGAGAGATCCTGAAGTTATACTTAATACTTCTTTAATCTCTCGGGGTGTTCAAAAAATAATCAAAGTGGTGTTTTCGGCAAATTTCATTGCGACCTGATTATCCTTTCTCATAGGGTTCGAGAAAGATGGAACTGTGGACAACAACTTACTAATTCTTGTCGTGCATGTAAGACGGTATTTGGAGATCTCTGAAGAATCCGTCGGTAAATTTTCTAAATCCGTGCCAGTCTGCTTTCATCTATGTATCAGAGACTATGAAACGTTGGGTCTTTGCAGTTTAATGAGTGTGGCTAGGTGGTCCGAAGCTTGTGTCAGAAATGCGCACCTGATTATATAGTTAATCACATCAGGACTTGCAATGCTTATTCAGAAGAACTAATCCCCAAGAAATGAGTGCCAAAGATCAACGTGAGCATAAAATTCAACCCTAACCAGCCGTGTTTCTACTTCCTAAAGGGTTCTGATGTCTGGAAGGTAATTAGTTTGAAAAATTTAGATATTCTAGAGTTTTAACTTCGTATCCTCTGATCAAGGCATTGGTCTTTATTGCCTAGATTGGTAGATATAACGCAATACTGCACTGGACGATAAATATTATACCTCCACCGGAATTTTTGGAGAACATTGTACTCGTTACAGCTTTGGAGACTGGAATTGTTGTTAAGTTTTGTCTTCTGGGCAGCTGCTACCATAATGTTGTATTGTTGCATAACTCATGTTATCTCGATCAATGATGTTGGCGGCGATAGATTGCGTTACTAAAGATGTTGATGCTATCATGGTTGTTGTTATTGCTTGACTGAAGCTGGGGGAGTTGCATATTCCAACACAAAGATGATGCTTTCGAAGAAGACTCTGAGCTTAGAAGAAAATCTTTCAAAGCTTGGCCTACGAAATTTTAGAATATGCGCACAAGTTTGAAGACCATGGAATTCTAAAATATGCCCTGCCTTTGACCTAAACTGTATATATGAATGTTTTTGCTCTCCTTAGCGGAGATACTTTTGGTTATTCCGGTACATAGAACCGGCTATTACGGAAATGGAGGTTTTCAATGAAATTTTTGTCACATAGAGTAAGTTTTTTTTAAAGAGATTTTGTGTAAAATTTTTTCACTGATCGTATAACGAAATCTCGGTTGAGTTTTTCTAAATAAAATATGCTAGTGATCGTGTAAGAGTTTTTGCAAAAAAATCATCCTTTGATCGTTAATAAAATCTATTCATTGACTTTTTCGTAGAAAATCTTTCAATGATAGGGAATTTTTCTTTTCTCGCATAAAATATAACAATTTTCACTGATCGTTTAGGGACTTCATTCATTGGTCTTGTTTAAATTTTAACTGATCGTAGAGTGAGTTTTAAGAAAAAATTTAAGTGAACGCATATATTTTTGTATAAAATTGTTTTATTACAATTTAAATTGATCATGTATTAAGATTTCATTGATCTTGCTTCGTTTTTATTACAAATTATTTTGCTATAGACAATATTTTAGTGATCGCATAAGATTTGGTAATTTTTTTTTTCACTGATCGTATAACGTTAGCTTTTCTTAATAAAATACAAACATATGTACGTGTGTGATCGCGTAAGAGTTTTTCAAAAAATTTCAAAAGTTTTTTCTAACTGATCGTTTAAGGAAATTATTTATTGATATTTAATGTTTTTTTTTTTTAATCTGTCACTAATGGACTTAGTTTTATAAAGAAAATATGTTAGTGATCCCATACATTTTTTTTTCAAAAATCTTTTACTGATCGTGGAAATCTTAAAAAAAAAATATTTTCAAATGCAAAAAAAGTTTACCAAAAAATGAAAAAAAATGTTACTGACCTTACATTACAACATAAAAAAATGTAGATTTATTAAAATATACTCCAAAAGCGTATTTGGTGTAGCACTAAAAGTTTTCAATAAAATTGAATGTGTACGTCAAAATGAGATGGAAGCAGCAGCGGCAGCAGCAAAAAAATAAAATCAAGACAGGTATTGAATTTTTATTTTTTTTTTTTCCTCAATCTGATATTTTAAATCACTTTTATTTGAACACAAACTCACGGCGGAACCTTAAAACATGTAGAGATCGTGTGCACACCTCTTTTTTTTCAATATTGAAATTTTTTTAATTAATTTTATTTAAATTTCACACATTTAAGCAAACATTAAGGCTTGTTTTTTTCTTTATCAATTTGATTTATTTACTTAAACAAATTTTTCTTTTATTTTTTTTTTAATTATTTACTTGGATTTTCTCTTTTTTTTATTGGAATTTTTTTTGGATTTTTTTTTTTATATTGAGGAATTTCTTTATGAAAACCTAAAAAAAGAAAGAAAACAACGAATTATTAAAAAAAAAAACACTTAAGAAATTTTTTTTCACTTTTGTCATTAAAAAAAAAAAACTGGTCAAAAACTCTTTAAGAAAAAAAAAACACATAAGAAATTCTTTAATATTTTGGTTTCTTTCTTAATTTCTTCAATGAATTATCTGTCCGTCTGTCCGTCTGACTATCATTTAGTTTTTTTGTTGTTGTCAAAAGCCAAACAAAAATATCCAACCATTAAAAAAATATCTTTAAGATACACAAAAAACACTAAAGAGAGTTTATTTTTTTTTTTTTGTATTCAAGAAAAAGAGTTAAACAATTTCAAATAATCAATTTTCGTTAACCGCCAAACTTGTCGTTGGTTTTTCTACAACAATTCAAAACGAAGTTTAAAAGCCGAATGAATTCCAGTTTTGAACACAAGCTCAAACTCAAACGAGTATTTGAGCTGTAGATCAAAAGAGAGTATTTTAGGCTTTAGATCAGAGCTGCCAGATTTGGGGTTTTTACCCCAAACTTAGGAATATTCAATCACTAAAAAGGTAAAAAATTTAGAATAAGGGAATTTTATCGAGGATGTATACAAATTTCTTAAAGAATTTCACCAAAAGGTGAAGGTTTGTACATTTTTATACCCATCATCAAAAAGAATAGGGGGCATACTAACTATATACTAATTTAGACTCAAAAACCAACAAGTAAAAGTGCTACATTCGGCTGTGCCGAATCTTTTATACCCATCATCAAATAGTGTTAAATTTAAAAACATATCTCACATATCAACGAGGTTGCAGCCAATTCAAAATGAGAACCAAATTCGAGAAAAATGATACGCTAGCTGGTATTTTTGGTAAAATCATTGGACTTAATTCGGTTGCAGTGTCTTTATAGTTCAATATTTAAAAGTATCTAAGTGGTTTCCCTAGTATTTACTTTGCACAAAATTTTGTCTCATAACCGGGTATAGTTTTATATTAATAAGCTGTTAAATACTTCACCTTGTGCTTAATAGTTAGACCAAACACGTTGATAGTAATACGACTATCAAAGTCGAGTTCCTAATGCATCCACCGCATATAAAGTCTAGACTTAACATTAATTGATAGCTATGAAATTTCGTAGGTGCAATATTAAACTGAATGTACCTCCAAATCTTTTTGATTGTAGATATAAAAAGGGGATGTTATATACATAAGAACTATAGCCAAATGTTGACCGATTATTACAAAATATATTCATACACTGGCTGGTATTTACTTAATGCTTATTCCGGCAAAATTTTGTAATCGTAGCTGTCATAGTTTATAATTTAATAGCTTTTAACTGGCCTTTGCTACATGTTTTTCCAGTTTCCGGGAGTGTTTTTATATGAAAGCTATAGTTAGTATGGACCGATTCCTATAAAATTTGACATACTAACAAATATGTAATTGCATAAAACTTCCCTATTCTAAATTTAGTCGTTATAGCTATTACAATTGGATTCAATTTATCAGCATTAATGTGTTTACCGGGGAGGAGTCATATGGGAGCTCTAACTGAATGTGAACCGATTTTGTTTTGTTTGTGCAAAATTTTGTCACTCTAGCTCTTTTCATTAAGGCGCTATTGCACTTTTTCTGAAGGACAGATGGACATAAACCCCCTTTTCTTTTTGTATTTTTGTATTTCCGTAAGTTTTTTATGTGGGAGCTTTGGTCAAATGGTGACCGATTGTCATTTATTCGAATTTAAGTATATTTTAGGTGCAATTTAGGCTGTTTTCGTAGGTGTTTTGTATGGGAGCTATGGGTAAATGTGAACCGATTTCGATGAAATTTTATATGCTGCCTAGCGCTTATATAAAATTTATATATACAAAATTTGAATAATTTGTCATTTATTAGCAAATAAGCGATTAGCCTAGACGAGGTTGTACATTAGCTATGGTCAAATGTGAACCGATTTTGCTCGATTTTAATAACAAAATTTTCAAAGAAATTAAGAATATTTGTGCCAAACTTCGTTAAGGTTTTATTGCGCCGACAACAGACAGACGGAGAGGCAGATAAGCGGGCAGACGGAGAGACGGACAGACAGCAGACAGACAGACATTATTTTTGATTTTGGGTAGATAGACTCGACCTTGATGCACATAAGACTCAGTGTTGTATGCCTAAACAGTGTTGTATGCATAAACTCACGTTACCTCATCTGTATTTACAGATAGTGTAAATACTCTGTAATCGGATGCTCTTGATGTTCTGGATATGAGAATTTAATGTGATGTTCATTAGACTAAGCTCATTTTTCAAGTGTCGAAAGAAGCATTCAAGTGCTTCTGCAAGAGATACTTCACTCCAGAAAATGGTATACAACTCTCATGTATAGGCCGGTACTTCAAAGTCTATTTTAGAGCTTCTCGACCACGTGCTCATCTGTGACAGTTTCTATTGATTCACTGAAGCACTGTCGCAATGTGGGTTGTGTCTCACTGTTCTATCGGTACCACTTTGGACTGCAACTCACTCCAATCCGTTAGATCACATCAGTATGTTGTCGATATGTCGGTGGACCGAACGACACACTATAGGCAAAATTCGTTCTTTAGCCGTACAGTATGTATGTGGAATTCACTTCCTGCAGAAGTTTTTCCTGACGGTTGCAATATAAGACAGTTCAAATATAATGTCGACAAACACTACTTCATTTTTCCTCCTTCCCACAACCTATTTTCCTAGTTCCAACACAATGCTGGTCCTAATTAAAAAAATTCAAAAATATGGATATCATTTTGATATAATTAGCTTCAATATAAATATATCCTCGAAAATCAGTTTAATGCTTATAAATATGTAATTATAGTAGACGGAATGCTAGAATTTGGTACAGATCCGTGTTTTATAACTATCAGGCAGCTTATGAAATTACTTGATAATATATCTCCCATATAAGTCCTACCTCTGAAGCCAGTTAAATGCTAATAAATATTAAGTAATAGTAGCTATGATACAAGAATTCAGTACTGATCTGTTTTTAATGGCAGACAGTATGTGAATCGGTCTAAGTTTAACATAAGCTTTTATATATACTCCCGGAAACCACTAAATACAAATTCTATATTAGACCCAAAATTATTAAAAATTGTATGCTTTTATTTATGTTACGGAGATTTTTCGGAAAACAATTTCAAATTTTGGGCAAAATAAACAAACAACATCTGGCAGCCCTGCTTCAGTTACATTTAAGTAGAGAAAAAATTCGCACATTTTATAAAAAAAAATAAAAACCACACTTAAATACATTGGACTGGGCTATGACGTTTAGATGAAGAAAAACGCTCGTAATCACAATCAAGTCTCCCAAAAGAATGTGGTCGTATCCAGTTTGAAAATGTGAAAAAACGTGAAAAAATAGAGAAGCATTGAAAAAACGCCATCAGCAAAAAACAAAATAACAACAATTACAAATGCAACAACTATTCGGTATGAAAGACAGATAGACAGACGAACGGTCGGACAGACTGAAAACGTTTAGTAGTTAAAACAAATAGCGCAGAACCTTATGAATTACAGTGGGATTGGAAGCTGAAAAAAATAGGTGATTATGTACAAAGGGACTTGGAATTTTGACAATTGATCATCATCGGCAATGGTATAAACCTCTAAGGAAAAAACTTTCAATTATGCAACCCGAAACAAGTGGATCATAATCCAAATCCAAGTCAAATTTTTTTCACTGACACCCATATTGAGCAAATAGAAATCGATCTTTGATCGCTGAACAATTCTCCATAGAAATCGATCTTTGATCACAGATTTTCTATAGAAAATGATTAGTGATCACTGAATTATTTTCTATAGAAAATGATCAGTGATCACTGAACAATTTTCTATAGAAAATGATCAGTGATCTATGAACAATTTTCTATAGAAAATGATCAGTGATCACTGAACAATTTTCTATAGAGAATGATCAGTGATCACTGAACAATTTTCTATAGAAAATGATCAGTGATCACTGAACAATTTTCTATAGAAAATGATCAGTGATCACTGAACAATTTTCTATAGAAAATGATCAGTGATCACTGAACAATTTTCTATAGAAAATGATCAGTGATCACTGAACAATTTTCTATAGAAAATGATCAGTGATCACTGAACAATTTTCTATAGAAAATGATCAGTGATCACTGAACAATTTTCTATAGAAAATGATCAGTGATCACTGAACAATTTTCTATAGAAAATGATCAGTGATCACTGAACAATTTTCTATAGAAAATGATCAGTGATCACTGAACAATTTTCTATAGAAAATGATCAGTGATCACTGAACAATTTTCTATAGAAAATGATCAGTGATCACTGAACAATTTTCTATAGAAAATGATCAGTGATCACTGAACAATTTTCTATAGAAAATGATCAGTGATCACTGAACAATTTTCTATAGAAAATGATCAGTGATCACTGAACAATTTTCTATAGAAAATGATCAGTGATCACTGAACAATTTTCTATAGAAAATGATCAGTGATCACTGAACAATTTTCTATAGAAAATGATCAGTGATCACTGAACAATTTTCTATAGAAAATGATCAGTGATCACTGAACAATTTTCTATAGAAAATGATCAGTGATCACTGAACAATTTTCTATAGAAAATGATCAGTGATCACTGAACAATTTTCTATAGAAAATGATCAGTGATCACTGAACAATTTTCTATAGAAAATGATCAGTGATCACTGAACAATTTTCTATAGAAAATGATCAGTGATCACTGAACAATTTTCTATAGAAAATGATCAGTGATCACTGAACAATTTTCTATAGAAAATGATCAGTGATCACTGAACAATTTTCTATAGAAAATGATCAGTGATCACTGAACAATTTTCTATAGAAAATGATCAGTGATCACTGAACAATTTTCTATAGAAAATGATCAGTGATCACTGAACAATTTTCTATAGAAAATGATCAGTGATCACTGAACAATTTTCTATAGAAAATGATCAGTGATCATTGAACAATTTTCTATAGAAAATGATCAGTGATCACTGAACAATTTTCTATAGAAAATGATCAGTGAACAATTTTATATAGAAAACGATCAGCGATCACTGAACAATTTTCTATAGAAAATGATCTGTCATAACTGAACAATTTTCTATAGAAAATGATCAGTGATCTATGAACAATTTTCTATAGAAAATGGTCAGTGATCACTGAACAATTTTCTATAGAAAATGGTCAGTGATCACTGAACAATTTTCTATAGAAAATGATCAGTGATCACTGAACAATTTTCTATAAAAAATGATCAGTGATCACTGAACAATTTTCTATAGAAGAAAGTTTCGATAGAAAATTGTATGGATCGCTAAATCTGTTGAACGATCGATTGCAATTGCTTTTAAGAGAATCATAAAATATTTGCTTAAGATTTTCTACTAACAAAATTTTATTGTTCTTGAGATCGTTTTCTTTTCTACAGAGTCACACGATCTTTAAGAAAAATTTTCGACAGAAAATTTTTAAGTGATCGCTAAAATTTTTTTATAAAACAAATTACTTATTTAACATCATTGCAGAAAATCTTTGACAAGCCATGAAACAAGTTTTAGACTCATATTTGGGGTTCCAGATATTTTTAGAAAAAAAAACTTAAAAAAAAAACTTAAAAAAACCGGTATGAAGTTTTAAACAAACTTTAACTTCATTCACGGGTATTGGACAAATAAAAAGAAAACTTCAAGTACCTAAAATCAAATCATGCAACAATTTTCAAAAACAACTCATGCCACAAACTCAGTTACCAAAATGCAACAAAAGAAAAAAACGATCAAAACTAAATGAAAAATGTAAAATAAAAATCAGCAGACGCCACGATCAAACTGGTTCTCAGTTGGGCCGTATTTACTGGAGGCTGTCGTCGTCATACCAAAATACTCAAAAAAGTTGAGAAAAAAAAATTGGCAAAGCCAATCTCAAAAAACAAACAAGCTACAAAACACAAAACTATTCGTCGTCATTTGACATCTCAATGGGGTACAGAGAGTCCAACTACACGAATCGAGATGAGTCGCCATGAAGTACTTAAGTTCTTATTATTTTCTAGTTCGATTTTTATGGCAAGATCGTGTGAGCAAAACAAAAAAAGTGGTCATATCAGAACAGGGGTGGGGGTATTAAAGATCGTGAGTTTCAAAATTTTTACAATCCAAAAGTTTGTTCAAATATAGTTAGAGTCTAAATAAATTAAACATCACTTAAAATTCTACTAAGAATTTTAACATGACACTACTTCAACATTTTTATATGGATTTTGTACTCCCATGCCTGACTTAAAATAATTTAAAAATTGCTATTGCTGAAAGCCATGCATGATTGGTCGTGTTTTATTCTTTTTTTCATTAAAATTTATATCAAATTGTTTTTAACATCAATTTAGTAATTGTCATTAATATTTATATGTTTATTATAATAACGATCATTATCATCATCATTATGACGATCGTAATTATTTATTTGTCATATAGAAAACTACGAATTTTCTGAAGTAACATTAGATTGTGGAAAATTCATTACTTTAATCATTCTTCATGCATGAGGTTCATACACGATCACTAATTTTTTTCTAAAGAAAATTAATCCATCATTACATTTTCTATAGAAAATAAATCAGTGATCACTGATCATTTTCTATGAAAATAAATCAGTGATCACTGATCATTTTCCATTGAAAATAAATCTATGATCACTGAGCATTTTCTACAGAAAATAAATCAGTAATCACTGATTAGTGGTTCAGAGATTACTAATCATTTTCTATAGAAAATGGTTCAGTGACATTGATCATTTTCTATAGAAAACTGTTCTGTGATCACTGATCACATTCTATAGAAAACTGTTCAGTGATCACTAATCATTTTTTATAGAAAAGGGTTCAGTGATCACTGATCATTTTCTATAGAAAACTTTTCAGTGATCACCGAATATTTAAAAAAAATTGTTCAGTGATCACAGATCACTTTCTATAGAAAATTGTTCAGTGATCACTGATCATTTTCTATAGAAAACTGTTCTGTGATTACTGACTTTTTTCTATAAAAAATTGTTCAGTGATCACTGATCATTTTCTATAGAAAACTGTTCTGTGATCATTGACCATTTCCTATAGCAAATTGTTCAGTGATCACTGAACATATTCTATAGAAAACTGTTCTGTGATCACTGTCATATTCTATAGAAAACTGTTCAGTGATCACTGATAATTTTCTATAGAAAACTGTTCTGTGATCACTGATCATATTCTATAGAAAACTGTTCAGTGATCACTGATAATTTTCTATAGAAAACTGTTAAGTGATCACTGATCATTTTCTATAGAAAATAGTTCAGTGATCAGTGATCATTTTCTATAGAAAATATTTCAGTGATTACTGATTATTTTCTATAGAAAATAGTTCAGTGATTACTGATCATTTTCTATAGAAAATAGTTCAGTGATCACTGATTATTTTCTATAGAAAATAGTTCAGTGATCACTGATCATTTTCTATAGAAAATAGTTCAGTGATCACTGATCATTTTCTATAGAAAATAGTTCAGTGATCACTGATCATTTTCTATAGAAAATAGTTCAGTGATCACTGATCATTTTCTATAGAAAATAGTTCAGTGATCACTGATCATTTTCTATAAAAAATAGTTCAGTAATCACTGATAATTTTCTTTAGAAAATAGTTGAGTGATCACTGATCATTTTCTTTAGAAAATAGTTCAGTGATCACTGATCATTTTCTTTAGAAAATAGTTCAGTGATCACTGATCATTTTCTTTAGAAAATAGTTCAGTGATCACTGATCATTTTCTTTAGAAAATAGTTCAGTGATCACTGATCATTTTCTATAGAAAATAGTTCAGGGATCACTGATCATTTTCTATAGAAAATAGTTCAGTGATCACTGATCATTTTCTATAGAAAATAGCTCAGTGATCATTGATAATTTTCTATAAAAAATTGTTCTGTAATCACTGATCATTTTCTATAGAAAATTGTTCTGTGATCACTAATCATTTTCTACAGAAAATTCTTCAGTGATCACTAATCATTTTCTTTAAAAAATTGTTCAACGATCATTGATCATTTTCTATAGAAAATTGTTAAGTGATCTCAGATCATTTTCTGTAGAAAATGAGCATTGTTGACTAAACAATTTTTTGGCAAAAAAAAAAAGAGAAGAGTTTTTCATATAAGTTGACCAAAAGTTTTAATTTATTTATTATGTCCTACAATAGGCAATTTTTGTGTTAGTTTTTTGCATAAAATAATCCCCTAAAAAATTCCTAAAAATCTAGATAAAATCTAAAATTTTTTGTAACTTTCACACAATTTATTTTAACTAGCCCAAACAAAGGCCTAGTGTGTCAGACAATAATTTAGTATTCTGGTATATTTTTCAAAAGGGTCATTTAAAAACCAAAAAAAAACAAACTTCAAAATATATTCCCACATAAAGATCTGTAAAGAAAACTTTTGTTAAATTTTGTATAACTTTGGAAAGAAGCCAAAAGGAATGTGGTTACCACCCCAACGCAAAAAAAGTATTCACTCGCTTCGTTTACGCTTGAATACGGAGCTATTTATTTCATTTTACTGGCTTCGTTTGTCATAACGTTTATTATTTTTTTTTTTTCTAAAAGAATATTTTTCATGTTATTAAATATATATAGTTTTTTTGAGACCAAATGTCTAAAAAGATATAAAATCATTTGTAAAATTGTATGTAGTAGAGTCTGTCTTTCTGTTGAGTGAAAAGAATTTCTAGAGTAAAAAATTGTTAGCAG
The DNA here is from genome assembly GCA_933228675.1 of Stomorhina lunata. Classification (NCBI taxonomy): domain Eukaryota; kingdom Metazoa; phylum Arthropoda; class Insecta; order Diptera; family Rhiniidae; genus Stomorhina; species Stomorhina lunata. The sequence goes on from OW121744.1 coordinate 37,799,140, forward strand.
CCACAAATGAAGAAGAATAAACTATTAAAACTGAAATAGAACATATAAAATCCATAAAAAGAGCAAAAAAAGAAAAACTATTTCAAGCAGAACCAATGGATGATGCTGAAAAATATGTCGCTATAATGATGATAGCTGTTTATGATGACGATGATAATGATGATAATCATTAGTAAATCATCATCAGTCTCGTGATAATGAATATAATGACAGCAAATAACAAAAAAAAAAACTAAAAACAGTTAACAAGAGCATAATGTCATTATTCTTTAATCATTACACAAGGTTACACCAAAACATTGGTATACTTTTGATTTTATAAAACTCAGTTTGAATGTCATTCCAGCAATATTCTATAGAAAATGATAAGTGAACACTGGACAATTTTCTATAGAAAATAATCAGCAATAACTGAACAATTTTTATAGAAAATGATTAGTGATTACTGAGCTATTTTCTATAGAAAATTATCAGTGATCACTGAACTATTTGTCTATGGAAAATGATCAGTGATCACAGAACAATTTTCTGAAAAAAATGCTCAGTGATCACTGAGTAATTTTTTATAGAAAATGGTTCAGTGATCACTGATTATTTTCTATAGAAAATGATCTGTGATCACTAAGCAATATTTTATAGAAAATGATCAGTGTTCACTGAACAATTTTTTATAGAAACTGATCAGTGATCACTGAACAATTTTTTATTGAAAATAGCTAGTGATCACTGAACTATTTTCTATAGAAAATGCTCAGTGATCACTGAACTATTTTCTACAGAAAATTATTAATGATCACCGAACTATTTCAAATAGAAAATGATCAGAGATCACTATACTATTTTCTTTAGAAAATTATCAGTGATCACTAAACAATTTTCTATACAATGATCTATTTTCTATACAAAATGATCAATGATCACCGAACTATTTTCTATAGAAAACGATTATTGATCATTTTCTATAAAAAAAAAATTGTTCAGTGATCACTGATCATTTTCTATAGAAAATTATTCAGTAATCACTGATCATTTTCTATAAAAAATTATTCAGTAATCACTGATCATTTTCTATAGAAAATTGTTCAGTGATCACTGATCATTTTCTATAGAAAATTGTTCAGTGATCACTGATCATTTTCTATAGAAAATTGTTCAGTGATCACTGATCATTTTCTATAGAAAATTGTTCAGTGATCACTGATCATTTTCTATAGAAAATTGTTCAGTGATCACTGATCATTTTCTATAGAAAATTGTTCAGTGATCACTGATCATTTTCTATAGAAAATTGTTCAGTGATCACTGATCATTTTCTATAGAAAATTGTTCAGTGATCACTGATCATTTTCTATAGAAAATTGTTCAGTGATCACTGATCATTTTCTATAGAAAATTGTTCAGTGATCACTGATCATTTTCTATAGAAAATTGTTCAGTGATCACTGATCATTTTCTATAGAAAATTGTTCAGTGATCACTGAGCAGTTTCTATAGAAAATTGTTCAGTGATCACTGATCATTTTCTATAGAAAATTGTTCAGTGATCACTGATCATTTTCTATAGAAAGTTGTTCAGTGATCACTGATAATTTTCTATAGAAAATTGTTCAGTGATCACTGATCATTTTCTATAGAAAATTGTTCAGTGATCACTGATCATTTTCTATAGAAAATTGTTCAGTGATCACTGATCATTTTCTATAGAAAATTGTTCAGTGATCACTGATCATTTTCTATAGAAAATTGTTCAGTGATCACTGATCATTTTCTATAGAAAATTGTTCAGTGATCACTGAGCAGTTTCTATAGAAAATTGTTCAGTGATCACTGATCATTTTCCATAGAAAATTGACCAGTGCTCACTGATCATTTTCTATGGAAAATTGACCAGTGATCACTGATCATTTTCTATTGAAAATAGTTTAGTGATCACTGAACAATTTTCTATAGAAAACTAATCAGTGATCACTGATTAATTTTCTATAGAAAATGATCAGTGATCACTGATTAATTTTCTATAGAAAATGATCAGTGATCACCGATTGATTTTCTATAGAAAATGATCAGTGAGCACTGATTAATATTCTATAGAAAATGATCAGTGAGCACTGATTAATTTTCCATAGAAAATGATCAGTGAGCACTGATTAATTTTTTATAGAAAATGATCAGTTATCACTGATTAATTTTCTATATAAAATGATCAGTGATGACTGATGAATTTTCTATAGAAAATGATCAGTGATTACTGATTAATATTCTATAGAAAATGATTATTAATTAATTTCTTATAGAAAGTGATCAATGTTCACTGAACAATTTTTTGCCCGTGCATTGTGTGACACAGTGTAATAATAATGATGTTTATCGCCAACGAAACTTAAATGGGTTAAAAAAAAGTTATAATGAGCTGGAACAGATTAGAAAAATGTTTTTAAATATTTAATAGATTTGCCAACAATATGGATTTTTATGGTCGACATTGAAAATGTTTATGTTTCGGATCATTAAACACAAATGAAAGGCTCAGATTTTTCCAATGATTTCGAAAAATCGGTCATTGCTTCCAAACTATATTTAAAAGCATACCTTTCAACTTTTAGTACAAACACATTTTTGTTATATCGTTTAAAGTTTTAGGTTGTTGAGGTAATTTGGAAAAGGACTATTCTTTAATTTGTGAGTGCTATATGTCTTTTTATAACACGATATCGGTTTCCTTAATATTCGTCTGAAATTATTTTTAAACATTTATGACCAAAATATTTAAAGAATAAAGAACAAGTCTTGGCTGCTGATGACAACAACTCTGAGCGATATTTGTCGCAATCGTGACCATATAACATAACTACGTTACTTTCCCAAGATTTAAACATTCTGCCACCTCCTCCTCCATCTCCTCCTTTTCTAAACAAAAAGCCTGCTTTAATCTCATCATCATCATCATGATCATAGCCGTCATCATTGTCGCTGCCATTCTCAAAACATCATGTTTTTTTCTTTGGTATCATCTACAATTACAACTAGTTACCAACAACTAGAGCTAAAAACAGCAATAGCAGCAACAATAACTACATTATTCGGCAGTAGCAGCAACCACATTAAAATATGGCATCAACAATATTTTGCCATGATATTCTATTAGCTTTGGTTGCTATTTTCTTGTGCTTGTTCCTATTCCAAAAAGGAAGTTCACACACTCTACAAAAATGGACCATAATTTAGTTTTTTTCCATTGCCTTGATTTTCGTCATCATCATCATTATCATCATTTTGCTGTGACCATCAATATTAAATAGTTGTATACATAGTTTATTTTATTTTATAATTTGCACTATGGGGCGATCTAACTCTATAACATCGTATTGTTCTTAAGAAAGACAATTTATTTTATAAAATTTTGATTTATTTTTACTGAAGATTTATACATACTCGCATGTGCCAATTTTTATAAAAAACTTAAATTATCTTAAAATAAGCTGAATGCATACAGTTTTATCAAAAAATAACAAAATAGTCGGGATGTAAATATTATTCAAAAAGAACAGTATTTGCATTTGATCCCAAACCTGTTACATTTATTTATTAATGTAACAGATCAATTTATTGATAAAAAGCCAAAAAATGTTTGCGGAGAAACCAAATTCCTCGACGCGTTTCGATGGTTGGTTAAGCCATCTCTTCAGGAGGATTATCCACAATTTAGACAGATCGAAAACCTCGCATTATTACTAAATTTACAAACATAACTATTAAGAATTATGTTCATAAACCAAAAGTAAAAGCGTAGATTATGGACTGAACAAAAACAAACAGTTATGTTTGTAAATTTAGTAATAATGCGAGGTTTTCGATCTGTCTAAATTGTGGATAATCCTCCTGAAGAGATGGCTTAACCAACCATCGAAACGCGTCGAGGAATTTGGTTTCTCCGCAAACATTTTTTGGCTTTTTGTCAATAAATTGATCTGTTACATTAATAAATAAATGTAACAGGTTTGGGATCAAATTCAAATACTCTTCTTTTTATACCCTTCACCAATAGGTGAAAGGGTATTATAAGTTTGTGATTCCGTTTGTAATTTATTTATTAGTGATCGTAGACCCCATAAAAATGATACCGATCGACTCAGAATCGGGAGGAGAATCGATTAAGCGATGTCCGTCTGTCTGTCTGTCTGTCTGTCTGTCCGTCCGTCTGTCTGTCTGTCTGTTGAAATCAAGTTTCTGAAGCCGCTGGAGGATGGACTTACATAAATTATATATCAGATTTTAGGAAATTCTCCCGCAATGAACGCTATTAAATTTCATTAAAATCGGTTTATAAACACCGAAAATATCGAAAAAATACCAAAATTTAGACGAAAATTTTAAAATTTTTGATTGAAACACACATTTAAATAACAAGAGAAAAAAGATACTCTTGGTGTACATGTGATAATATGTTATATATCAGATTGTAGGAAATAGTTTCTCAAAGCACTCTGTAAAATTTTATCAAAATCGGTCCATAAACAACTGAGATATCGCCAAAACACTGAATTTGATGTATCGCAAATTGCCCAAAGTTCGCATTAGAGAATGTTTGTTGAAAAAATGAAATGCAGAAATAGGAAAAACCATCCTCCTTTAGCACGGACCTACATAAATTTTATATCAGATTTTAGGAAATTCCCCCGCCAAGCACGTTATTAAATTTTATCAAAAGCGGTCCATAAACAATTGAGATATCGCCATAACACTACATTTGATGTACAGCAAATTGCCCAAAGTACATGTCTAAGAAATTTTGTTTACATTTTGTAAGTATTGTTTCAGCGATATCTCAGGTGTTTATGGACCGATTGTGATGAAATTTGACATCGTTCTTTGTGTGAGGATTTTCTAAAATCTGATATAAACTCCACAAATCTGATTATGAATACCATTCAAGTTGTACCGATCAACTCAGAATCGGCTGGAGAATCGATTTCGCGACCTCCGTCTGTCCGTCCGTCTGTTTGTCTGTAATTTTTCCTGTTGTAGTCAAGTTTTTGGAGCTCCTGTTTTGTCGATATCTCAGGTGTTTATTTTGATGAAATTTAATAGCGTCCTTCGCAGGGGATTACCTAAATCCTGATGCATTCGGTAATTTGTGGTAAATATAATTTAGCGTTTAAGCGATGGTGTTTTGATCGACAATGATAAAATTCAGGGTGGGACAATATCCTAAAATTTTGTGTAAAATCCAGGAGCTCCACAAATCTGATTTTAGCAGACAGACACTCTGCATTAATCTTAATTTTGTGTCTGACTTTTGAACATTATGATAACATTTGAGAATGTATTATATATCAAATTATAGGTAATCTTCCTAGGAAGTACAAAAATGCAGCTAACTACATGATATCCGTTCAAAACCTACATATGTATGTAAGTATCTCACATATCAACGAAAATTTAAATTTTTTAATTGCAATTGGGAGAAATCCGTTCACGTTTAACAATTGATCCCGCATAACTTCGCCTAAGATACGATGATGACATTTAGTATAAAGACGTTGTACAATATTTATATTCAGGACGATAGCGCCTATAATAAACTTTCTAGAGTGACAACATTTGACAAAAGAATTTCTGATCTCTTGAAAAGTTCGATATTGAAAATGGGCGAGCTCTATTCACATTTAGTGAAATCTCCCATATAACCCCGACCGGGAATCGATTTAATGCTGATAAATTAAATCACATTAAAATTGCACAAGGAACTAGAGCAAAACTTTCCAAACATCCGTCGGACAGATCGAAAGAACAATACATTCCAAATATTATTGATGAAGTGTTCATTTTAATTAATTAACTAACTTCAGATTAATAAGTAAATCTTTAATAACTTTTCCGACAAAGCTGATATCCATCCATTCAAAAGCTATATATTTCACGTATGTATCTAAAACTAAGAGTGTATACTCTATAATTTGAGGGCTTATCATTGTTAAAGCTTTGACTTTTAACTTCAGAGTTTTACATAACTAATCAAGAACTTTTACTAGTTGGATAATTCGTACGAATTAAAGTGCAAAACCCTCTAGATGATGACGGCACCGAAAAGCTTTTCTTTTTCCGACTCTTAATTTTAAAGACTCTTTGCATATAATACTAGTATAACCAAATTTTGCTAGGAATTACATTAAGTACTTTTGCAACACCATTGGTGAAGGGTATCCAAGATTCGGCAAAGCCGAATATACCACTCTTACTTGTTTTGAACTTAAATTATCTTTAGATTTGGTGCTATATGGAAAGTATAATCAAATATGGAGCGATTCCAAAATTTTATAAACTGATTTTTTCTAGCATTATCAATATTTTTGCTGAATTTCATTGAAATGGCTAAAATCTCTATTTTAGGAATAGAGAAATAGAGAAATAGAAATATTTTACAAAATTATTTGAAAAGTTGCGAACTTCACTTTGATAAGAAGCCTTAATGGACAGCTTTAGACTTATAAAATGATTCTGAGTAGATTGATTCAATTAAAGACGGGTGTTGACTAATATTGACATGCGTTACAAACATCAGCACAAACGCAATATATCCACTTATTGTGGTGAAGGGTATTACAAGTAGGCAAATGGTTTTGTAGACAAAGGCCGACTTCGCCACTAAAGCCAAATAAAGAGCAACTTTCAATTCATAGAAACATATTCAGCTATCCATAGCCAGCTGAATGATTATCCCTAAATCGAGTCAGAAAGTAATTCAAAGTCGATCCATATACTAAAAGGTGGAAGCCAACTGCCGAATCTTTGTATGATCACAAAACTATTAAGTGTGTGAAGTTAAATTCGTCAAGTTTAATACGTCCCACAAAAATGTTAATAACATTACAGGGCACTGTTAAATAGATTAATTTAAAAATATTTGATTTTTTCGTAGAAAAAACACAAAAATATAAACAATTTTAATTATATAAGTAAAATTTTGATTATTTAAGTAAAAAACAATCAGAATTTATCATTTTTGGTTAAATAAATTTCATAAAAAAAACTTGTTTTAAGAGCAACGTGCAATTATATAGGCCGCATATTTATCACACCAAAAAGGCAATTTCGAAGAGACCTGAGGGTTTCGATATATTGTGGCAAAGCTCTAAGGGAGTAGATTCCAGAACTGTATTCAGTATATGCAGTTGTTTCTCAGGAAAAATTTTACAAGATGTGGAATTTATAAAAATTGATATGAAGTCATAAGGAATTTGAAGCTCTGTAGGGGCCATTTCGGACAGACCTGAATGAGGTTGCGACATACTAGGTGATAGCTCTAATGGAGTAGATTCCAAAACTATAATCAGTGTATGCAGTTGCTTATCAAGAAAAAATTGACAGCATGTGAAATGTAGTAAAAAGTGATATAAAGTCATAAGAACTTTGAAGCTCTGTAGGGGCCATTTCGGACAGACCTGACTGAGGTTGCTATACACTAGGTGAAAGCTCTAGGGCAGTAGATTCCAAAACTGTAATCAGTATATGCAGTTGCTTATCAGGAAAAAATTTACAGCATGTGGATTGTAGTAAAAAGTGATATAAAGTCATAAGAACTTTGAAGCTCTGTAGGGGCCATTTCGGACAGACCTGACTGAGGTTGCTATACACTAGGTGAAAGCTTTAGGGCAGTAGATTCCAAACAATATTCAGTATATGCAGTTGTTTCTCAGGAAAAAATGTACAGCATGTGGAATGTAGTAAAAAGTGATATAAAGTCATTAGAACTTTGAAGATATGTAGGGGCCATTTCGGACAGACCTGAAGGAGGTTACTTTATACTAAGTGAAAGCTCTAGGGCATTAGATTCCAAACAATATTCAGTATATGCAGTTGTTTCTCAGGAAAAAATGTACAGCATGTGGAATGTAGTAAAAAGTGATCAAAAGTCGTAAGGACTAGGTGAAAGCTCTAAGGGAGTAGATTCCAAAACTATATTCAGTATTTCAGTTGTTTCTCAGAAAAAAATTTATTGCATGTGGAATGTAGTAAAAAGTAATGTAAAGTCGTAAGGACTTTGAAGCTCCGTAGGGGCCATTTCGAACAGACCTGAATGAGATTGCGACATACTGGATGAAAGCTCTAAGGGAGTAGATTCCACAACTATAATCAGTGTATGCAGTTGCTTATCAGGAAAAAATTGACAGCATATGGAATGTAGTAAAAAGTGATATAAAGTCATAAGGACTTTGAAGTTCTGTATGGGCCATTTCGAACAGACCTAAATGAGGTTGCTTTATACTAGGTGAAAGCTTTAGGGCAGTAGATTCCAAACTATATTCAGTATTTCAGTTGTTCATCACGAAAAAATTGACAGCATGTGGAATGTAGTAAAAAGTGATATAAAGTCATTAGAACTTTGAAAATCTGTAGGGGCCATTTCGGACAGACCTGAATGAGGTAGCGACATGCTGGGTGAAAGGCTTAAGGGAGTAGATTCCAAAACTACACTCAGTATATGCAGTTGTTTCTCACGAAATTAAGCAAAAATAAAATTTATTTTTTAACTTTTATTTTTTCGAGCAAAAATAACAGTTATTTTTGACCTTTATTTTATCGATCATGAATAAAAGTTATTTTTTTGACTTTTATTTTTTCGAGCAGAAATACAAGTTATTTTTTGACTTTTATTTTTTCGAGCAGAAATAAAAGTGTTTTTTGTTGAAATTCTTAAAAAAAAAATTTCAAACAAAGATCATTTTTCAGTGAAAATAATTTGCATATTCTTAAAAATAAATGGAGTTGAGTTTTGCAATCATAGTTTGGGTTGAAAACACAAAAATAACTTTTATTTCTGCTCGAAAAAATAAAAGTAAAAAAAAAAATAACTTTTATTCATGCTCGAAATAATAAAAGTCAAAAATAACTGTTATTCTTGCTCGGAAATATAAATGTTAAAAAATAACTTTTATTTTTGCTCAAAAAAATAAAAATCAAAAAATAACTGTAAATTTTTTTTTCTAAAAAATAAAAATCAGATTTTTAAAAAGCATTTTATGAGAATTTGGTCCATGACTATCAAAATGGTAAACTTGGTTTTATTCTCCGACATTTTTTTGAGGTTGCTTTTTTTAATCAAAAATTAAAAAATAACAGTTATTTTCGGTCCCTGATTTAAAATGCACATTTATTAAAAATAATGTAATGTTTGTACCATGAGTTGGAAAGGTATTGGGCTCTTGTTATACCCTTCACCACCATAGGTGGAATGGGTATTATAAGTTTGTGCTGATGTATGTAACGCATAGAAATACTTGTCTAAGAGCCATCTTTTAGTATACTAATAGGCTAAGCCGATTTAGCTATGTCGGTCTGTCCGTCCGTGCGTCTGGCTGGCTGGCTTGACCCCCATGTAATCAAATTACAGGTCGCAATTCTAAAGATAATTTGATTAAATTTGGCAAAAACAATTTTTTTGATAGTGGGACCATGGCTGTTGAAATTCGTCAAAATCGGTGCATTATTTTTACCTCCCATAGGTCCCACTTCCCCGAATTGAGATATCAATATTTTTTCATAAAATTTAAAACAAAAAATGCTTATGTTAACTAAAATTACTATAATAAATTTCGCTGAAATCGGTCTACATTTGACCATAGCTCCCATACAAACTTATATGTCAAAACGCACTAAATGGGACAAAAATCACTAAAACGCTCTTAAATCTGAAGATAATGAGAATTTTAAATTTTTTTTGAAAATATAATTTTTGTAACAACTGTAATCAATTTGCCAAATTTCGAGATAATCGGTCCACATTTGACACTAACTCTCATATAAGTCCAAATGACAGAAACAGCTTAAATATATAAGTTTTGAGAGAATATTTGTATGATGGCAAAATTTATTCAAAAAGAAGTGTATTTGCATTTGATCCCAAACCTGTTACATTTATTTATTAATGTAACAGATCAATTTATTGATAAAAAGCCAAAAAATGTTTGCGGAGAAACCAAATTCCTCGACGCGTTTCGATGGTTGGTTAAGCCATCTCTTCAGGAGGATTATCCCCAATTTAGACAGATCGAAAACCTCGCATTATTACTAAATTTACAAACATAACTATTAAGAATTATGTTCATAAACCAAAAGTAAAAGCGTAGATTATCGACTGAACAAAAACAAACATTTTTCAGTTTTCATCTACCTTCAATTCCCACATTCTTGCTGTAGCCGTCGGCTACTATCGGGTGTTTTTTATTGAGGTATAGAACTTTAAGTTGGCATCACTTTTTTAACTGGCGGCCATTTTGTCAGCTGTCAAGTGATTAATATTTAGTTTGGTTTGCCATTTCATCATGAACAGGTTGACAAAAGAACAACGCTTGCAAATCGTGCAAATTTATTTCGAAAATAATGGTTCAGTTCGCGAAGTTTACCGCAAGCTCCGTCCATTTTATGGTCGACATAATCGTCCATCAGAGCAATTAACACTACGTTTACTCTATGTGATAATACGCATCCGCAGCGACGTCGAACAGTGCGCACCGAAGAAACAATTGCCGCTGTAGAGCAAAGTGTTGAAGAGGACCCGAATGAATCGATTCGCCACCGTGCACAGCAATTGGAGCTTTGGCCATCAACTTTATGGAAGATTTTGCGCAAAGATCTTGGCTTGCGACCTTACAAGATCCAGCTTGTGCAAGAATTAAAGCCGCGAGACCATGCAATGCGTCGTGATTTTGGTGTATGGGCCGAAAATGAGAATGATCTCGATGATGATTTTCATCGCAAAATTTTGTTCATTTGGTTGAATGGCTACGTCAACAAGCAAAATTGTCAATTGGCCACCAAGATCGTGCGATTTGACACCACTGGATTATTTTCTTTGGGGATATGTGAAGTCGCTCGTCTACGCCAACAAACCAGAAACGTTAGGGGACTTGGAAGCCAACATTCGTGGCGTTATTGCCAACATACGGCCCCATATGCTCGAAAAAGTAGTTGAAAATTGGACCTGTAGAATTGGCTTTATTCGAGCTAGCCGCGGCGGCCACATGACCGAAATCATATTTAAACATTAATGGCATAAAATTATCCTTCCAATTAAGCCAAATTGATGGACATTAAAACGATTTTCTTGTGTTTTATTTCAATTCGAAGTTCTATACCTCTAAAAAAAACACCCATTATATGCAGAATGCAGTGAAGAAGGGGGGGGTAAGATGTTTTAAAATTTAGCAAATATTTGTCTTTATATCGTATGGTCAGGCCTGACCGACGATAGCACTTTCTTACTTGTTTTTTTTTTCGTTATAGGACCAACACACAGGGGATGACCCCTACGTATAGAACGCATTGTGTTGGAATTAGGAAAATATGTAATAGTAAGGAGAATTGGGGGAGTAGTAGATCCATAAATCCATCAAAACTCTTGCTACCGATAAAACGGTGAAACACATTCGATATTGCGACGATGCTCCAGTGAATCAATCGCAAATATTTAAAATTAAAATTTCAGAACAATTGTTTTATATTTACTACTATATAAGAGGTATGTATGTCGAATCCACCGAAATTTTCTAATTGGATACTCGGTATAAATTGCACTATAGAGCTTTATCTGTCAATATTTTCAAATTTTTGCACCGAAATTTTTAAAATCTCAAAATTTTAAATAATCCGGGTCCATAGTGCGGTTCTTCATTTGTATTGTTTTTGTTGTATCTTTTGAAGATGATGATGATTTTTTAAGTTTTAAATAAGAAACCAAACAAAATCACGTTTATACCGTTGACGAGATGGTTGTGGCATTTTTTCAGAGTTTTTTTTTTATTTTTTTTTTTTTGTTGCGGGATAAACGCTTCAATTGCTTTGGAGGAGAGGAGCAGCAGCATCTTTAACTGCTAAACAAGCTTGGGAATATATGTAGCTTCACAAAGACAATGAGAAATTTATTATAATTTTTTTGTTTGTTTTTTTTGTAATTGTTGTTATTTCATTTCAATTCTTTGTGAAACTTCTTGAAAGTTTCTAAAATGATTGAGAATTTTTAAAAATTTTTAATACCATTTTGTTGTTTTCGAACAAATTTGCCAGAGAATTAAATTCTAAAATTAGTTTTTTGTTATTGGTTTAATGACTTTTTTTTTGTATCTCAAAGATATTTTTCATTTTTAATTAGGGCTTAAAATGTTGTTTATGGATTTTGAAATTTTGTCAATTTTTCTTGTTTTTTTTTTGTGACCAACTTACACTCTTTCAGAAAAACGATTTTAATTACTTTTCCAACATTTCAATGCACTCAGAAATATTTTTTCTTTTGCCTTTTTCACTTAATTCCGGGAATAAATTTAACTTATTTTGGCTTAATATTTGTATTTTTTTTAACTTTTTACCAAAAACTATTTATTTTCAAATATTTCTAATACAAATTTATATATTTTTTATTCAATAAATATTTGTTTAATTTCTTAAATAATTAATTTCTTCTAATTTTTTCCACAACTTTTTTTTTTATTCTACAAAATATTTTTTCTTAATTTTTTATATCCAAACAGTAGTTATCCGTTTTTCTATAATTCACGTCTTCTATAAGATAAACTCTCTACAAAACTAACTCTTTTAACAAAATTGTTGTTATTTCATCCAATTTAACTGAAAGATATATATTGTATCTTTAACCTAAACATAGTTTGTCCCTTTCTTACAAATCGCTTCAAGCGAATTTAACGATCGTTTTTAACTCGGTCTAAATATCTTATTATTCTCACTGAACTCTCCCCCATTTGATCTTTATATGAAAAATTTAAAACCTTTAGTTGCGCTATCTATCTCTTAAATTTGTTTTATTAACTGTTTTTGACTCAGAATTACCTTTTGTCTTGAAGTTATGCTCTCTTACCATTTTCTCACCTGTGTTAAGTGTTGGCGTCTTTGTGTAAGTGTTAGTGAGTTTTCAAACACTTTTTACCTGCCTATGAGAGATATAATGTGGATAGGGTTGTCTTTGTTGTACAATTCAAATTTTGTTGAGTGTTTTCTGGATCGTAAAAGTTGTTGGCAAGGCAAAGAATATGGCTTAGATGGCGTTTTTTTGGTTAAAACGCACAGATATCAAAAAAGCGGAAAGGTGGAAATTTTATATTTATCTTACTCTAGTTTATAACTTCGTGTCTTTGTTAAAACAAATGTTATGGGTTCGATTTCCAGTAGATACTCTGGTCTGGTATTCAGCAAAGGATTGTCTCCGTTTGGAATAATTAGAATAAATATTTACTTTGTATTGTAAACTAAACAAGTAAGAGTGTTATATTCGGCTACGCCGAACCTTAAATGCCCTTCACTAATGGTGTTACAAAAGTAAAGTACAGAATGGTAAGAGTTTTTGGTCAATTTCAAGTATCGGGTGTTTTTTATTGAGGTATAGAACTTTAAGTTGGCATCACTTTTTTAACTGGCGGCCATTTTGTCAGCTGTCAAGTGATTAATATTTAGTTTGGTTTGCCATTTCATCATGAACAGGTTGACAAAAGATCAACGCTTGCAAATCGTGCAAATTTATTTCGAAAATAATGGTTCAGTTCGCGAAGTTTACCGCAAGCTCCGTCCATTTTATGGTCGACATAATCGTCCATCAGAGCAATTAATTCGGTTAACCATGGATCGTTTTCGCACTACGTTTACTCTATGTGATAAGACGCATCCGCAGCGACGTCGAACAGTGCGCACCGAAGAAACAATTGCCGCTGTAGGGCAAAGTGTTGAAGAGGACCCGAATGAATCGATTCGCCACCGTACACAGCAATTGGAGCTTTGTCCATCAACTTTATGGAAGATTTTGCGCAAAGATCTTGGCTTGCGACCTTACAAGATCCAGCTTGTGCAAGAATTAAAGCCGCGAGACCATGCAATGCGTCGTGATTTTGGTGTATGGGCCGAAAATGAGATTGATCTCGATGCTGATTTTCATCGCAAAATTTTGTTCAGTGATGAGGCTCATTTTTGGTTGAATTTCTACGTCAACAAGCAAAATTGCCGCATTTGGAGTGAAGATAATCCACATGAGACCCTTGAGACGCCATTACATCCACAAAAACTGACTGTTTGGTGTGCTCTATGGGCTGGTGGAGTCACTGGGCCATACTTCTTCCGAAATAATGCTGGAGAGTCAGTTACCATAAATGGAGACCGGTATAGAGCCATGATAACCGACTATTTTGTTCCCCAATTGGATGGCATGAATGTGGATGAGTTGTGGTTCCAACAAGACGGCGCTACATGCCACACAGCGCACGTCACAATTGATTTATTGAAGGAAACATTCGATGAGCGCATAATTTCGCGGAATGGACCTGTCAATTGGCCACCAAGATCGTGCGATTTGACACCACTGGATTATTTTCTTTGGGGATATGTGAAGTCGCTCGTCTACGCCAACAAACCAGAAACGTTAGGGGACTTGGAAGCCAACATTCGTGGCGTTATTGCCAACATACGGTCCCATATGCTCGAAAAAATAGTTGAAAATTGGACCTGTAGAATTGGCTTTATTCGAGCCAGCCGCGGCGGCCACATGCCCGAAATCATATTTAAACATTAATGGCATAAAATTATCCTTCCAATAAAGCCAAATTGATGGACATTAAAACGATTTTCTTGTGTTTTATTTCAATTCGAAGTTCTATACCTCTAAAAAAAACACCCATTATATTGATTTTCTGATCTGAGAAAGTATCAAATCTCGATAATTAACACGGTTTTAAATGTCCTCATTGAGGACTCCTCATACATTTAATTTTTGGGCGATATATGAATAACACTTTAATTAGTGAACAACCTTGTTTTATCGGGTGGTTAAATTTCAAGGGCCGATGTTGATTTTGAATAAAACACAAACTATTTAGGAAATTATTGTAATTTTATTTTATTATGATACATTGGTATTTTTTTTTTTTTTTTTTTTTGTATTGGACCAACACTCAGGGGATGACCCCTACGTATGCATATGCATTGTGATGGAACTAGGAAAAAAGGTTGTGGGAAGGAGGATAGAGGGAGTAGTGTTTGTGTATATTCGATTTGAACCTTTGGATATCATAATTTGAGGGGAAGACTAGGGTTGCCAGTCAGGCTGGATTCGACTGGATTGTCCAGCTTTTTTAATGCTTGTCCAGTGTCAAGCTAAAATTAAATTTGTCCAGCTGAAAGGTCAAAAATTAAATATTTTTAAAGAAAAACTATTTTTATGAAAAAGAGCGCAATAAAAACTTTTGGAAAAGTGTATTTTTTTCTTTTTTACTTAAGTGATCTATGCGTTGATTAATGAACTAATCAAGTTCATTTTGCAATAAAATAACCCTCTATCAAACTTCCCCATTGTTGGCAAGTATTATTCTGCATTTGAATTTGAAACTTATGTCGTAAATTACCCAGCAAAACTTTGGTATTGGCAAGTACTCTGATAACTGGTTACCTTGTAACGACTACAACATACCATCCGAATAAATAATAAGTTATTACAGAAGTACTTATTTGTAATAAAGATGGTAATTTAAGCTGAATGGCCCCGGTTCAAATCCCACCAAGGGCAACAATTTTTTTAGTTTTTTTTTATTAAAAGAGTCTTTTTAAATGATTTTTGAATTTTAAGAACTTAAATATTATCTTCTGTAAAAAAAATTTGTAAAACTTACTCACATTAATGAAAAAATACCATCATTAGTCAATTTTGATTATGTAGGGGATGTTGAATACCAAACACGATTCTAATTGGTCTTAACTTGGTAAGCCCAACTTCATCTCTTCATCTTCTTCTCCTTCATCTCAACTGTGGACACACACCTCCTCATGGTATCACCCGGGGAGCTAGTTTAACACCCATTAATATTGTGAGTAAACATGTTCCGAGAGTTGTCCCATAAGATCGATAAAAATGGGTTAGGATTACGGGCTAGTAACCCTCTCTTAAAAAAAAAATACAATGAAGAGGATAAAATTAGAATTGAAATGTCCCACTACCTAATATTAGAGGAGGATGTCCGAAATTTCGATAGAAAGACCAAGTAGAGGAACATTTTTCAAAGCTTGGCTATAAAATTGGAGAATATTCGCACAAGATCGAAATCCATGGAATTCTAAAATATGCTCGGACTTTGACCTTAACAGGTTGTAACATTTAAGTAAGTAAGAGTCAATCTTATGTAAAAACTTTTAAAATTTAAATTGTTTAAGTTTTAAAATAATTTTAAAAAAGTTTTAAAATAATTACAAAAAATCGTATAAAAAATTTTTTCCAAAAATTACAACAAAGCAAAAAAAAAAGCAGGGAAAAACAAAGTTATTTTCACATGATTTTGGATCTAAAAATAAAAATTGTTTATATTAATTATAAGCTGCTAAGTTTTCAACATATGAAGTAGCTCAGTGGAAGAGTCTCTGCCTAGAAGTCGGAGGGTCTGGGTTCGAGCCCCCATGGGATTATAAAAAAAATTTTGTATTTCGTTTAAAAATATATGTTTTTAATAAAACAACAACAAAAAAGTTGTTGCTGTTGTTGTTGTTGCTTTCAAATTGCTTACCCAACTCATTACTTTTCTGCAATTGGTAAGTACTTGCCTCCAATGACATCCCCATGTTAATTTAATGACTTAAACAGCGAATGAGTAAGTAGTTCGTGTTCAATAGTTTAACTGTTTAACTCATTATTTGGTAATGAAAAGTTTTACTGGGTATGTTGACGGCGGTATTAAGGTAAACAAATTCTTTTACAACCTCGTAGCTATAATTCTCAATGATCACATGTGGTCCAATTCTTAAGGATTGCCTGCTTGTAGAAACCAGCAGTTTTGTTTTGATTCATTGACAACAAGACCCATTTTATTACATTCCTTCTCGATACTTGGAAAGGCGGCAGTCGAATCGCGAAATGTGCGTCCGTCCCATGATATCAATGTCATCGACAAACGCAAGTAGAATTCTGTTGAAAATTGTTTCAGATGTATTAGCTGCAGCATCTCGGACGATTTCATTTTCTCTCGATATCGCTGCGGTTAATTACGGTATTCGCTATTCGGCTTATCAAAAATTGAAAGATTCATCGAAGCAAATTATTAAAGCAAGTAATGTCCAGCTAATTTTTGGGTTGTCAAGCTTTTTTTCCCCTTATGTCCAGCTTTTTCTGGATTTGTGTCTGGCAACCCTAGGGAAGACTGATGCAGGAAGTTTATTCCACATTTGTGCGGTACGGCTAAAAAACGAGTTTTCTCTGGAAAATCGACTACAAAGGGATGAGCCCTTGATGAATTGCGTGTGCTACGAAGAAATGTACGGGTTTCTGGAACAAGATCCCTAATTTCGTTTGAACACATGCCATTGTAGTAGCGATAGAACAGTGAAACGCAACCCACATTACGACGATGCTCCAATGAGGCAATAGAATTGGCTACCCTACTGTCACCGATAAGCACCTTCGCCCTCTCTTGTACACGGTCGAGAAGTTCCAAAATAGACTTTGAAGCACCGGCCCATACATGAGAGTTGTATTCCATTTTCGGCATAATGGAGGTTCTATGCCGTTAATGTGCCGAATTATCTCATCCTTTAGCTCTTGAATTATTGCTTTTTTTCAAATAACCCCAAAGAAAAAAGTCCAACGGTGTCAAATCACATGATCTTGGCGGCCAATTGACATCGCCATTACGTGAGATAACACGGCCATTGAATTTATTGCGCAAAAGAGCCATTGTTTCGTTAGCTGTGTGGCAAGTGGCACCGTCCTGCTGAAACCACATATCGTCCACATCCATATCTTCCAATTCGGGCCATAAAAAGTTCGTTATCATCTCACGATAGCGAACACCATTCACAGTAACTGCCTGACCGGCCTCATTTTGGAAAAAATATGACCCGATGATGCCGCCAGTCCATAAACCACATCAAATAGTCACTCTTTGCAGGTGCATTGGTTTTTCCACAATCACTCTTGGATTCTCATTCGCCCAAATGCGGCAATTCTGTTTATTGACGAATCCACTAGGTGAAAATGTGCCTCATCACTAAAGATGATTTTCTTCGAAAATTTATCATCCACTGTTGCCATTTCTTGCCACCATTCTGCCCATTCACGATGTTTGGAATGGTCAAGAGGCTTTAGTTCTTGAGCCAATTGCACCTTGTAAGCGAGTAAATGCAAGTCTTTATGCATAATGTTCATCAACGACGGACGTGAGAGGTGCAATTGTTGGGCACGATGACGAATTGAGGCACACTATCGCGAAGAGCAGCAATATTTTCTGCAGTACGAGCTGTACGATCATGCACTGGTGTTCTCATATCTTCTACAGATCCGGTTTGCTCGAATTTTTCCACGAATTTTGTGCGATTGTACGCACAAATTGACCATAAAAAATCACGAAGTGCACGATATGCATTTTGATTTGAACGCCCATTTTCATAATAAGTCTGGATAACTTTAATGCGTTGTTGGATTGTGTATCTCTCCATGGTTCAAATTGAGTAAGTCTGAAATAGAGAAATGTCAAATAAAATTCGGAAAAAAAACTTGGCGTTTAAGTGTGGTTCACATTCAACATCGGCCCTTACAATTTAACCTCTAAAACATTTTGGAGGTAGATTGAAATACAAACAAATTCAGAAATTACACAACATTGTAACATTTTGAACCTTGAAAGAGGCCGTATTTAAATGCATATATCTTTAAAGTCAGAGGACCGATTAAATGGTTGCTTTAATGAAAATATTTAGCGGACCTATTTAGATTAGACTTTTGGCAACAACACTTACGTAAGATATAAATAAAGGCCATCATAATGTTCAAAAGTCACTTATTTAAGACATATTTCGGTATGATGAAATCAAGTTTAATGACCTTCTACATGGCATACCGACATAACTTATATCGGGTGTTTTTTATTGAGGTATAGAACTTTAAGTTGGCATCACTTTTTTAACTGGCGGCCATATTGTCAGCTGTCAAATGATTAATATTTAGTTTGGTTTGCCATTTCATCATGAACAGGTTGACAAAAGAACAACGCTTGCAAATCGTGCAAATTTATTTCGAAAATAATGGTTCAGTTCGCGAAGTTTACCGCAAGCTCCGTCCATTTTATGGTCGACATAATCGTCCATCAGAGCAATTAATTTGGTTAACCATGGATCGTTTTCGCACTACGTTTACTCTATGTGATAATACGCATCCGCAGCGACGTCGAACAGTGCGCACCGAAGAAACAATTGCCGCTGTAGAGCAAAGTGTTGAAGAGGACCCGAATGAATCGATTCGCCACCGTGCACAGCAATTGGAGCTTTGTCCATCAACTTTATGGAAGATTTTGCGCAAAGATCTTGGCTTGCGACCTTACAAGATCCAGCTTGTGCAAGAATTAAAGCCGCGAGACCATGCAATGCGTTGTGATTTTGGTGTATGGGCCGAAAATGAGATTGATCTCGATGCTGATTTTCATCGCAAAATTTTGTTCAGTAATGAGGCTCATTTTTGGTTGAATGGCTACGTCAACAAGCAAAATTTCCGCATTTGGAGTGAAGAGAATCCACATGAGACCCTTGAGACGCCATTACATCCACAAAAACTGACTGTTTGGTGTGCTCTATGGGCTGGTGGAGTCATTGGGCCATACTTCTTCCGAAATAATGCTAGAGAGTCAGTTACCATAAATGGAGACCGGTATAGAGCCATGATAACTGACTATTTTGTTCCCCAATTGGATGGCATGAATGTGGATGAGTTGTGGTTCCAACAAGACGGCGCTACATGCCACACAGCGCACGTCACAATTGGTTTATTGAAGGAAACATTCGATGAGCGCATAAATTCGCGGAATGGACCTGTCAATTGGCCACCAAGATCGTGCGATTTGACACCACTGGATTATTTTCTTTGGGGATATGTGAAGTCGCTCGTCTACGCCAACAAACCAGAAACGTTAGGGGACTTGGAAGCCAACATTCGTGGCGTTATTGCCAACATACGGCCCCATATGCTCGAAAAAGTAGTTGAAAATTAGACCTGTAGAATTGGCTTTATTCGAGCCAGCCGCGGCGGCCACATGCCCGAAATCATATTTAAACATTAATGGCATAAAATTATCCTTCCAATAAAGCCAAATTGATGGACATTAAAACGATTTTCTTGTGTTTTATTTCAATTCGAAGTTCTATACCTCTAAAAAAAACACCCATTATGTATAGGTATTACATGTTAATAGTGTTCTGCTTAGTACACTATTAAATTGCTACTTAGAACTGAGATATAGCCAAAACTCGAAATTCGATGCTAAATTATTTTTTTTTTTTATTTTCTTTTAAATTGTATTTTTTTAATTTGTATAAAAACTGTCTTTTTGTTTAAAATTCCACAATTTGCGGATATTATACCGACATGATCTTAGAAAATCCTTCAAATCAAAATATATGTATATGATCAAAATAGGTACATTACAATCTGAGATATTGCCAAAACTGTAAATTGGATGTCCCGAAAATTACCGAATTTAATTAAAAAAAAAAAACTTTTTTGAACTGTATATCAAATTTTAGGAAATCATACAACGCAATACACTTCTGAATTTGATCAAAATCGAGAGATCAATAACTGAGATATCGCCAAAGCAAAAGATATCGATGCAAATTGGCAAATTTTAGAAATTTTTTTTTTTTAAAACAATATTTTTTTTTTATTTTCGAATTATATATTAGATTTTAGAAAATACCCCAACGGAGCATGTAAATTGGATAAATCGTCTAAACAACTTCATTTTTTTATCAAACACCCGAAATAACATTACGAGTAAACGATAAAGAGCTTAAATCATATTGTTACACAAATAACTGTTGTTAAAATAGTTGATTTCAAAAATAAGTTTTGGGCTTAGGCTTGGCTATAAGTGCATTCACAAACCAACCATTAACAGGGTGCTTTATATAATAATAATTGTTCAAATTTATTATCAACGAGCCTACCTGTATGACTGCCACACTTAATTTCGAAGTTTAATGTGTGGAAGTTATTACAAAATACAACCATTTCGAACTTTTTGTTGAATGGTTGAGGGCTGGGCTATTAATGAGTTGCCATACAATAAAATGCAATATATTTTCGTAGCAACATTCATCATAACTATATTATTTTTAATCCAGACTTTAACAATAAATTTATATCGAATTGTAATTCTATAAAAAATAAAAAAAATTTTTAAAAATTTCCTATAAACAATAAGAAATTTTTGAAATATTTTCTGTAAAAAATAAGAAATTTTTGAAATATTTACTGTAAAAAATAAGAAATTTTTCAAAAATTTCCTCTAAAACTAAGAAATTTTTGAAAATTTTCCTATAAAAAATAAGAAATTTTTGAAAAACTTTTTATAAAAATAAGAAATTTTTGAAAAATTTCCTATTAAAAATAAGACATTTTTTAAAAATTTCCTATAAAAAAATAAAAATATTTCTGAAAAATTTTCTTATCAAATTTCTTATCAAAAATAAGAAATTTTTGAAAAATTTCCTACAAAAGAATAAGAATTTTTTTTTTTAAATGTCCTATAAAAAGAAGAAATTTTTGAAAAATTTGCTATAAAAAGAAGAAATTTTTAAAAAATTTCCTATAAAAAGAAGAAATTTTTGAAAAATTTCCTACAAAAAGAAGAAATTTTTGAAAAATTTCCTATAAAAATAAGAAATTTTAGAAAAACTTTCCTATAAGAATAAGAAATTTTAGAAAAAATTTCCTATAAAAATAAAAAAAATTTGAAAATTTTCCTTTAAAAATAAAAAAATTTTCCTTTAAAAATAAGACATTTTTGAAAAATATCCTATAAAAAGAAGAAATTTTTGATAAATTTCCTATAAAAATAAGAAATTTTTGAAAAATTTCCTATAAAAATAAGAAATTTTTGAAAAATTTCCTATAAAAATAAAAAATTTTAGAAAAAATTTCCTATAAAAATAAAAAAATTTTGAAAATTTTCCTTTCAAATAAGAAATTTTTGAAAAATTTCCTATAAAAATAGGAAATTTTTGAAAAATTTTCTATAAAAATAAGAAATTTTTGAAAAATTTCCTATAAAAATAAGAAATTTTTGAAAAATTTCCTATAAAAATAAGAAATTTTTGAAAAGTTTTCTATAAAAATAAGAAACTTTTGAAAAATTTCCTATAAAAATAAGAAATTTTTCAAAAATTTCCTATAAAAATAAGAAATTTTTAAAAAATTTCCTATAAAAATAAGAAATTTTTGAAAATTTTCCTATAAAAATAAAAAAATTTTGAAAATTTTCCTTTAAAAATAAGAAATTTTTGAAAAATTTCCTATAAAAATAAGAAATTTTTAAAAAATTTCCTATAAAAATAAGAAATTTTTGAAAATTCTCCTATAAAAATAAGAAATTTTTGAAAAATTTCATATAAAAAAATAAGAAATTTTTGAAAAATTTCATATAAAAAAAAAAAGAAATTTTTGAAAAATTTCCTATAAAAATAAGACATTATTGAAAAATTTGCTAAGCAAAATAAGACATTTTTGAAAAATTTCCTATAAAAATAAAAATAATTTTGAAAATTTTCCTTTAAAAATAAGAAATTTTTGAAAATTTTCCTATAAAAATAAGAAATTTTTGAAAAATTTCCTATAAAAATAAGAAATTTTTAAAAAATTTCCTACAAAAATAAGAAATTTTTGAAAATTTTCCTATAAAAATAAGAAAAATTTGAAAAATTTCCTATTAAAAATAAGACATTTTTTAAAAATTTCCTATAAAAAATAAAAAATATTTCTGAAAAATGTTATTATCAAATTTCTTATGAAAAATAAGAAATTTTTGAAAAATTTTCTATAAAAATAAGAAATTTTTGAAAAATTTCCTACAAAAGAACAAGAATTTTTTTTGAAAAATGTCCTATAAAAAGAAGAAATTTTTGAAAAATTTTCCTATAAAAAGAAGAAATTTTTAACAAATTTCCTATAAGAAGAACAAATTTTTGAAAAATTTCCTATAAAAATAAAAAAAATTTGAAAATTTTCCTTTAAAAATAAAAAAATTTTCCTTTAAAAATAAGACATTTTTGAAAAATATCCTATAAAAAGAAGAAATTTTTGATAAATTTCCTATAAAAATAAGAAATTTTTGAAAAATTTCCTATAAAAATAAGAAATTTTTGAAAAATTTCCTATAAAAATAAAAAATTTTAGAAAAAATTTCCTATAAAAATAAAAAAATTTTGAAAATTTTCCTTTCAAATAAGAAATTTTTGAAAAATTTCCTATAAAAATAGGAAATTTTTGAAAAATTTCCTATAAAAATAAGAAATTTTTGAAAAATTTCCTATAAAAATAAGAAATTTTTGAAAAGTTTTCTATAAAAATAAGAAACTTTTGAAAAATTTCCTATAAAAATAAGAAATTTTTCAAAAATTTCCTATAAAAATAAGAAATTTTTAAAAAATTTCCTATAAAAATAAGAAATTTTTGAAAATTTTCCTATAAAAATAAAAAAATTTTGAAAATTTTCCTTTAAAAATAAGAAATTTTTGAAAAATTTCCTATAAAAATAAGAAATTTTTAAAAAATTTCCTATAAAAATAAGAAATTTTTGAAAATTCTCCTATAAAAATAAGAAATTTTTGAAAAATTTCATATAAAAAAATAAGAAATTTTTGAAAAATTTCATATATAAAAAAAAAAGAAATTTTTGAAAAATTTCCTATAAAAATAAGACATTATTGAAAAATTTGCTAAGCAAAATAAGACATTTTTGAAAAATTTCCTATAAAAATAAAAATAATTTTGAAAATTTTCCTTTAAAAATAAGAAATTTTTGAAAATTTTCCTATAAAAATAAGAAATTTTTGAAAAATTTCCTATAAAAATAAGAAATTTTTAAAAAATTTCCTACAAAAATAAGAAATTTTTGAAAATTTTCCTATAAAAATAAGAAAAATTTGAAAAATTTCCTATTAAAAATAAGACATTTTTTAAAAATTTCCTATAAAAAATAAAAAATATTTCTGAAAAATGTTATTATCAAATTTCTTATGAAAAATAAGAAATTTTTGAAAAATTTTCTATAAAAATAAGAAATTTTTGAAAAATTTCCTACAAAAGAATAAGAATTTTTTTTGAAAAATGTCCTATAAAAAGAAGAAATTTTTGAAAAATTTTCCTATAAAAAGAAGAAATTTTTAACAAATTTCCTATAAGAAGAAGAAATTTTTGAAAAATTTCCTATAAAAAGAAGAAATTTTTTAAAAATTTCCTATACAAATAAGAAGTTTTTGAAAAATTTCCTATCAAAATAAGAAATTTTTGAAAAAATTTCCTATAAAAATAAAAAAATTTTGAAAATTTTCCTTTAAAAATAAGAAATTTTTGAAAATTTTCCTTTAAAAATTAGAAATTTTTGAAAATTTTCCTATAAAAATAAGAAATTTTTGAAAATTTTCCTATAAAAATAAGAAATTTTTTAAAAATTTCCCATAAAAATAAGAAATTTTTGAAAAATTTCCTATAAAAATAAGAAATTTTAAAAAAATTTCCAATAAAAATAAGAAATTTTTGAAAATTTTCCTATAAAAATAAGAAATTTTTGAAAAATTTCCTATAAAAAAAAAATTTTTTGAAATTTTCCTATAAAAATAAGACATTATTGAAAAATTTGCTAAGCAAAATAAGACATTTTTGAAAAAAATCCTATAAAAAAAATAAGAAATTTTGGGAAATATTCCTATAAAATATAAGAAATTTTTGAGAAATTTCCTATAAAAAATAAGAAATTTTTGAAAAACTTCCTATAAAAAATAAAAATATTTTTGAAAAATTTTCTATAGAAATTGTTAAAAAAATACTATAAAAAGATATCCTATTCTATTCTATAGAAATTGTTAAAAAAATCTTATAAAAAGATATTATATTTAAAATAATAAAAATATTTTTAAAATTTTTGAAAATTTTCTTAAAAAAAATAAACAATTTTTAAAAAATTTCAAAAAAAAAAATATTAAATTTTTGAAAAATTTCCTAAAAAAGAAAATAAGAAATTTTTGAAAAATTTCCTATAAAAACTAAAAATATTTTTAAAAAAATTTCTATAGAAATTGTTAAAAAATTCCTATAAAAAGATATCCTATCTAAAATAATAAAAATATTTTTAAAACTTTTGAAAAGTTTTCTAAACAAATAGAAATTTTGGAAAATTTTCTTAAAAAAAAAAACAATTTTGAAAAATTTCCAAACAAAAGAAAAAATAAAATTTTTGAAAAATTTCATGAAAAAAAATAAGAAATTTTTGGAAAATTTTCTATAAAATAAGAAATTTTTGAAAAATTTTATATGAAAAAATTTTCAAATTTTTTTTTGAAAATTTTCTGATACAAATAAGAAATTTTGGAAAAATTTGCTATAAAAATAAGAAATTTTTAAAAAATTTTGTATAAAAAATGATAATTTTTTTAATTTCCTATATATACTTGGATGCAAGAAAAAATTTAAAATTTCTTCGAGGTGATTTTATAACCTTAAGGAAAATCTACAAATTTTTTCTTATTTTCAATAAAAAGTTATATTTAATACAAATTCCTTGTTTTGTTAAGTCTCACGTTTTTAATTCCTAATAAGAGGACGGCAAGGATATAGAAAAAACCTACAACTTTGAACTTCCAATAAAATGTTCTTTTAAGATTTCTCTTTCAAAGGCATTACAATAAAAAGTAAAAAATAGGAAAAACTTTAAATAAATAACATAGAAATAAAACGCCAACTTTAAGTCTGTCAGTTACTTAACTATTTATGTTATTTGTACTGGTACATACACTACGTTTCACTTAAATAGCCCACTGTAGACATTGAAATTCTTCACCCTCTATCTTTGTAGAACATATTTTATATTTTAATTTAAGGTGTTCTATTCAAGTGAAAGCCAGTGTATATTTATTAGGAAGGATGAGACAAAAAACCTTCAAAATGTCTGCCTGAAATAAAATTGAAAGATGCTGAAAGTTTTCTTTTTTAAGAGATGGAATGGGAAAATTTTTAACCTTTATCTTGTCTGTGGTTTATAGCTTGGATACAAGGAACCTGTTGAATTTATTAGCAATGACTTCATCTCCTTCTTCACGTCAATTTCTTTTATATTGGCTTTTATCTTATTTTTAAAGATTTTCTTACCTGAGTCTTTTAATAGCCGAGATACTCGTACACAAGCTAATAAATTTATCATAAAAAATATTTTATTTTATTCGTTTTTAGAATTTGTATTTAATTTAATTTATTAGATTTTTTCGTTAATGTTTTAAAGTCATTTCTTATGTTGTAAAACTAAGTTTAGGGGAATTTGGCAGTTGGTTAATCAGATTTACGTGAATGTAATTTGAGTATAAAGTCCACTGGAAGCTAGCAAATATAGCTTTTTATTAGCTTCTCCGTTGAGCCATCCGAATTGGTTTAATAAACGAATATGCTTAAAACATGCAGCTTAACCGAGTGCCTTTTAATTAGATAGTGTCCTGTTATGATGGGCTTAACTGTCTAGAACCGCTGCACTATGGCAATTCTGCTGCAAAAAAGTCATTTTTTGACCACGCTTTTGAAAAATCAAATGATGCTGTTCTATAGAGAAGAGTCTAGGTATTAAGGATCAATAATTGTTTTCACGAAATAGTTATATTACGTTTTATAAAAAAGGTATTGAAATGTGTTTAATGTTCTAAAACGAAAAGTTATTAAATTTTTCATCAGACTCAGTTGCTCATGCATCGAATATAGTTTCACATCTTCAATCTTGATGACTATTTAATAAAGATACAAAAACCTTGTTTAAATCTGCAGAAGAAAATAACTAAATCTCGTATAAAGTTAAGGAGATATGAGGAAATCAAAAAAGTTCTAAAATATTCAGTGTTTTTGTTTTTCTTTGCCAAAAAACAAAGTTGGTTCGGTTTTGCTCGGTACTTCCACCATAATCACGTGAAAGCCTAAAGTCTCTTATTTAGATTGAGCGAAAAAAATTCACAAAAATTTACCGATCGTAGAACAAAGTTCAAAATTTTCTGAAAAAAGTCATATAAATTGTTACTCATAATTTTAACAAAAAGTGTTGCAGTCGTTTAGGCGTAACTTTTTATCCAAATTGAATTTAAGTGTCAGTAACGTAGGAGTCGATTTTAACCAAAATTAGTAGATTTTAACCAAAATTAGTAGAGCTCTTTTTTGTGTCAACCTATAGATGGTTGTCATCAAATTCTGTCAAGAATTGCAGCTTATATTGAGAATAAAAAATTTTCTATAAAAATAAAAAATTTAAAAAAATAGGAAATGTCTTTTAATTTGCTACAAAAATAAGAAATTTTTAAAAATTTGCTATAAAAATAAGAAATTTTTGAAAAATTTACTATAAAAAATAAGAAATTTTGTAAAAATTTCCTATAAATATTTTAAAAATTTTCTATAAAAATAAAAATATTTTTAAAAAATTTTCTATACAGATAAGAAATTTTTGAATAATTTGCTATAAAAAATAAGAAATTTTTGAAAAATTTCCTATAAGAAATAAGAAATTTTTAAAAAATTTCTTATAAAAAATTAGAAATTTTGAAAATTTTTCTATAATATGAAAAATTTTCATATAAAAATAAGAAATTTTTGAAAATTTACCTATAAAAAATTAAAAAATAAAATTTTCTATAAAAATATAAGAAATTTTTGAACAATTTCCTAAAAAAAATTCTAAAAAAAGAAGAAATTTTTGAAAAATCTCCGAAAAAATTAAGAAATTTTTAACACTTTCCTATAAAAATTAAAAATTTTAAAAAATTTCCTATAAAATAAAAAAACGTTAAAAAATTCCTTATAAAAATCAAAAAAAAAATTGAAAATTTTCCTATAAAAATAAGAAATTTTTATAAATTTCCTATAAAAAAAAATATATTTTTTGGAAAAATTTCCTATAAAAAATATTTTTGAAAAATTTCCTATTTAAATAATAATATTTTTAAAAATTTGCTATAAATCTAAAAATTTTTGAAAAATTTCCTATAAAAAATGAAATTTTTGAAATATTTTCTAAAAAAATAAGAAATTTTTCAAAATTTTCCTATAAAATAAGAAGTTTTTGAAAAATTTCCTATAAAACTAAGAAATTTTTGAGAAATTTCCTATAAAAAAATTAAATTTTTGAAAAATTTTCTAAAAAAATAAGAAATTTTTGAAAAATTTCCTATAAAAATTAGAAGTTTTTCAAAATTTTCCTATAAAAATAAAAAGTTTTTGAAAAATTTTCTATAAAAATAGAAATTTTTGAAAAATTTCCTAAAAAATAAGAAATTTTTGAAATAAAAAAAAATTAGTAGAGCTTTTTTTTGTGTAATTTTTCATTAAAAAAAATAGAAAAATTTTTGATAAAAAATTTTCTACAGAAAAATTTTTGATAAAAAAATTTTCTATAGAAAAATTTTTTATAAAAATTTTCTATAGAAAAATTTTTGATAAAAAAATTTTTGATAAAAAAATATTCTATAGAAAAACTTTTGATAAAAAAATTTTCTATAGAAAATTTTTTGATTAAAAAAAATTTCAATAGAAAAATTTTTGATAAAAAAAATTTTCTATAGAAAAATTTTTGATAAAAAATTGTCTATAGCAAAAATTTCTGATAAAAAATTTTCTATAGAAAAATTTTTGATAAAAAATTTTTGATAAAAAAAATGTTTATAGAAAAATTTTTGATAAAAAAAAATTTTATAGAAAAATTTTTGATAAAAAAAAATTTCTATAGAAAAATTTTTGATAAAAAAAAATTTCTATAGAAAAATTTTTGATAAAAAATTTTATACAGAAAAATTTTTGATAAAAAAAAATTTTATAGAAAGATTTATGATAATAAAATTTTTATAGAAAAATTTTCTTTTGAAACATTTTTGACCAAAAATGTTCTATAGAAAAATTTTTGATAAAAAATGTTCTAAAGAAAAATTTTTGATAAAACATTTTCTATAGAAAAATTTTTGATAAAAAATTTTCTATAGAAAAATTGTTGGTAATAAAAAATTTCTATAGAAAAATTTTTAATATAAAAAATTTCTGTAGAAAAATTTTTGATAAAAAAATTTTCTATAGAATAATTTTTGATAAAAAAATTTTCTATAGAAAAATTTTTGATAAAAAAATTTTCTATAGAAAAATTTTTGATAAAAAAATTTTCTATAGAAAAATTTGTAATAAAAAAATTTCTATAGAAAAATTTTTATAGCAAAATTTTTGATAAAAAATTTTCTATAGAAAATTTTTTGGTAAAAAAATTTTCTGTAGAAAAATTTTTGATAAAAAAATTTTCAATACAAAAATTTTTGAAAAAAAAAATTCTATAGAAAAATTTTTGATAAAAAAAATTTTTATAGAAAAATTTTTGATAAAAAAAAATTTTATAGCAAAATTTTTGGAAAAACAATTTTCTATGGAAAAATTTTTGATTAAAAAAAATTCTGTAGAAAAATTTTTAATAAAAAAATTTTTATAGAAACATTTGTGATAAAAAATTTCTATAAAAAAATTTTTTTGTAAAAAAATTTTCTTTACAAAAATTTTTGATAAAAAATCTTCTATAGAAAAATTTTTGATAAAAAAAAATTCTGTAGAAAAATTTTTAATAAAAAAATTTCTATAGAAACATTTGTGATAAAAAATTTCTATAAAAAAAATTTTTTTGTAAAAAAATTTTCGAAAGAAATTAATTTTAGTTGAACCAGAATTTATGTTGATGGTCGTGGGTTCGAGTCGGGCTCAGGTTCATGTCAAAAATTATTTTTTTAATTTATGATTTTTAAATTAGATGAATAAATTTTAGGAATACTGAAAAAACTATGTGACACTTAGCAGTGTGGAATGCTGCATTTTCTGTCCCGCTACGGACTTCATCAGCACACTGTGTCACCAACTGTTAGATGCCAGTAGTTAAGATCATCTATTTAACTGAATTCTTAAGCGAAATTGAAAACGAGAATTATATTAACAATTATTTCTATTTCACCTATGACCATATGATCGATTCAGTTTATTCATCTAATTTAAAAATCATAAATTAAAAAAATAATTTATGACATGAACCTGAGCCCGACTCGAACCCACGACCATCAATTAAAAAAATTTTCTTTACAAAAATTTTTGATAAAAAATTTTCTATAGAAAAATTTTTGATAAAAATTTTCTATAGAAAAGTTTTTGATAAAAAATTTTCTATAGAAAAATTTTTGAAAAAAAATTTTCTATAGAAAATTTCTGATATAAAAAATTTTCTATAGAAAAATTTTTGATAAAAAATTTTCTATAGAAAATTTTTGATAAAAAAAATTTTTATAGCAAAATTTTTGAAAAAAAATTTTAGAAAAAAAATTTTCTATAGAAAAGTTTTTGATAAAAAAAAAAAAAATTCTATACGAAAATTTTTAATAAAAAAAATTTCTATAGAAACATTTGTGACAAAAAAATTTTTATAGAAAAATTTTTGATAAAAAATTTTCTATAAAAAAATTTTTGATCAAAAATTTTCTATAGAGAAATTTTTGGTAAAAAAATTTTCCATAGAAAAATTTTTGATAAAAAATTTTGTATAGAAAAATTTTTGGTAAAAAAATTGTCTATAGAAAAATTTTTGGTAAAAAAAATTTCTGTAGAAAAATTTTGATAAAAAAATTTTCTATATAAAATTTTTGATGAAAAATTTTCTTTAGAAAAATTTTTGGTAAAAAAAATTTCTATAGATAAATATTTGATAAAAAATTTTCTATAGAAAAATTTTTAGTAAAAAATTTTCTATAGAAAAATTTTGGGAAAAAAAAATTTTAGATAAAAAAAAACTATAGCAAAATTTTTGTTAGAAAATTTTCTATAGAAAAATTTTTGATAAAAAAAATTTTCTATAAAAAAATTTTTATTAAAAAAATCCTAATTTATTATAAAAAAAAACTGCAACGCACTATAATGTAAAGTTCTAATGCTAACATTAGATAATACTATCATTTGATATGTCATGGTTTTTTATAATCGGATTAAAATCTTATACGAAATCCAACCACGTTAAAGTATAGAGACAAACTATAAACATTTCCAAACGATTTAATTTAAGGATATATATAACTCATAATACTTGACCTAGATCTTATATCACAAGTATTTATTCATTCGCATTTCTAAAACTACCTTCTATTCCAGCAGCTTTTTTTTATATAATTAAATTCTCAACATTTAACATAATTTTCTTTGTAAATTATAATTTTGTTCTATTTCTTTTCTTTTGTACAAATGTCACATAATAACTTTTTGTTAAGAAAACTTTTGGAGTTGGAGACTTGTTCTTGTTCTCATTAAGGGGAACAAAAGCGAATGTCTTCATCATTTGAAAAGTAACAACCGACAGAATTTACTCCCTAACGACCTTTAGCTTTTTTTTTTGTTATATTTGTAATTTTTCGCTTTCGACTTAAGAATTTGAGGATATCAGTCATGTGTAAGATGTGTGTAAATATTTTGTTAATCTTAAATAAATTCAACTTTAATGGGGCCACAAAGCACAAGATATAACGAGTAATGGAACTAAAAAAAAAACATTTTTTCATTTCCAACTTTTTCTACTTAAGTATGTACGAGTATGTATATCATACATATATACAATATACTCGTAACTTTCATAAATGTTAAATTAAATCAAAACATCTGTCTGAGCACGAATTAGAATAATAGACTGACGTCTGAAGAAGAAAATTGTATTTAATAAAATGCAAATAGAGTACACATTTGATTATACCCAGTAAATAGAAGTTTTTAAAAAAATATTAGTTACTGAGCATTTTTTTGATATTTTTTGAACAAATTTTTCGTAACTGTCTCATAACATAATTTCGATGAGATCAAAAACTTGTTATTTTGAAATTTTTGAAAAATTTCCTATAAAAATGTAAAATTTTTGAAAAATTTCCTATAAAATAGGATATTTTTAAAAAATTTTCTATAAAATAGGAAATTTTTAAAAAATTTTCTATAAAATAGGAAATTTTTGAAAAATTTCCTATAAAAATAGGAAATTTTTGAAAAATTTCCTATAAAAATAGGAAATTTTTGAAAAATTTCCTATAAAAATAGGAAATTTTTGAAAAATTTCCTATAAAAATAGGAAATTTTTGAAAAATTTCCTATAAAAATAAGAAATTTTTGAAAAACTTCCTATAAAAATAGGAAATTTTTGAAAAATTTCCTACAAAAATAGGAAATTTTTGAAAAATTTCCTATAAAAATAGGAAATTTTTGAAAAATTTCCTATAGAAATAAGAAATTTTTGAAAAATTTCCTATAGAAATAGGAAAATTTTGAAAAATTTCCTATAGAAATAGGAAATTTTTGAAAAATTTCCTATAGAAATAAGAAATTTTTGAAAAATTTCCTATAGAAATAGGAAAATTTTGAAAAATTTCCTATAGAAATAGGAAATTTTTGAAAAATTTCCTATAGAAATAGGAAATTTCCTATAGAAATAGGAAATTTCCTATAGAAATAGGAAATTTTTGAAAAATTTCCTATAGAAATAGGAAATTTTTGAAAAATTTCCTATAGAAATAGGAAATTTTTGAAAAATTTCCTATAGAAATAAGAAATTTTTGAAAAATTTCCTATAGAAATAGGAAATTTTTGAAAATTTTCCTATAGAAATAGGAAATTTTTGAAAAATTTCCTATAGAAATAGGAAATTTTTGAAAAATTTCCTATAGAAATAGGAAATTTTTGAAAAATTTCCTATAGAAATAGGAAATTTTTGAAAAATTTCCTATAAAAATAGGAAATTTTTGAAAAAATTCCTATAGAAATAGGAAATTTTTGAAAAAATTCCTATAGAAATAAGAAATTTTTGAAAAATTTCCTATAGAAATAGGAAATTTTTGAAAATTTTCCTATAGAAATAGGAAATTTTTAAAAAATTTCCTATAGAAATAGGAAATTTTTGAAAAATTTCCTATAGAAATAGGAAATTTTTGAAAAAATTCCTATAAAAATAGGAAATTTTTGAAAAATTTCCTATAAAAATAGGAAATTTTTGAAAAATTTCTTATAAAAATAGGAAATTTTTGAAAAATTTCCTATAAAAATAGGAAATTTTTGAAAAATTTCCTATAAAAATAGGAAATTTTTGAAAAATTTCCTATAAAAATAGGAAATTTTTGAAAAATTTCCTATAAAAATAGGAAATTTTTGAAAAATTTCCTATAAAAATAGGAAATTTTTGAAAAATTTCCTATAAAAATAGGAAATTTTTGAAAAATTTCCTATAAAAATAGGAAATTTTTGAAAAATTTCCTATAAAAATAGGAAATTTTTGAAAAATTTCCTATAAAAATAGGAAATTTTTGAAAAATTTCCTATAAAAATAGGAAATTTTTGAAAAATTTCCTATAAAAATAGGAAATTTTTGAAAAATTTCCTATAAAAATAGGAAATTTTTGAAAAATTTCCTATAAAAATAGGAAATTTTTGAAAAATTTCCTATAAAAATAGGAAATTTTTGAAAAATTTCCTATAAAAATAGGAAATTTTTGAAAAATTTCCTATAAAAATAGGAAATTTTTGAAAAATTTCCTATAAAAATAGGAAATTTTTGAAAAATTTCCTATAAAAATAGGAAATTTTTGAAAAATTTCCTATAAAAATAGGAAATTTTTGAAAAATTTCCTATAAAAATAGGAAATTTTTGAAAAATTTCCTATAAAAATAGGAAATTTTTGAAAAATTTCCTATAAAAATTGGAAATTTTTGAAAAATTTCCTATAAAAATAGGAAATTTTTGAAAAATTTCCTATAAAAATAGGAAATTTTTGAAAAATTTCCTATAAAAATAGGAAATTTTTGAAAAATTTCCTATAAAAATAGGAAATTTTTGAAAAATTTCCTATAAAAATAGGAAATTTTTGAAAAATTTCCTATAAAAATAGGAAATTTTTGAAAAATTTCCTATAAAAATAGGAAATTTTTGAAAAATTTCCTATAAAAATAGGAAATTTTTGAAAAATTTCCTATAAAAATAGGAAATTTTTGAAAAATTACCTATAAAAATAGGAAATTTTTGAAAAATTTCCTATAAAAATAGAAAATTTTTAAAAAATTTCCTATAAAAATAGGAAATTTTTGAAAAATTTCCTATAAAAATAGGAAATTTTTGAAAAATTTCCTATAAAAATAGGAAATTTTTGAAAAATTTCCTATAAAAATAGGAAATTTTTGAAAAATTTCCTATAAATTTTTTGAAAAATTTCCTATCAAATTAGGAAATTTTTGAAAAATTTCCTATAAAAATAGGAAATTTTTAATAAACTTCCAATAAAAATAGGAAATTTTTGAAAAACTTCCTATAAAAATAGGAAATTTTTAAAAAAACTTCTTCCTATAAAAATAGGAAATTTTTGAAAAACTTCCTATAAAAATAGGAAATTTTTGAAAAACTTCCTATAAAAATAGGAAATTTTTGAAAAACTTCCTATAAAAATAGGAAATTTTTGAAAAATTTCCTATAAAAATAGGAAATTTTTTTTATAGGAAGTTTTTCAAAGATTTCCTATTTTTATTGGAAATTTTTAAAAAATTTCCTATTTTTATAGGAAATTTTCCAAAAATTTCCTATTTTCCAAAAATTTCCTTTTTTTATAGAAAATTTTTCAAAAATTTCCTATTTTTATAGAAAAATTTTGAAAATTTTTCTATAAAAATATGAAATTTTTTAAAAATTTCATGACATAACTTCGATATATTTGGACCATGAGATTTCTTCTAAGGGTTCTCTAAGGGTTGCGTTAGGCATTCATATGCAGATAAAATTTTAAAGCATTAAAGGTTCATTGGGCTATTCTAACAACTCAATTCGCCAACACAAACATATATTCGTTTCTGCTTCAAAAATGTCGCATTTATTTAAATATTTATATAAACATTTCCATACATATGTTTATTTCGATTAGAGTGTCCCACCGTTCGTATGAGAAAGTTATAATCTTTAATATTTTGATACAGTTCAAACGTTGCGGGTACCAAATGCAATAAGAGGCTAAAGTCTCAACATGCCCACAGGCTCCAAGACTGACACATTACTTGAGAACCCAGACTTAAAAGATAAATATTAAGACGTCCGAAGAAAAATATTGACTCTGTATTAGAGGTTATGTAGAGGTTATTTGGGAGCTATAGTCTATGGTTATTTCCATACCAAACTTAAATATAAAATACAGATAAATCTTATGATCTTACAAGAATAGGGGAATTTTATGTTAATTTTGGAACACCCTAACCATGTGAATATAAGCTCGCAAGATAAAACTTTTCCAAAAAAAAACTTTCTTTGATTTCCGCTTTAACGCTCACAGATACATTCTCGCACTTCCTTAGATACGTAAACAATGGCTGAAGACAATAGAGAAGAAAACATGTCGACAATTTATATATTTTTCAAAATTCTTCTAATTTTATAGGAAATTTTTCAAAAATTTCCTATTTTTATAGGAAATTTTCCAAAAATTTCCTATTTTTACAGGTAATTTTTGAAAAATTTCCTATTTTTAGAGGAAATTAAAAAAAATTCCTATTTTTATAGGAAATTTTTGAAAAATTTCCTATTTTTATAGGAAATTTTTGAAAAATTTCCTATTTTTATAGGAAATTTTTGAAAAATTTCCTATTTTTATAGGAAATTTTTGAAAAATTTCCTATTTTTATAATTTTTGAAAAATTTCCTATTTTTGAAAAATTTCCCATTTTTATAGGAAATTTATGAAAAATTTCCTATTTTTATAGGAAAATTTTGAAAAATTTCCTATTTTTATAGGAAATTTTTGAAAAATTTCCTATTTTTATAGGAAATTTTTGAAAAATTTCCTATTTTTATAGGAAATTTTTGAAAAATTTCCTATTTTTATAGGAAATTTTTCAAAAATTTCCTATTTTTATAGGAAATTTTTCAAAAATTTCCTATTTTTATAGGAAATTTTTCAAAAATTTCCTATTTTTATAGGAAATTTTTCAAAAATTTCCTATTTTTATAGGAAATTTTTCAAAAATTTCCTATTTTTATAGGAAATTTTTCAAAAATTTCCTATTTTTATAGGAAATTTTTCAAAAATTTCCTATTTTTATAGGAAATTTTTCAAAAATTTCCTATTTTTATAGGAAATTTTTCAAAAATTTCCTATTTTTATAGGAAATTTTTCAAAAATTTCCTATTTTTATAGGAAATTTTTCAAAAATTTCCTATTTTTATAGGAAATTTTTCAAAAATTTCCTATTTTTATAGGAAATTTTTCAAAAATTTCCTATTTTTATAGGAAATTCTTCAAAAATTTCCTATTTTTATAGGAAATTTTTCAAAAATTTCCTATTTTTATAGGAAATTTTTCAAAAATTTCCTATTTTTATAGGAAATTTTTGAAAAATTTCCTACTTTTATAGGAAATTTTTGAAAAATTTCCTATTTTTATAGGAAATTTTTGAAAAATTTCCTATTTTTATAGGAAATTTTTGAAAAATTTCCTATTTTTATAGGAAATTTTTGAAAAATTTCCTATTTTTGTAGGAAATTTTTGAAAAATTTCCTATTTTTATAGGAAATTTTTGAAAAATTTCCTATTTTTATAGGAAATTTTTGAAAAATTTCCTATTTTTATAGGAAATTTTTGAAAAATTTCCTATTTTTATAGGAAATTTTTGAAAAATTTCCTATTTTTATAGGAAATTTTTGAAAAATTTCCTATTTTTATAGGAAATTTTTGAAAAATTTCCTATTTTTATAGGAAATTTTTGAAAAATTTCCTATTTTTCTAGTTTTTTTTAAATTCCCTATTTTTATAGGAAATTTTTGAAAAATTTCCTAAAAAAATTTAAAATTTGCCTATAAAAATAGGAAATTTTTGAAAAATTTCCTATAAAAATAGGAAATTTTTGAAAAATTTCCTATAAAAATTGGAAATTTTTGAAAAATTTCCTATAAAAATTGGAAATTTTTGAAAAATTTCCTATAAAAATAGGCAAATTTTCAAAATTTTCCTGTTGTTGTACGGAATTTTTTCCAAAAATTTCCTATTTTTATAGGAAAGTTTTCAGAAATTTGTTTTTTTGGTTGTCCACTGTAGATTTTATTATTCTATTGTATGAATTAACTGCACTTGTAAATATATGAATTGTATATACGACATATACAGAATTATTCCATTTTGAGTTCTCATGTTGATATTTTTTATATTTGAATCTTAAATGTTGAATCCAGAAAAGTTTATTCAACGTTTTTAGTGAATGAAGTGAAGGACATTTTCAAAACATTTTTTATACATAAACATTTGAAGGCAGACACACAGCCATACAGACAGAATTGTGACGGAAAATGTCTTGGCATTTAAACATTCATTTCCTTAACTTGAGAATTATAAACGAGAATTTTGTTGTTCAAATTTAGAAACGATTTTTTTTTATTAACGGATAAAGGAAGTTTTCGTTTTTTAAGAATCAATTGCTTGAATGGAAATATCCAAAGAAAATAAACAGAAAAATTTATGTTTATTGATTTTGAGAATATTTGAAGAAAAATTTAATTTGAGTATGAGATTAAATATCTAAAAACGCTTAAAGATTAATTTAGGAATAAGGAAATTTTAATTAAAAATTAATTATAATTATTATACAATAATTTATTTAATAAGCCCAAAAGCTGCTTGTAATGATGATTTAGTGGGGAATTGAAGCATAATTTTTCATTTGTCTTAAAAATATTTTTTCATATAAATATCAGTTTTAGAAGATACACAATATTTTAATGTTACAACAATTAATTGTATTTTAATTAGAGCCATTTCACTAGGCAACAAAAAACTTCTAGGAAATCTTTCAAAAATTTACTTATAGGAAATTTTCCAAAAATTTACTTCTTATAGGAAATTTTTTCAAAAATTTACCTTTTATAGGAAATTTTTCAAAAATTTACTTTTTATAGGAAATTTTTCAAAAATGTACTTTTTTTAGGAAATTTTTCAAAAATTTACTTTTTATAGGAAATTTTTCAAAAATTTACTTTTTATAGGAAATTTTTCAACAATTTACTTTTTATAGGAAATTTTTCAAAAATTTCCTACTTTTATAGGAAAGTTTTCAAAAATTACCTATTTTTGTAGGAATTTTTCAAAAATTTCCTATTTTTATAGGAAAATTTTCAAAATTTTTCTCTTTTTATAGGAAATTTTTTAAAATTTTTCTCTTTTTATAAGAAAATTTTTCTCTTTTTATAGGAAATTTTACTAAAATTTCATTTCTTATAGGAAATTTTTCAAAAATTTCCTTTTTTTATATGAAATTTTTCAAAAATTTCCTTTTTTACAGGAATTTTTTTTTTTTTTATAGGAAATTTTTCAAAAATTTACTTTTTATAGGAAATTTTTCAAAAATGTACTTTTTATAGGAAATTTTTCAAAAATTTACTTTTTATAGGAAATTTTTCAAAAATTTACTTTTTATAGGAAATTTTTCAACAATTTAAGGTAGTAACACAATTGGGACGAATGACGAATTTCGTCCAGCACGACGAATTCGGCTTTAAAAATTCGTCTTGTATATTCGTCCATTGAACACGACGAATTCGGCTTTAAAAATTCGTCTTGTATATTCGTCCATTGAACACATTTGGGACGAATAAACGTTGCTGACGCCATTTTTGTTTATTTTTCATTAGCACAAATTACACACACTTTCGTATATATCGCGCACTCACAATATTTGCAAATTTTTCTGTATTTTATTCTTTCAATTTTTCACAAAAAGAAAATATTTAATTAATTTTATTTGAAATAATTATTTTTTTGTTTACAATTTATAAGATGACCATATTTCACAAAAACACATATAATTTCTTATACTTTACAACAGAAATAGAAATACAGCCACTCTAAACCAGTTTAGTCGTCGTTCGTCTGCGTATGAAATAGAAATAAACCTATCGCACTATTCGATACGCACGACGAATTTCGTCGTACGCATCTATTGTGAGCACTTTCATATAAACCCATATCTTCTATTTCTAACGACGAATATTCGTTCCGAAAAATTGGTCGTTCGTTCCAATTGTGTTTCATACTTTACTTTTTATAGGAAATTTTT
The DNA here is from genome assembly GCA_933228675.1 of Stomorhina lunata. Lineage (NCBI taxonomy): Eukaryota > Metazoa > Arthropoda > Insecta > Diptera > Rhiniidae > Stomorhina > Stomorhina lunata. Next base: position 37,838,297 of record OW121744.1, read on the forward strand.
CAAAAATTTCCTACTTTTATAGAAAAGTTTTCAAAAATTACCTATTTTTGTAGGAATTTTTCAAAAATTTCCTATTTTTATAGGAAAATTTTCAAAATTTTTCTCTTTTTATAGGAAATTTTTTAAAATTTTTCTCTTTTTATAAGAAAATTTTTCTCTTTTTATAGGAAATTTTACTAAAATTTAATTTCTTATAGGAAATTTTTCAAAAATTTCCTTTTTTTATATGAAATTTTTCAAAATTTTCCTTTTTTACAGGAAATTTTTCAAGAATTTCCTTTTTTTATAGGAAATTTTTAAAAAATTTCCTCTTTTAAAGGAAATTTTAAAAAATTTCCATTTTTATAGGAAATTTTTAAAAAATTTCCTTCTTTTATAGGAAGTTTTTAAAAAATTTCCTTTTTTTATTTTTCAAAAATTTCCTTTTTGTATACGAAATTTTTCAAAAGTTTGCTTTTTAATAGCAAATTTTAAAAAAATTTCCTTTTGTTATAGGAAATTTTTTAAAAATATCCTCTTTTTATAGGAAATTTTTAAAAAATTTTAGTTTTTTTATAAAAAATTTTTTAAATATTTCTTTTTTTTTATTTTTCAAAAATTTCTTTTTTGTATAGGAAATTTTTCAAACATTTCCTTTGTTTAATAGCAAATTTTAAAAAATTTCCTATTTGTATAGGAAATTTTTAAAAAATTTCCTTTTTTATAGGAAATTTTAAAAAAATTTCCTTTTTTATAGGAAATTTTTAAAAAATTTCCTTTTTATATAGCAAATTTTTCAAAAATTTCCTCTTTGTATAGGAAATTTTCCAAAAATTTCTTTTTTTAATAAAAAAAATTTAAAAAAATTTCCTGTTTTATAGGAAATTTTTAAATATTTCCTATTTTTGTATTACATTTTTCAAAAATTTCCTATTTTTATAGGACATTTTTCAAAAATTTCCTATTTCCTAAATTTTTAAAAAATTTCCTATTTTTATAGGAAATTTTTCAAAAATTTCCTATTTTTATAGGACATTTTTCAAAATTTTTTATTTTTGTAGGACTTTTTTCAAAAATTTCCTATTTTCATAAGAAACTTTTCAAAAGTTTCCTTTTTTTATAGGAAATTTTTCAAAAATTTCCTATTTTCAAAAATTTCCGATTTTTATAAGAAATTGTTCAAAAATGTCTTTTTTTTATAGGAAATTTTTCAAAGATTTCTTTTTTTTTATCGGAAATTTTTCAAAGATTTCCTTTTTTTGTAGGAAATTTTCAAAAATTTATTATTTTTATAGGAAATTTTTAAAAAATTTCCTAGTTTTATAGAAAATTTTTCAAAAATTTGCTATTTTTATAGAAAATTTTCTATTTTTATGACACATTTTTTTAAAATATACTATTTTTATCTATTTTTATAGGAAATTTTTTAAAAATTTCTTATTTTTATAGGATTTTTTTATTTTTATACAAAATTTTTTAAAATTTTCCTATTTCTATTGCAAATTTTTAAAAAATTTCCTATTTTTATATCAAAGTTTTTTTTTATAAAAAAATTTTCAAAAATTTTATTTTTTATAGGAAATTTTATAAAAATTTCCTTTTTTTATAGAAAATTTTTCAGAAATTGCTTATTTTTATAGGAAATTTTTTAAAACATTCCTTTTTTTAGGAAATTTTTCAAAAATTTCCTTTTCTTATAGGAAATTTTTAAAAAATTTCCTATTTTTATTGGAAATTTTTCAAAAATTTTCTATTTTCCTATTTTTAAAGGAAATTTTTTAAAAAATTATTATTTTTATAAGAATTTACTTTACTTTTTATAGGAAATTTTTCAAAAATTTCCTACTTTTATAGGAAAGTTTTCAAAAATTACCTATTTTTGTAGGAATTTTTCAAAAATTTCCTATTTTTATAGGAAAATTTTCAAAATTTTTCTCTTTTTATAGGAAATTTTTTAAAATTTTTCTCTTTTTATAAGAAAATTTTTCTCTTTTTATAGGAAATTTTACTAAAATTTCATTTCTTATAGGAAATTTTTCAAAAATTTCCTTTTTTTATATGAAATTTTTCAAAAATTTCCTTTTTTACAGGAATTTTTTTTTTTTTTATAGGAAATTTTTCAAAAATTTACTTTTTATAGGAAATTTTTCAAAAATGTACTTTTTATAGGAAATTTTTCAAAAATTTACTTTTTATAGGAAATTTTTCAAAAATTTACTTTTTATAGGAAATTTTTCAACAATTTAAGGTAGTAACACAATTGGGACGAATGACGAATTTCGTCCAGCACGACGAATTCGGCTTTAAAAATTCGTCTTGTATATTCGTCCATTGAACACGACGAATTCGGCTTTAAAAATTCGTCTTGTATATTCGTCCATTGAACACATTTGGGACGAATAAACGTTGCTGACGCCATTTTTGTTTATTTTTCATTAGCACAAATTACACACACTTTCGTATATATCGCGCACTCACAATATTTGCAAATTTTTCTGTATTTTATTCTTTCAATTTTTCACAAAAAGAAAATATTTAATTAATTTTATTTGAAATAATTATTTTTTTGTTTACAATTTATAAGATGACCATATTTCACAAAAACACATATAATTTCTTATACTTTACAACAGAAATAGAAATACAGCCACTCTAAACCAGTTTAGTCGTCGTTCGTCTGCGTATGAAATAGAAATAAACCTATCGCACTATTCGATACGCACGACGAATTTCGTCGTACGCATCTATTGTGAGCACTTTCATATAAACCCATATCTTCTATTTCTAACGACGAATATTCGTTCCGAAAAATTGGTCGTTCGTTCCAATTGTGTTTCATACTTTACTTTTTATAGGAAATTTTTCAAAAATTTCCTACTTTTATAGAAAAGTTTTCAAAAATTACCTATTTTTGTAGGAATTTTTCAAAAATTTCCTATTTTTATAGGAAAATTTTCAAAATTTTTCTCTTTTTATAGGAAATTTTTTAAAATTTTTCTCTTTTTATAAGAAAATTTTTCTCTTTTTATAGGAAATTTTACTAAAATTTAATTTCTTATAGGAAATTTTTCAAAAATTTCCTTTTTTTATATGAAATTTTTCAAAATTTTCCTTTTTTACAGGAAATTTTTCAAGAATTTCCTTTTTTTATAGGAAATTTTTAAAAAATTTCCTCTTTTAAAGGAAATTTTAAAAAATTTCCATTTTTATAGGAAATTTTTAAAAAATTTCCTTCTTTTATAGGAAGTTTTTAAAAAATTTCCTTTTTTTATTTTTCAAAAATTTCCTTTTTGTATACGAAATTTTTCAAAAGTTTGCTTTTTAATAGCAAATTTTAAAAAAATTTCCTTTTGTTATAGGAAATTTTTTAAAAATATCCTCTTTTTATAGGAAATTTTTAAAAAATTTTAGTTTTTTTATAAAAAATTTTTTAAATATTTCTTTTTTTTTATTTTTCAAAAATTTCTTTTTTGTATAGGAAATTTTTCAAACATTTCCTTTGTTTAATAGCAAATTTTAAAAAATTTCCTATTTGTATAGGAAATTTTTAAAAAATTTCCTTTTTTATAGGAAATTTTAAAAAAATTTCCTTTTTTATAGGAAATTTTTAAAAAATTTCCTTTTTATATAGCAAATTTTTCAAAAATTTCCTCTTTGTATAGGAAATTTTCCAAAAATTTCTTTTTTTAATAAAAAAAATTTAAAAAAATTTCCTGTTTTATAGGAAATTTTTAAATATTTCCTATTTTTGTATTACATTTTTCAAAAATTTCCTATTTTTATAGGACATTTTTCAAAAATTTCCTATTTCCTAAATTTTTAAAAAATTTCCTATTTTTATAGGAAATTTTTCAAAAATTTCCTATTTTTATAGGACATTTTTCAAAATTTTTTATTTTTGTAGGACTTTTTTCAAAAATTTCCTATTTTCATAAGAAACTTTTCAAAAGTTTCCTTTTTTTATAGGAAATTTTTCAAAAATTTCCTATTTTCAAAAATTTCCGATTTTTATAAGAAATTGTTCAAAAATGTCTTTTTTTTATAGGAAATTTTTCAAAGATTTCTTTTTTTTTATCGGAAATTTTTCAAAGATTTCCTTTTTTTGTAGGAAATTTTCAAAAATTTATTATTTTTATAGGAAATTTTTAAAAAATTTCCTAGTTTTATAGAAAATTTTTCAAAAATTTGCTATTTTTATAGAAAATTTTCTATTTTTATGACACATTTTTTTAAAATATACTATTTTTATCTATTTTTATAGGAAATTTTTTAAAAATTTCTTATTTTTATAGGATTTTTTTATTTTTATACAAAATTTTTTAAAATTTTCCTATTTCTATTGCAAATTTTTAAAAAATTTCCTATTTTTATATCAAAGTTTTTTTTTATAAAAAAATTTTCAAAAATTTTATTTTTTATAGGAAATTTTATAAAAATTTCCTTTTTTTATAGAAAATTTTTCAGAAATTGCTTATTTTTATAGGAAATTTTTTAAAACATTCCTTTTTTTAGGAAATTTTTCAAAAATTTCCTTTTCTTATAGGAAATTTTTAAAAAATTTCCTATTTTTATTGGAAATTTTTCAAAAATTTTCTATTTTCCTATTTTTAAAGGAAATTTTTTAAAAAATTATTATTTTTATAAGAAAGTTTTCAAAAATTTCTTATTCCTATTCCTATAAAAATAGGAAAGTTTTAAAAAAATCCTTAGACTAATTAAAATTCTCCCCAAAAAAAGTTGAATTTTGTTGCATAGGGTCTCAAATTACATCAGTAAATTATATCCTCAGATGTTCTAAAGAAATTTTATTCTTAAACATTTAAATATAATTTTATATTTTCGCTTTTTTTCCTCTTATTGTAACTACAAATGCTCGTACAATTTATCATTTTAAATCTTCTTTTAAACCCCAACAAATTCTTTAAATATGGCAAATAATATTTATAAACTTGTATACTCGTTGTAACAGCATTAAAATGTAAATGAGGATAAGGGAATTGTAATACATTCCCTTTTGTAATGCATTCGTAAGCCATTCATGGGGAAAGGAATGTTTTTTTTTTTTTTTTTTTGAAATCGAAATCAAAATGATACTGATATACAAAAATACTTTCACACAAATGAACAATATGATATGATACAAATAAATATCCAGCATAAAAGTCATTTGTTCACAACTACTATACGAGTATGATACAAATATTTTCACTTGTAATTGACTGAATGGGATGAAGATTTTAGTTTGCACTGAAAAAAATACTTACTGATTATTCTGATACATAGTTTCGTGAAATTTGTAACTTTATATGAGATATAAAAATATCTCTAAATATTGGTTTGGTGACACAATTAAGGCATTCGAAGAACTTTATATTTTATTTATAATTGGTCTATAAATGACCTTAATTAGGATTGTCTGATTTTAATACTTTCTTGTTGATTTTGTTCTGTGCATTTCTATTACATTTAAGTTTATTATAATGCAGCTGCATCAAAAGTGTTAAATACGAATATAAAATAAAGTACGAGAACATACTTACATACATACATAATCAGAAAATTATATATTAGTATATTTACAAAATACTTTCAATGCATCTATGAGATAGTAAACACATTCAGATACAGTAAAAAATAATATGTTTATTTGTATGTGTATGTAATAATATTGTAGTATAAAGATAATGGAATTTAAATGTTAATAAAATGAAGTGAAATAAATATTTAAGTAATCTAGTGGGTATTTTGCGAGACCACCAATGCTGAGGTCGTATCTTCGATTCACACAAGTGTTTTTCGTTACTTCAATCGTAACTATTAGAATATTTGATATGTGTAATACAAAGTATCAGAGCAGAGGAAGCTTGCCCGCCCCCTTACAAAGATAATAATTTAGGTCATTTATAATGGGTGTTTTTTTTAGAGGTATAGAACTTCGAATTGAAATAAAACACAAGAAAATCGTTTTAATGTCCATCAATTTGGCTTTATTGGAAGGATAATTTTATGCCATTAATGTTTAAATATGATTTCGGGCATGTGGCCGCCGCGGCTGGCTCGAATAAAGCCAATTCTACAGGTCCAATTTTCAACTACTTTTTCGAGCATATGGGGCCGTATGTTGACAATAACGCCACGAATGTTGGCTTCCAAGTCCCCTAACGTTTCTGGTTTGTTGGCGTAGACGAGCGACTTCACATATCCCCAAAGAAAATAATCTAGTGGTGTCAAATCGTAGGATCTTGGTGGCCAATTGACAGGTCCATTCCGCGAAATTATGCGCTCCTCGAATGTTTCCTTCAATAAATCAATTGTGACGTGCGCTATGTGGCATGTAGCGCCGTCTTGTTGGAACCACAACTCATCCATATTCATGCCATCCAATTGAGGAACAAAATAGTCGGTTATCATGGCTCTATACCGGTCTCCATTTATGGTAACTGACTCTCGAGCATTATTTCGGAAGAAGTATGGCCCATGACTCCACCAGCCCATAGAGCACACCAAACAGTCAGTTTTTGTGGATGTAATGGCGTCTCAAGGGTCTCATGTGGATTCTCTTCACTCCAAATGCGGCAATTTTGCTTGTTGACGTAGCCATTCAACCAAAAATGAGCCTCATCACTGAACAAAATTTTGCGATGAAAATCAGCATCGAGATCAATCTCATTTTCGGCCCATACACCAAAATCACGACGCATTGCATGGTCTCGCGACTTTAATTCTTGCACAAGCTGGATCTTGTAAGGTCGCAAGCCAAGATCTTTGCGCAAAATCTTCCATAAAGTTGATG